>JANKOE010000206.1:61013184-61033791 GCA_026284465.1 Erythroxylum citrifolium | reverse complement strand
AAGTACGTATGTATGAACTCTGCATAAAAGTATGGATAAAAGTAAGTATAGAACAGAAGTCATATTTTTGTTGGTCATAGAAAAAGAACGCCAGTTTTATGTTGCCTAATCTTTTTGGTAAGTACGTATATATGAAATAAGCAAATTGTTAGAAGTTTTGAAATACATTAATCAATATATATAATATTATGAATTTTAAATTTTTTTTAATTTTAAATTTTATAATATATATATATGCCGTGTCCGTGTCCGTGTCCGTGTCCATTAAATTTTAGAAGTTGATGTGTCCCCGTGTCCGTGTCGTGTCCCGTGTCCGTGTCCGTGTCTGTGCTTCATGGGTTAGGTCATTATATACTTTGAAGACATGGTTCTTGAATTTTGGTGGTGATGACTCGTTGAGAATGACTGAAGTGGAAAGACTATCATGTTTTGGATCCTATTGATCTTCTCTTCTGGGGTCATATTTAAAGATTCTAGCCCTTTGTTCTATTCTCATAGACGACGACTTAAGAACAAAGACTTGACCCTTTGTCATGTTCTTACAAACGACGCGGATTGATGTCATCTGTCTGTTTAATTATCTGAATTCTTGACTGAAGTGGAAAGACTATCATGTTTTGGATCCTATTGATCTTCTGGGTCATACTTAAAGATTCTAACCCTTTGTTCTATTCCCGTAGACGACGAGTTAAGAACAAAGACTCGACCCTTTGTCATGTTCTTACAAACGACGCGGATTGATGTCATCTGTGACTATGTTTAATTATCTGAATTCTTGGGCTGACCGACCTTCCTTTCAACAACCTCGCACGACACTTATACTGAGTGGATTTTTTTAAAATGCAAACAACACCAGAGAGAACCGGAACCTCCTCCGCCCTTTTGAGTAGTAGGTGTGCATCCGTGATTTGATCCAACACACTAGACAAAATGACCAGAATGGCCTTATGAGGTTAAAAAGAGGTGTAACACCCACGTGACAGCATGTGCGGAAGAGATACGAGGTCACGTTGAGGGATGAAAATGAGATTCCGATTTATTATACGGAAAAATTAGCCAACTCAATTGATACTTTGAGTTGGATTGGATGGTGGCGTGAATAAGAGCGTATGAACTTTAAACGTCAGATTCTATGCTATGGCATAATCGCAATTTAGCAGCTCAACCCCATATGTAAAGTGAGCCACACGTTTGTAGCCATATATGGGCGACTCATCCCCAAGAACATTGGAAAGATAAAAAAAAAAAAGGGTCATTTCTGGTCTGACATAACACAACTGAAACATTCTAAAAAGAGTAAAAGTTAAGAACCATTGACATTGTCTGACTCGAACACATTATCCACAAATTATACTAAATACTAAATACTACATACTCTCATCTCAATTTGGATGTCTTCAATTGGCAACAGTTTCTGATACACAGATGTCTACAATTAAAAGAAATGGCCAGGTTTTGTGTGGACAAGCACTTCCTGATGAGACCAACTTAGTAAAGAGCTGTGGGAAGGAGAAGCGTTGTGAGAAGGGAGTTGACTTGTTTTTAGTTGAAATTTCCTTTATTTTTCTCATTTGGTGTCTGATGGAAGTTGAACGTTTTGTGAACAAGAGACAAGTAACTCGTGGCATCTCTGAACCCCACCAGTTTAACAGAAAACAATTGCTCAAAGATTGAGTTGTTTACTTATGTAGTCTACATGGCATTAAGGTTCAACTGGGCGGCTCAACCCACGAAGAAAGAAACCCTTGGGAGAGTTGAAGTCGAAGAAGGTTCCCATTGTCTCGTTTTCGGTCAATTAGATTTAGGACATGATGAGGTTAAAAGCAGACACGCTTGTCCTTTTCATATTCATTTTCAAGTTTGTTTGATCACAGATAATTGTGAGACCCATTATAATATCTTTTCGATGAGTAGACTTTCTTCAATCACAAGTTTAGCAATTAAAATATACCACTTTTGAAGTAATGGGCTTGTCAGATTATGAAAATATTTAGTGAACATACGGTTTCTTATTTTGTTTAATAAATTTTAGTCATTTATTTATGCGGGTCTCGTGTAAGCTCTACATAAATAAAAATGAAGTCCGCATAAATAAATGACTAAGATTTATTGGATACAATAAGACACCATAAAAATTGAACAGAAGATTTAGACTCATATTTAGCACCCAAGTGTACAAATTGAGAACGAGAACTTTCCCACTACGAATTCCAAACGAAACAGTCAAAGAGGAAGTAATTGTGTTCCTTCCACATCTTCATCTTGGTGAGTGGATTTTATACAAGCTCAAGTCAAGACACTAGTATGCACATTTCCTACCTTTATTAAGGTCTTCACCTAAATAAAGATTTTATTTTAAGCAAGGGCAAGTGGGTAATTTAATATCCAGCTGAATTTACACAACCACCCCTTCTTCCCAGGACCACCCAGTTGGCTTCACTCCACGTCATCACCCAACTAGGGCCCACGAGTCCCCCCTCCCCCCCATATTAACCCTAAATTCACCCCAGATTCACCTTCAAACTCAAATTCCGATCCAGCGGCAGTCAACTTACCACGTGTTACAATCCAACAATCTTGACCGTCCATACACGGTCTGCCCTGAGAAGGAGATCGAAGGAAATCGACGGCCCGGATCCTGCCCACGGGCAGATCTATTCGCCTTTAAGAGCAGCCCTCGCCTCCATTCTTCTTCGCTCTAAATCCAGGGTAGATCTAATCCCACACAAACCCTACCCGTCTTTTTGATGGTTCTATTTTCCATCTGTAGTTCTCTCGTCGGCGCGTGGGTCAGTTTTGGTGATGCGTGGGGTCCACACCTGTACTTTGTTCATGTTTTCCTCTAAATTGGAAGGCCCTCGCTCCGGACGACGATGGCTTCTGCCATTTTAGCCAATCGGAACGAACCCAATTGGACACAGCAACGCGCTAATTTCATGGGCAAACTGCCTTTCTCTAATCCTAACCCTAACCCTAAATTTTCCAAGAAACGTCAATTCCAATATCTACACCAACAAAGACACTTACACGACGTCGACGAGCCTCCGGTCGTATCGCAATCGGCGGCATCCGACGGCGCATCGTCTATAAATCACCAGCGGAGGCCGGCCCATTTTAACTCCGGCGGTTATGTCACGTTCAATATCGCTAATCACTCGAAAAAGGAGTTGGCTGAGCTCAAGAATCGGTTAGTGGCCGAGCTGGAGCAGATTCGGGTATTGAAGAATCGGATCGACGCATCGGAATCCCAGATCCGACCCGGTTCCAATTTCACAAGCCCCAAAAAGAACAACAAGAAAGTGTCAGGTAACAAACGGCCGTTTCAAGCTACGAACTTGGGCGCCGCAGTGAAAGAAATGAAGAGGGAAAATCCAGAAAGTGCTAAGTTCATGAAGAAATGCGGTCAGATCTTGACGAAATTGATGAAGCAAAAACACGGACACGTCTTCAATACGCCTGTGGACGTTGTTGGCTTGCAGCTTCACGATTATTATGATATGATTAAGAATCCGATGGACTTGGGTACCGTGAAGTCGAAATTGGGGAAGAATTTGTATGATTCTCCCAACCATTTTGCCGCGGACGTGCGATTGACTTTCAATAATGCGATGAAGTATAACCCTAAGGGTCATGAGGTTTATATTCTTGCCGAGCAGTTTCTTTCGAGATTTGAGGAATTGTTCAGGCCGATTAAGGATCATGCTGAGGACTTAGACGAAGAAATCGAGGAAGAACATGTACATGAGGTGCAAGCGAGTTCTTGGGATCATATTCAGAAGAGGGACCATCATGAGAATTCAATCCAAGCTGTTATGGCGAAATCGGAGCAAACTCCGGCAAGTGTGTCAAATCAAAATCCTAAACCGCAATCAAGCACGCAGTTACCGGTGAGGACTCCTTCCCCGCCCATCCGTGCCCCACCAGTAAAGCCTGTGAAGCAGCCGAAGCCTAAAGCTAAAGATCCGAATAAAAGAGAGATGAGTCTTGAGGAAAAGCACAAATTAGGGCTTGGGTTGCAGAATTTGCCTCAGGAGAAAATGGAGCAAGTTGTGCAGATAATAAGGAAGAGGAATGGGCATTTGAGGCAGGATGGGGATGAGATTGAGCTTGATATCGAAGCTGTTGATACAGAAACGTTATGGGAGCTTGATCGATTTGTTACGAATTACAAAAAATTGGTTAGCAAGATCAAGCGTCAAGCATTAATGGGTATCAACAATAATGGGGCAGATACTGCCGTGAGTGAAGGCAATAAGGTTAGCATTAGGCCCATCTTCTGTCATTGCTTTAATTTATACGTTGTGTTGACTTATAGATGTGCTCATTTCTCTGTGATCCCTTTTTATGTGGTAGGTTGTGTCTACAAATGATAGAATGGATGTTGCAACAGAGGTAAAGAAGCCCAAGAAAGGTGAGGCTGGGGACGAAGATGTGGATATTGGGGATGAGATGCCAATGAGTAGTTTCCCACCAGTGGAGATTGAGAAAGACAATGGTCATGCCAGTCGTAGTTCGAGCAGTTCTGGTAGTTCAAGTGACGATTCCTCTTCCTCAAGTGGTATAAACTATTCCTATTCTAGTGATGCTGGGAGTAGGGAATTGTGAATTACTGGTGGGAATGCATGATTACTGATTGAATCTTTGAATATTTGCAGATTCAGATTCAGGGAGTTCTTCAGGAAGCGAGTCTGAAGATGCACATTCGTAGATCCTGGAACTGAAGAACGAGTGATGGCTTTTTGGCATTGGCAGAGGAGGGTCTTTCAGTTGCGTTGATATGGATGGGATTTTGTGTGAGGTGTGATAAGTGAGTTCTGGCTGTTTGCTTTGAAACTCCTTTTTCCCAATCAACGTTGTAAAATGCTTAAAGCTCTTTTCCATTTGGTTTTGTACAGGGGAGGGTTCTCAATGTTGTAGTTTTATTGGTTGCTTTTTGGAAGAGTTGGGTAAGTGCAGAGCCTGGAAATGTTGCGCTTGTGTATTAAGAAAAGAAAAAGAAAGAAGACACGACTCTTTGAAGAGGGGAAACTGAAATCCATTATGTAGCTTTAGGGGGAGCACGAGTAGAATGACGAGCTTAATTAGATGATGATATTAATATTTAGTGGAATCGCTCTGTATGTACACATTATATATACCTGTAATACATGATTTTTAGCTTCACCGGACCCTCCTGGCTTGGCTTAAATCATTTTTTTTGGTAAATAGGAATATGAAAAAAAGTTATCAACTCCAGGCACACTCATTCTTTTGTCTCAACAACATCGATTTGCCAAGTCATGTGGAACTTAACTTTGGACAGGCCAGACCAGTGGTGGACGTCATGTGATTTACCGCCTGATCTTGGCTTTGTGCATTTGTCTGTATGTTGTACCCATAAGGCGGCTATGTACTACACCCATTTTAATTTAGAAAAAGGGAGTCGCTAGGGCAGCAAGGTCTTGTACTTGACAAATGTGACGCAATTCATTATTCCTACCGATATCTAAATTGATGCAACATTGTCGGGGCAGAGACTCGTCCGTGCATGTGTGTTCTAAACATTTGTGTTCCTACGTGAGTCAATCAAGGCAGTTGGATTACTTTTTGTAACAAGTTAAGCCTTGCAGCCGGAGAGAAAGTTCATGGTGTTTGATACTTAGGGACGGATATGTAGCTAGTTTGTTAAAACTATTTATAAAAATTATTATATTTTAATTAACTAATTAAATTCTAATTAAAAATTAAAAAGAATGAAAATTATTCTTCACAAAAGTGTGCAGTATAAAAGTAATGCGAAAAAAAAGAGTGAGTATCAATTCAATTATTATAAGCAATCAATCTAACCATAGCCACAATTAGTGTCGCTTTCACGAATTCGTAAGTCCCCAGTATGACAAAGACGCTCATGATTCAATTCAATCCTTCGCAAGAAAAAGTAAGCCCTAGAAAGTATCGTATAAATAAATATTCCATTCTACACTTCTTCAATGGCAGTAGATGTTACAATCCTCATGTTTATTTCGTTAGTGTACTTTTTTCTTGAATTTAGTCTATAATGCATTGGCAAATGAATGAACACAGCCACAGGTTGAATCAATCCTCATGTTCTTGATTTACCCGATCCCATAACTATGATAGATGTCTAACGTCATCACTCTACCTTGACATTGTTTGGTAAGAAACAAACGAGAATCTATCCATCCAAAAATTCAACATGCCACATGCAAATTATTGGCATTAGACCTTTTCTTTTCTACTGTCAATTAATTCAACAGCACGGACGATCAGTCAGACAGCAAGCCTGCTCAACTGTCTTGTCTCTAAACAATGAAATGCGAAGTTAGATGACCAGTTGAACTCATAATCGTCATAAAGAAACCCAAAAAGTACTTATTACCCTTCAATAAATGCAAGCTGCTCAAAAACAGAGTAAAACAAGCCTTTAAGTTTTCCACCGAACAAGTTACACCACATGAATGGGCACCTTCAACTTGCTCCAACTATTTCATGCCAAACGATAAAGCTGGGACAAATACAAGCAATTTATCAACTCATAGCATCATGGGTGAAACTGAGCTTCGTGGCAACCATTAATTAGATAGTAAAAGCCCCCAAAGCAACCTATCTTTTCAATACTTCTTAAGTCAAAATGACTGGTCAATACTTGGAGGGAAATTTCAAGCAGGCATCTGCAAGAGCTTCTCCATAGAAAGGCACTCATGAGTATGTCAATAATATTATGATGGTTGTCATTCAATCTTCTTCAGATTCACAAATTGCTCACCAAGCTGGGATCCACAAACAGCTTGAGCCTCTGGATTAAAATGTTTAAGAAAGGACTTGTTCAAATCATTTGTTGAGATCATCTGGAAGATCTTACTACAAAACTTACGTACAGCAACTCGCCTTGCTTGCTTCTCGGGCATATTTGTTGCCATCACCATTACCAGATGACCAAGAGCTTGGAGATAACTTTCCAAGTTTCCTTTTGATGTAGTGCGACTGTTCTCATCACTGCCAGAAGAAACCACTGACTTCAATATTTCCAACACCAAATCAAGTGCTTCAACTTGTCGGAACTCTGACTTTGTACTGGAACATTTTTCTAAAAGGAACTCGAGGAGATGGTGTCCAACCCACGCCCTTCTTCGAAATATTTCCTTCAAAAATTCAGCTTTTATTTGAGACTTTTTACTCTCAAAATATTCCACCAAGACAGACTTGAATATATCGATAATTCTCTGCAGTTCAGACTCAGAAAAGCGTCTGCCATCAATTATTTTCAGTAACCAAAAGGTTGAGTCCCTAGCAAGGGACATAATCATTTTTTGTCGCTTCAGGGATGCAGATTGCTTCTTCATAGACGGAGCATGTGCAGATTTCTTCCTCCTGAAAGGTTTTGAAGCCAATTTTAGGCTTTTTTCCAACAAGGATTCAAGAGTAGATAGTTGCACACTCTCATCACTTGGAAAATCCTTCGCCTTAAATATCTTCTTTTGAAGAATTCCCCAAATTCGCTGTCCAAGCTGCTCACTGACATCCGTAGTATGTGGGTTAAGAAATGCCTGAGTGAGGTTGGAGTACACTGTCAGAACTTGGGGATCACCTGTTGAATGCGAAACATTAGGATCACAATGCATTGAGAACAAAAAAAAGAAACCAACCTCCGAGAATATGATAAGTTTCTGGAATGCAAACAAATGAATAAGGAGTTCTTTCAAAAAAGAAGAGATAAGAGAAAGATGATCGCAAATGGATATTTACTAACCTAAATACAGAATTATTATGTTAAAAAGTTATTAAGCTTGCTTCTAAATTTACACCTAAAAATCAGCACTAACATGAGCATGCAAACTGAAAAAACAAACAACTACTTGCCTGAACTTTCATGCAAGTAAATTTCTAACAATGAAAGAACACGGAGTTTGAACATAACAAGCTGCGACTGAGCAGTTTCACTGCCAGCCTGGTTCTTTTTCTCTTTGAAAATCTGAGCAAGGTAGGTGTCCATGCGGAACATTGCATCATCATCCATTCCTCCATCAGAATCATCAGCACCTTCTGGCAGTTCTTTACCAACTTGCTCAAGTTCAACTGCCTCAGAATCATCTGACTGAGCATCACCCTCAGGGTCACCGTCATCCATTTCTGCCGACTCTGCTTCGTCAATATCCTCATCTTCTTCAATCCCAAGAAAATCATCATCATCATCATAATCATCTTCAGTATTTGCTCCACGACGTCTAGCTGGTTTTAGATCTTTCTTAATGACACGTAGCATTCGCAGAAGTCCATCACTTGTCACTTCCCGGACAAAAGACTTGAAAACCTAACAACATCGATTATAGATAAACAAAAATGACATGAGACATTAATGGAAGGTGAATTGACACTCTTGGTGGGATCCTAGAAAGGCTAGTGATTGGTTTTGCAATATAGGCCATGATACTTGACATGAGTCCTGATGACACATATCAAATGTAGCTTGATGATTGACTATAAATTACAAAACCCTTATGCAACCAGGAATAACTAACTTGTAAAGCTAAGATGAAATTCACCATAAACAGACATAGGGATCCAACAATAAAGAGAGAACCTAAAGTAGAGGCTTTCCAAATACCTGCTCAATAGCAGACCGGATGGGAGCTGATGACTGTGGCAACAGTGAAAGTAATGTATCTAGTAGAACATCTATAAACTGAGAAGTCGTATCATTATCCAATTCTTCTTCATCTGAGTACTCAACAAACCCTGAAGACTGGTAGCCTTTCTTACACAATATAATAAGCTCAGATACAGCTTCAGAGAATTCTTCAGGTTGTAACAGCAACTGGAGCAACATCTGTATCAGCAAGTATCTGATAGAACGTGATCTATGTATATCAGGGGCAACCTTAAGAGTTCTTTCCTGCCAAAATGAAAAAGCTTCCATAAAGATGGACAATTGTAACAGAAAAAGCAACATACAACATAATTCTTCAGATTGAAGACAAGATGAAATTTTCAAGAATGGATAACTGTCAACATAAATATTAAGATTACTTAGCAATATTCAGCATCAAATAATCTAAATCATGTTTTTAACATAATGCCTAATATGCACTCGCTCAGTTTTGCCACACTTTGTCCAATGAAATATAATTGAGAATATAGAGTTTTGAGATGCAACGGCACGTAGATATCGCAGGCATAACGAGGAATCAACTAAATACGACAGCATTCAAATAATTGACATCCGAGAGATGCCAGAGTAGATAGTAATAGTTTTACCATTTTGTAGAGCCAACTTTCAGTTTTTTGCAGTCTTTTAAATGCCTTTTCATCCTCATCATTCAAAGGCCTAAAGAGAGAAACTGAAGGAATGTTACGCAATGTGCTGATGAACCGCATAAAGTACGAGCCAACATCATTAGCATCATGGCTCCCTGCATTAAGATGTGATGCCTCAAACTTTTGGGCAGTGGCCAGCAATGACTGGATCTGCTCGATGCATATCCTGCAAACTACACTTGAGGTAGGTGCTTTTGGCCATCTAAATTTTTCCTGTAGTTCAAACGATGTCACTTCTGAGCCAAGAGAAGCAGAGAAGAGACCTTGAACAGCTAGAAACTTCAGAATTTCCTTTTCCACCCGAAACTTTGCTTCAGGATTCAACTTCAAATATTTCAAAATGCTTGGCAGTGATTCAACAATCCAAATTTTCAAAGAGTCAGAATTTCCGGTGGTACCAACTGAATCCTTATCCTCAACTGAGCCAATCTCTGAATTGTCGTCAGTAGTCTGACTCTGATCTGAAGGTTCATCTGCTGTCTGTCTACCATCCACAAATAAGTTCATTAAGTCCTGAATAAAAAGCATGCAACCCGATTCTGTTTTGAATTCCACCAACAAAGTTTTTACAGTTTTTGTTCTTGTTATGCAATCAAATTTTCCATTGCTGTGTTTCTGTAGAGATACTACAAGAGCAACCCTCTTGGCATCATCATTTCCAACCCAGTTTAATAATTCTTTAAGAAAATGCTGCACAACTTTGTATAGCCAAGAGTCCTTAGTTGAAAGAACATCCATCAGGCACTGGACAAGTTTGTACGACATAAGATAAGGAAGAAATGATGCAGGTAAACTTGGGATTAGTAGTAGCAGGACATCAAATGCCAAGTGCTTGCGGTCATGAGATGATTGAAGCAGACACCCTTCTATGACAGCTTCACAGAATGACTGAATATTCTTTGAAATTTCTTCCCTGAATGAATTACACTTGCGACTTTTCTTGTGCTTCTTTAGATTACTAGAAGCTGACACTATATCTTCATCTTGTGAAATTGTATCAGGTATAAGAATATTTACCAGAACTGACCACAAACTGTGAATTCGAGGCTGGCAAAATGTAGATTCCTGTCATATTCAACATTAAAAATAAGGGTGGTTTTCACAGAACCCATCATGGTACAATTGAAATTAAACAGATCAATGCGTTAGAAACTGTCGAATTATGTAGTCTTATTTAGAAAGATTGTATAGTTATAGAAAATCGTATAATTCCCTGATTTCTAGGAATTAGAGTTAGATACAGATTTGGAGGAGTTTCCTATTTTTAGGGAGTTTGTTACTAATTTTAAGCTAGACAATTGTCTATATAAACTAATGGCTGTAACCTAACTTTGATATATGAGAAAGAAATTCATTCTTCTATTATAATATTTGACATGGTATCAGAGCTGTTGGCTCTTTCCTAATAAACTCTGAATTTTTTTTTGTTCTGGTCATACCCAACTGAGATCCATCTTCACTGTTCCTCTCAATTGTCTTAGCCTTCTCTCTAATATTTTCTTGTTTTTACCCTTTGTTTTATTCAATCAATCACATCGGAATCACCCAAAAGTTCTGCCAAAATCACTAGCTTTGTCACGAGTGCCCCTGCATTCGAGAATATTGCTGCTGCTATAACCAGAAATTTACAAAACATTCAAGCCGCATATCGACTGAATGGGAAGAATTACTTGAAGTGGTCACAATTGGTCCGCACATTCTTAAAGAGAAGAGGGAAATTGAGCCATTTAATGGGCACAGATCCTTCACAAGACGATCCCAAATTTGCGGCGTGGGACGAACAAGACTCCATGGTAATGTCATGGTTATGGAACTCAATGCTGCTAGAAATTAGTGATACATGTATGTTCCTCAAAACTGCCAAGGAGATTTGGGAAGCTATTCGACAGACATATTCCAAGGTTAATGATGCTGCACAAATCTATGAAATTAAGACGAAAGTTTCAGCAACCAAACAAGGGACTCGGACTATTATGAATATTCAAGTCTCTTACAAAGCTTGTGGCAAGAAATGGACCATTAGCAATGCATCCAAATGCGTTGCAGTCAAGACGTAGCAATTCTGAAGCATTTTGTGGAAAAAAATTGTATTTATGATTTTATGGCACGATCAAACATTGAGTTTGATGCTGTAAGAGTGCAGATTTTAGGAAAATAGACCTGCCGTCTCTGAATGAGACAATCTCTATTATACGCGCGGTAGAGGGACGTCGAAGTCTTATGCTTGAACCACAAGGGGGAGATGGTTCTGCACTCATTACCAAGACTACAGAATTGAAAGAGGCAAACAATCCTTCATTAATTACTCGAGGGGACTCAACCAAACCATTTAATCGAGAATCTCTATTTTGCACATACAACAAGAAGCATCGTCACACCAGGGATAAATGCTGGAAACTTCATGGCAAGCCCAATCGAAGTGGGAATGATCAAAGTCAGCACATATGGTGAGCACTTCGTCGACTGGTGAAGAAAATTCCAAAAAATCTGCCCTTGAATTTAACATCGAAGAAATTGAGAAACTAAAAACCTTTGTGGAGTCCTTTACGAAGCTAACCTCAACAAGTACTTGTTTATTGGCATTTTCAGATATTTCCTCTTCCTCTCATATTAATGTCTCAGAAAGAAATGCTCCTCCCATGTGGGTGATTGATTCTGGAGCCACTGACCATATGACCTGTTCCTCTAAACATTTTATCTCCTATAATCCCAGATATAGCCATAAAATGATCACAATAGCCGATGGATCCATCACCACTATAGCTGGCCAAGGTGTTATATACATAAACAAGGACCATACACGAAGAAATGTTCTCCATGTTCCAAAGCTATTTGCAAGCTTTATTTCCATTCAAAAATTAACCACAGATTCAAATTGCAGTGTAACCTTTTTTCTTTCACACTGTCTTTCAAGCACTAGACACGAAGAAGATGATTAGATGTGCTAGTCAAAGAGACGGTCTCTATTTCCTAGAAAAACAACATAGTATAACAAGAGTTGGAAATCTGTTATCTACATCCTTTTTTTTCCGAATCTATCATGTCAAACCAAAATAAAATTTGGCTTTATCATCGTCGTTTAGGTCACCCATCTTTTAGAGTGCTCAAGTTGGATGTTTCCTTCGTTATTTAAAGGTCTTGAGTTTGAAGTTTTTCATTGTGAAGATTGTGAACTTGCCAAGCACAAACATGCTTCCTTTCCAATAAGCAACAAAAAAACCTTTGTTCCTTTTTCTCTCATTCATAGTGATATTTGGGGACCTTCTACCATCCCAAATGTTTCGGGTCCTAGGTGATTTGTTTCATTTATTGATGATTGTACCCGAGTCACATGGCTTTACCTCTTGAAAAATAAATTTGATGTTAGTACTGTTTTTTCCAATTTCTACAACATGATCAATACTCAGTTTGATGTCAAAATTAAGAGATTTCGATCAGATAATGCCAAGGACTATTTCAGTCAAACCCTTTCTCCATTTTTTCAGAAAATAGGAATTATTCATGAGTCATCATGTGTTACTACCCCACAACAAAACGGTGTAGCTGAGCGAAAAAATGGACATCTCCTAGAGATCACTAGAGCATTGTTGTTTCACAAAAATGTTCCAAAACAATACTGGGGTGAAGCCGTATTAACTGCTTCCCATGTTATTAACTGACTTCCAACACGGGTCCTTGGGTTCAAAAGTCCAATTGATATTCTTACAAAATTTTTCCCAAATTTTTCTGTTTCAAACAATCGAATACCTCGAATCTTTGGTTGTGTTGCGTGTGTTCATATCCATTCTCACAATAGGAGCAAATTAGATCCACTTGCTTTGTATATTCCTCCACACAAAGGTTATAAATGCTTTCATCCACCTTCTAAAAATTTTTTTATCTCAATTGATGTTACTTTTGTTGAAAATGAACCTTTTTTTCAGCACACCTATCTTCAAGGGGAGACCTTGAGTGAAGATAAAGCAAAGGATATGTTTCTTCTTGATCGTAGTTTTGTTCAATCTCAACCCGTAACCGTGCCTAAATCTACTTCTCCCTCAATTGAGTTAGCCACATCTATTGACATGATGAAAGATAAGGGAAATAAAGATAACATGCAGCCACTGCAAGTTTATTCTAGGAGGAAGATACCAATCTCTCAACCAGTAGAAGTTCAGTCTCCCATTCGTGCTGTTGCTCAATTTCTAGAAATCACTCTCAAACCAACTGATAATATCACACTAGGTGGTGAGCCAAGGATTGAGTCATTTGAACCAGCGGGAGAACCAAAAGAAACAAGTACTGAAGACCTACCAATTGCAATAAGGAAAGGAACAAGAACCTGCACAAAACACCCACTGTCCTTTTTCATGTCTTATCAGAATCTATCCTAAAAACATAGAGCTTTCCTAACCAATCTCCATACAATTCCCACATCGAGAAATCTAACTGAGGCATTAGGAGATAGAAAATGGGAGGATGCTATGGAGACTGAAATGGAGGCCCTTGAGAGGAACAAGACATGGGAGTTAGTGGAATTGTCGAGAAGGAAGAAACTAGTTGCGTGTGGGTGGGTTTTCACCATAAAGTATAAGGCTGATGGCTAGGTGGAAAGATATAAGGCAAGATTGGTGGCCAAAGGGTGCACTCAAACCTATGGCATCGATTATCTAGAGACATTTGCCCCTATTGCTAAGATGAACACGGTACGAATACTGTTATCATTAGCTGCTAATTTTGAGTGGAATCTGAACAATTTGATATTAAGAATGCATTCCTCCATGGTGATCTAGAAGAGGAAATTTACATGGAAGTTCCTCCTGGATTTGAATCTAAAGAGGAAATGGTATGCAAGCTGAAGAAAGTCCTTTATGGGCTCAAACAATCCCCACGAACTTGGTTTGGGAGGTTAGCTAAGGTGATGATTTCATTGGGATATAAGCAGAGTCAAGGAGACCATACTTTATTCATTAGACACTCAAATTCTGGGGGAGTCACAGCATTACTAGTTTATGTAGATGATATCATTGTGACAGGTAATGATGTAGAAGAAATGAAAATTTTGAAGCGATGTCTCTTGACGGAATTTGGTATCAAAGAGCTAGGAAAGTTAAAGTACTTCCTAGGCATTGAAGTAGCTCACTCGAAGCAAGGGATTTTCATCTCTCAACAAAAGTATACTTGACTTGTTGAAAGAAGCAAGAAAATTGGGTTGTAAACCAGTGCATACACCGATTGAATTCAATCATGGATTAGGTGATGCTCCAGAAGATTCCATGGTAGATAAAGTATCATATCAGAAGCATGTAGGGAAGTTGATATATCTAGCACACACAAGACTAGATATAACATTTGCAGTGAGCACGGTTAGTCAATTCATGCACAATCCCAAAGAATCACATCTCAAGGCAGTAAATAGGATACTAAAATACTTGAAAAGCAGCCCGGGAAGAGGAATTCTATTTAAGCAACAAACAGTCACACATATCACATTAGAGGCTTATACCGATGCAAATTATGCAGGGTCTTTGGTCAATAAGAGATCAACATCTGGTTACTGTACACTCCTAGGTGGTAATCTTGTAACATGGAGAAGTAAGAAGCAGATCTATGGCGCTGGGGATATGGGAATTACTTTGGCTAAAGATAATCCTAGACGACTTAAGAATAAAATGGAAAGGACCCATGAGGCTATACTGTGATAACAAATTAGCTATCAGCATTGCACATAACCCAGTTCAACATGATCGAACAAAGCATATTGAAGTTGATAGGCACTTTATCAAGGAAAAACTGGACAGTGGCTTAATATGCACTCCATTTGTGTCAACCAAGGATCAGTTGGCAGACATACTTACAAAGGAACTGACAAGCACAGTGTTTCAAGATATTATTGGCAAGCTAGGGATGGAAGATATCCACTCACTAGCTTGAGGGGGAGTGTCAGATTATGTAGTATTATTTAGAAGATTGTATAGTTATAGAAATCATATAAATCCTTGATTTTTGGGGATTAGAATAAGATACAGATTTCCCTATATCTTAAGGAATTTGTTACTATATTTAGGATAGACAATTGTATATATAAACTAAGGTTGTAACCTACGAAATATGAGAATGAAATTATTCTTCTCTACTAATATTTGACAATTTGGAATCACTTTAAAAAAACTATATTGATCTACAGAATTGAAAAGGCAAAGTACAATTATTGTCAAAAGTTGTATTCGAGTGGTTTGAAAGGTGGAACGTCTCATTTAAAGAGACATATGGAATCATGTACTAGAAGAAAGATGGTTTTTGGGAGGTCAAACATTTTTTACCCCTAACCTTATAAAGGGGAAGAATGAAATGACTGTAATAACTTTTGACAGCAATAGATCAAGGATCTTAATTAACTCCAACCAACTTTCAAGGTTCCAAGTTGGAGTACATTGAGGAATGATATTTTCAAAATTTATGAGGACAAGAAGAGAGAAACATTAAGAGCATTGTCGAGTGTTTAAGGACGAATTGCCATAACAACGGACATGTTAACAGTCGATAACCAAAAGAAGGGTTACATGATGGTGACAACACATTATATTGATAATGATTGGAAGTTATGCAATAGACATTTGAGATAATTTATATTCTTTAATATTATTATTATTTACTTTTTTTTTCATTATTTTATGAATTTATGATTCATGTTGGTATGCTTTTTCATGATAGGTTCATTTGTGTGCCAACACCGCATACAAGTGAAAAATTGGCAAACGTGTTGAAAGACTGTTTGACAAATTTGAACATCGATAACAAAGTATCCTCCATCACAGTCGACAATTATAGCACAAATGATGCTATGAATGAGAAGCCAAAGGGTAAGATGCGGGTTGGGAGCGTATTGGTTGGAGGTAAGTTATTTCATAAGCATTTTTGGTGCATATTCTTAACTTGATCGTGAAGGATCGGTTGGAAACGATAAAGGAAGCAATAGAGTGTATTCGGAATAGTGTTTGTTGTGTGCGTTTCATCTCTTTGGTATGGATTCCACCAAACTATCATCAAAATTCAAAAAGTGTATCTTCCTACGTTAACCAAGAATTTCAAAAGTTTTACTTATTTATTATCCAACATTATACCACTATTTTACCTTTACAAACATTACCTTCTTTAAGCAAATCTCATGATTCAACTTGCAATATCTCTTCTTATCCCTACCTATCCCCTCCTTATTTAGTTCTCCCTCTCCCTACTCCTTTAGTCTCTTCTAGTTTTGCACATCCAATGCCTTCTACCACTTCTTTGCACAAATTAAGTACATAATAAATGTCCTTATACTCTCATCATAGATGGGCCTATGTCCTACTTAAGTTGATTGTGCCAACTGATGTTCCATTTGTCGTTTCCTCCAATGATACCAAAAGTTTGTTCGTTTCATCAAATATGTCATCATCTGACCTTGATGCCCATTTTTTCCTAACCAAAGGTACTCTTTTTATACTCTTCATCCCATCTCCAATTTTGTGTCTTATCATTCTTTATCTCTTTTATATAATGCCTTTTTATCCACATTGTCTTCTATTATTGCCCAAAGCTATAACTCATTCTAGACAGCATATTGCTATGCTAAAAGAGATGTCTACCTAACATTCCAATGGGACATCCAAGCTTGTGGCTCTTCCAACCAGTTGATCTTGACAACAATGTTGTTTGTCTTGAGGCTCGCCTCGTAGCAAAAGTCTACACTCAGATTTTGTGCTTGGATTATAAGGATACCCTTTCTCTTATTACAAATGTTATGTCATTCACTTTGCCATCTCTCTTTCTACTCACTTTAATTGGCCCTTATAGATATTAAGAGGTTAGGAATATGACTTCAAACAATCTCCTCGAGCTTGGTTTGTAACATTGCGTCGCAATAGAAGAATTTGTCGTTAGACTTTGTCAATCATACTAGACAATCTTTTATCATCACAAATCACAAGGACTCATTCTTATTCTTGTCTAAGTGGACGACATTATACTCACTAAAGGTAATTCAAAAGGCAATTCTAAGTTGAAGACCTACCTCCAATAGAAAACAAGGATCTTGGTTCTTTACAAGACTTATTGGCAAGGTACAACAATCAAGCAAGGCACTTACCTCTCACAGAGGAAATATATGCAAGTATAATTTGTGATAAATTAGTATGTGACAAGCCATTCACACCCTTTATAAAATCTCACACTTCCTTTCTACATACTAGAAGTATGGTTACATAGCAGTTGATTAACCCATAATTTTCAAAGTTACAAGAAAGGGTAAAATAATTATACACTTAGTGTTTGACAATTTATCAAAGTTTTTAACAAGAAATACCCAATCTCACCATCTTGTGGGTTGTTGCAAGGACTACTAATGAATCAAAAGCATTTTTCTTGCAACATTACTATCCTCCCTCTTTAATAGCAAACATGTTAACATAAGTCTTAAGGAACTCAGCTTATTATCAAAAATAAAGTTGATTGACTCAACCAAAGGCTGTGATTTTAGTGTAATCTAGCCAAATGTCACTTATTTAACTTCTTTATTAATAATTTAACAATTAAATACAAACATAAATTGCTCATTGAATGAAACTTTTAGGAGAACAAAAATATTGCTTATACAATGAAAAAAAGGGGCATGTCGCAACTTTAATTTAATTACCAAGTCAAGAAACTAGTAAAATTGATTGTTGCAAATAGCTTAATCTGAAAATAGCATCAAGAAGAAAAGTCTCGGCTAACAAACAAGTGTATTGAGTAGAAAATTACAATTTCTAAAAGCGCATCACTTATTTTTTTAATGTGAAATATTTTTTCATTTCAGTTAGAATCTCGTAAGTATATCAACAAATTGGAAGCGTGATAATTAATGATTGAGATAGCTCCTAAACCACCTACTCTTATCATTTCACAAAGAAAATAGAAGGAAAATGATAAATCACATTCCTCATTCAGGAAGGAGATCTATATTCAAGTCAACTACTAATCTAAAATTACTTTTGGTATAAAGAAACTTATTGTGCATGAAAAATCATTACTAAGATAAGGAGGGATGGGGGGGTTGGGGTTGGGGTTGGGGAGGGAAATAGCCAGTTCTTCAATTAACAACAAATTCAGCCAAGACATTAAACAAAGAATAAAAGTAGTACTACAATGAAGAAAGAACAAACCTCCTCAAATAAGCAAAAGGTCCTTGATGAAGCTATTTGTTTAACATAGCAAGAATCCTCGAGAGGAGTTACAAAAACCCACTGGCGGCCAATGGTAGGAGCCTATACACATAAAGGAACAAATTGAGATTGATTGACAGGTGATTAGTTAGAGGCTCATTACCCTCTTTTATACTATTAAAGAACACAACTTATGCATGTAGAAACCTAATTCCTTTAAGATTAATGAATAATGCTATAAGAACATAAAAATTGATACAACTAGTTGATCCACGAATAGAGTCCTATTGGCAAGTTCACACAAATATTCTTAGCTTAACTTTAATGTCTTTTCTAAAGTGGAATTTGGAAGACTGGAATTCATAATTTGTTCAACACCTAGTCATAAAAATGCAAGTTAAGGTTACCAAATTGGCATTTAGTGAAAAATAAGGGGCACAAGTGCCACTCTTTTCTTACACTAAGCCATATTCTCGTATTATTCTTAGCTATCATGTTTGGTATTAATTAATGCTCGGTGAAAAGTGTATTAATTGTAATGTCATTATGTGGGAAACAAGAATTATGTCGATTGAATCATTGCTAGTAAGATAGCTGGTCCTGGATAAACACTAACCTTCACATAGGAGCTAGGATGGTAACTAATTACTAGACTTGGAGCAAGGGCCCTCCCCTTGCCACAATGTCTATTGAAACTACCTGCAGTGATCATATATAACTTAAATCCTCATGACTAACGCCTCAATCAAGATATTAATTGGTGTTTGAATCGAGTCAATAGTCCATCGGCAAAAAGAATACCAATACCTGAGGAAAGTCAATCCCATAAGTAACTTGAACTTTTGGTGATGGAAATGCAGCCACAAAAGCATCATTTTTCCACACATAAACAGGCTCATTCAAATAAGGAGCCAATTTTTCACAATTTTGGCCGTGCTCATCTGCTGCCGCAGTTAAACCAACCTTTTCTATAGCTTCCACCCACTGCCTCGCCGATCCATCCAAAATTGGAACCTGCCCTAATCAACAACAACAAAACCCAGAGACTTTTCCATCAAAGAAGTCAAACTAAATTGAGAGAGTTAAGATAAAATATTGATGAACTGACCTCAACATCGTAATCATGAGAATCAGAATGATTATGAATCTGAATCCTGCAATTGTCGACGCCAATAGCCTCAAGAGTGGAAAGCAAGTGCTCGACAGTTCGAATCCTTACGCCGTCTTTGAATAGGGAAGTAGAAAGAGGCGACTGTTGGACGAAATCAATAGAAGCGGGAATGGAGATGGAGTGAGAATCGAAAAACCTGCCTTTTCCAGCAAGCTCAGGACATATCCTCACAGTTGAAAGCTTGCCCGAGTGTAGACCTTTGCCGCTCAGCTCAACACATGCAGCTATGGTTTGTTGAAAACTGCCAGTCTACTATTTATTATTAACACATTTATCTGTATATTATTCATATGTGTACATATGTAAACACGGTAATTAGTGTAGAGATACAGAGAGAGAAACTACTGATTTCCAAGAGACAAGGAGATTGGAAGATCTGAGGGCAGCGGAAAGACTCATTGCGTTGGGGATTGTTGACGGAGGCAAAAACACGAGCGATAGGAAAGCAAATCCAAGTTGTGGACTTCAATACCCAAAATTTTTCTTCTTTCGGTGTGACCCATATTTTAGAATTCTTTCATAAATGAAAGTGTTGGAAAATTTAGACCGGATTTGATCCGACCGCAGCGGAATAATCACGAAACTGTTCTGTGATTTTTGATTTTCCAAAAACTAAGATCTATTTAATTCTATAAAAAGATTAACACAAAGCAAAATAAAGCGGAATTTAATTCGTACCTTATTCCGAAGCTTGATCTTGATCTTGATACATCCCTAAAACAATTTCCGAAACCAATCCGTCTCAACCACCATAACCGCACAAGTGTTCGGCCTCTAACGGTATCTACAGAATGAGTTGAGAGAACTCCGTAATTTTTATAGAGAGGGTTAAGCATGAAGTGCTAGCTACATAGAGCTTAAGCCTATTTATAATAAGTTTATAACGTTTTAGTAATTTAATTGAAATTAAATATTAATTTCAATTAAACTTTAATTAGAATTACAAATAACTCTAATTAA
>JANKOE010000206.1:60923845-60939333 GCA_026284465.1 Erythroxylum citrifolium | reverse complement strand
CAACCCGAAGTGCCAAAATTGATGGCTAGGTTTCCTGGATCATTCAAGGAAGCTTCAGAATCTTCCATTTTGCCAGACCAAAAGCATCATTTGTAGGGTGTTTCAGGGTCTCACTAAAAGGAAGATGGAAGAAATACCAGTAAAGATCCTGTTGTTGTAAGTAGTTTCAGTAATACTTGACAGTCCTCTTTATCATTTCATTCCTACAATAGTTTAGAAGTACATAATCCGGATTGGAAGCAAGGATGATATTCTGCTAACCTAAATGCTATTTTCATTTCCTCCATTTTTCCTAATTCTCAGTGACTTTTGTTTCAATGCAAGTGTATATCTGGTTTTTGGTTGGACTGCATCTTACATGTTTGTTTTGACGATGTTTAAGTCTCTGTGTGTGCGCGAAGTTTTACTTCTCAACCGAAATTTATGATTGGTTTATTAATATCACATCTCTCTTCGAATTATTGATCGTAGATTTATGTGTTTCCGATTACTAAATACCCCTAATTGCTGATTATGCTTTACTTGGAATTGGAGATTTTGAGTTCGTACGGGATGAAAACCAAAGGTTCATAGACATGTGGAGATCACTTCCTTTTGCTAAACTAAATGAAGTGCCAAGATGATTTAAAGTTGTCAACAAGTATGAAGTATTCATGTTTAGCTGAAATAAACCTCGGTGCTACTTTAAACATCAAATACAGCTGCCAGCAATGATCAAATGTCAGTCAAATAACTCGGCACTAACTGGTAACGCTGCAGCGTTATTTCACACAATACAAGGGCTTCAATCAATTAAGAAGAAAATAAGTTCCTACAATATGCGAATTCAGTAACTTTCAGATTAATGGAAAGCCTCAAAGGTAACCACCAATGCAAGTCATTCAATTTCAACTATGTTTCCCTGAATGACCATCAAGAATCAACGTCACCCGACTACTACCAAAGGAACAGATGGTCACAATTCAGAGTTCAGTCTCGACTTTACTTGAAGAGCTCTGGGTTAAGCCAGTCCCTGTAGGAAGAACAAATTGCAGACAAGGTTTACACTCATCAACGTGAAGCTCTATATACGATGAAACATGTATATTTAAATACATAACATGCACATACAAACGCACAGACAGACCAAACTTACTTGGTTACATCCTCAAGGTGATCCTCAAAATCTACCAAACCATGCCACTTCTCAGATGAAATATAATCCAACAGAACAATATTTGCTGCTGGCTCCTTTATAATCAAATGGCTGCCTCCATCCGACCCAACAAACTTCCAGTTCTTGTATGCATCTTTTGTATAAAGCTATGCGAACAAGGAAAGTACATTAAAGCTCACTGCTTGAGGAAACCATAATTATGGAGAAAATTCGAAAATTTTGAACATATAAGATCAGTGGAAAAGTTGCTGAATATAAACCATAATTATGGAGAAAATTGGGAAATTTTGAACATATAAGATCAGAGGAAAAGTAGCTGAATGGCATTCAGCAACATGCCCTTCATTCTTACAAGCATGATAGACAGACCAAACAAGTACCATGCGAGGTTCACAACTTTTGCTTCATTAAATATCATATCCTATCCTGTAACGATTCACCATGAGGATTAAACTATATGTATGCATTCATGTGGTTCATCGAGAACCCACTTGCAATGTATGTATGTTTCTGTCAATTGACATAAAAATAGTGTATTTGGTTCTAGTCAATAAACATTAGCAAAAACAACCAAGGCATATGACTTCTTTCATTAAGCAAATAAATAATATAAATGAATTGCCCGAGGTAAAAAGAATCTTTTAGTGTTACACGTGTGAACTCATGGGAGTACTCCATGGGCAAATCAAATAGAACTTGAAGGTTCAAGGACACATTAAAAAATAGTGTAACTTGAGTTAGAATAGCAGGTAGCCAACTCAGTAACATAAAATCATTTAAAGAAATGTTCCTTCCACTAGTTTGTTTTGCTTTAAACATGACGCTTCAATCACAGTGTATGACAGTATGCTTTAGAAACTTGTGTTACTTTTAATTAGTATACAACCAAGAATATGGACTTGTTCTGGTGCCTCAAAAATACCAGAATCTTTAATTTCGTTGCAGATCAGCCCAGAGATTCCCTTGGAACATGGACAGATTTCAAGTTCGCTTTCCAGCTTTAGCAGAATCATTAGTTACTTCTCATCCCCCATCCCTCCCTTCGCTCTCCTAAGGAATCCAAACTAGTCGATACAATACCACATATAAGAAGTTATTAATTCAAACAAAATCCCAACCACAGATAATGGATATGTTAACAGATGTCTCAAAGTGCAACTTGGTATAAGCAACAATGAGACACAGAAGTCACTTCTTAATGAATTGTTAAAAACTGCGATGCAAATTGAATATTTGTATCCATCATATTTTCTAGGTAGACAAAAAAAAAAAACTAACCTGCATAACAGGGCCCCCGTCTTTCCCCTTGGGTAAAGCATCAAGCTTATTGTTGTCTAACTACAGAACAAGTCATATAAATCAAATGACAAATCCCTGCAAATAAAACACAATGAAAATATCATCCAAAAATAAACCGATATACATACCAAAAGAATCACGGCATGGGGAAAGTAGCGAGAGATGTGATCACCAATATTCTTGGCAACATTGCCAAGCTCCGAATCATCAAATCTCTCATTCGCGTGGAAGTATCCAACTACGCCAAGCCCTTTAGTAGCACAGTACTCTTCTATCTGTTCAATAGAAAGCCAAACCAAAAGAATACCATTTAGTCTTCAATTAGATCACCATCGAAAGCACGCCAAGTAGTGAATAACAAACCTCTTTCCGCCAAATTAAAAATTCCCACATCTAAATTTTTTTTTCCTAGGAAAAGGAACCCATTTGTTTTGTAACGTCAAATTCAATGAAATTGGAAACGGCAACAATAAAGTGTTCGTATAATATATCCCATCAGGGAGAAGAGAACAATTACCAAGATAAGGGAGATCTCGAGGGGAGGGAGTAGGCTGAGGTGGTTGTGGAAGAGAGGCACTGATTCTACAATCTCTAACACATCATCGCCATTCGCTCGGCCCAATAAAAGGCCGTTGACCGCCGTGGTCCGGCGCTTGAGGGCGTGGAGAACTAGCTTTATATAAGCGTTTTGGGACAATTCATATGTTAATTCACCGCCACCCATCATCATTCAGAACTCAATACCTTGTTCTTAGTCAGGTGAAATTGAATTGCTGGCACCAATATCAACGCCTAAATCGAAGTAATCGACCTTTTATCGGCTCACGGTAAAAGTGCTAAGTTAGGGCTTGAGGGCGTTGAACTCGTAGATCTGAGAACGATCCAAGTTTGAAGAGTTGGTTATTACCACACTTCACACTCTTCACAAACAGATAGATATAAACCTACTCCTTTAAATAACGCCAAAAAAATGGAATAGAAACGCATCAACAACCAATCAACACACAATGCGAAGAACAGAAAAAGAATGAAAAATGAAATCAAGTAACTAACCGGCCTGAGCAGGAGGGAGTGGCGTAGACGGAAGCTTAGCCTGGGGCTTGGAAGCCGAAGGTTGAGACTGAGCCGCCGACTTCGACTGAGGCTGAGAAGAAGCTTTCTTAGGCAAGGCGACAGCGTTGGCGAGTTTCTGCTGATGAGCGGCGAGAAAATATGTTTTAGAAGAAACGAAATCCTGTTTTCAAATATTAGGGAAACGTAATTTTCTTGTTTCCTTAATTTTGTTGTAGTTTTTTTAAAAAAAATCACGGCAACGCAATGGGTCTACCCAAACATGTTTCAACATTAAGTTTTATTTTTAACAAAAACCACAACTAAAAACAGAAAAAAAAAATGAAAACAAACACACCCTTAGCTTCCATTTTGGATAAAGCAATGCTTGATTGTTTCTTACTTTTTTATAATATAACACCATTGTGTTAAGTAAGAAAATAAATCCAAAAGTAGATTTTCTTTCATCTAAATCTCCTCCTTAGTCTACATCTGTATACCCTTATATATATAGGTCGTTACCTTGATAATGCAATGCATAATCAATAGTACCTTTTAAATACGTCAATATTCTCTTTATTGCTTAGTACCTTTTAAATACGTCAATATTCTCTTTATTGCTTTCTCATGTGTTTGTCCTAGATTTAACCAAGATCTACTCACAATTCCAAATGTAATGTGATGCTATAGATAATAGTAGGATTTAACTTGAAATTTTTAGAAAACTATTACGGCGCAAGTCATACCATTTTCTATTTTTTATATAATTAGTGCTCAAATGTGTAGTATAGTACTAAGCCTAAATTGAACGCTAGAGGCAATCTGTTCTTATTTTACGTGTTAATAAAATAAGTCATTAAGAGGTAACATAATTAAAAGAAAGTTTAAGACAACTAAGTTTAAAAGCTCGAATCCATATCACAAGCTCACAAATTTTTGAAGCTCAAGCCAAGCTACTAATTCTTATGCTCTCCCTATTTTCAAATCAAGTTCAAAGCCCATTCAAAACCCTAGGTCTTAGATATTAAATCACAAGTCCTAGGTACTTCTTTTTAAACCTTCATTTCAATTAATTTTTCAAGTTATAAAATTTATTATAGGCATATAAATTTGATTTTAAGCCTTAAGATCTGGCTCTATGTTCTTTATCTTAATTTCAAGCTCCAATACCTAAGTGTAGGCATTTTTTCTTCATTTCACGTCCTAAGACCTAACTCTCAGTATTCTAATTCCAATCCCTAAGACTTGTATTTTTTCTTCAATTCAAGTCCTAAGACCCATCTTTACCCATATATTCTTCATTTCAAGACCTAAGATGAACGTTAGACATTTGATCTATATTTCAAGCACGAAGCGTATACTCTAGGCATTTTTACCTCATTTTCAAACCCTAAGATACAAATTTAGGTCTTTTATCTTAATTTCAAGCCATAAGGCTCAACTATAAGCATTTTATCCTAACTTCAAGCCTTAAAATCTAACTCAATGTATCTTATCCCCATTTTAAGATCTAAGAAACAATTTTAAGCATATTTTCCTTAGTTTAAAAGCTTTACGACCCATCTCTTTTATCTATTTTAAAGTCCTAAGGTCCATTATACGAATTTTATTCTTTTTAAGGCCTAAATAAAATCATAAACTCGTATGTATTCAATCGTATTTTCTCTTCTTCAATATGTTTTTTTAATGCACACTTGATTTTTTTTTTCAATTTGAACTCTCTAGATTTATAAAACTATTTGGAGACTTAGGTAACCGTTTAGATGGGTAAGGTGTGGGGTTCTTAATACCATTCCCATTCTATAATTGACCTTTGAATTTTATTCTAAATTTTAGGAATTTAGTTCCTTTACCTTTTTTTTTCTCTATCTTTTTATTCATCCCTAATGGCATTTAAAAGAGAGTGACCTTTAATTGATTTCAAATTGATGAAATGCAATGGCAGTTCAGTTAAGCTTAATTAATAAATTAATAATAAAGTAAAGAGCGTAAGGAAGAGAAGATGTAAATTGATTTTAAAATGGTTTAGTAAATTGACCTCACCTACACCTATTCCCCAGGTCTTTTAAGATTCCACTAATCTCTTCTTTCAACTAAGTGAAGAGGAACTGTCTTTTAATAATCTTTGGTCAACAAAGAGGAACCCTAGTACAATCCTTCTTAAAGGGTATAGAGGTACCTTAATACTTTTTGGAACATCTAAATACAGAAAAAGTAGCCCTAATTGATGATTACATCTCAAATAAACCTTGCTTCCTCACTTTAATAGTCAAGTATTTTATACCTATACTAGTTCCAAATATTATTAGATAATTAGCCATTATAATGGCTTGTAACAATAACAAAAATCTTGACACATTGGTCAATCAATATCTCCAAAAACACAATATTGTTTAACCACATGTACACATTGATCACCTAATGCATTTGAAAATACATTCCTAAAGAATTTTCAAGTTCTTTAAGGATTAGACACCACTCCTTTGATCAAAATTTGTTCCAAAAACAATTTGAAATTTCCTAAAAAGTATTTTGAATAAGATGCTTGTGCATAAATAGTTCATATGGCATTAAGAATAACCAAGTAAGAGATACAAGAAAGATTACAAATAAATTTGTAAACTTGTTGTACTTTGATCTTCGTTGGTCTTAGTCTTAGTCTTCTTCTTGACTTGAATGCATTTGGTCTCCATAAATTATTTCTTGGCTTCATTTCATGGTGTTTCTTTTAAGACACCCAAAAACAAATTATTATCAGTAACTAAACTTTGTTATCACTAAAACATCTTTAACTTCCTTTGATTTAACACTTTCTTTAATAAAGTTGAATAACAACTATATTGTTTTTATTAAAAAAAATTCATGTTAAGTCAATCCTTTTATTAAAGGTATGTAAAGCAAATGCCAACAACACCGTCAAACTGAATGTTTTAAGTTGACAAAATTAAACATATACAAAAGAATAAAATTCGATGACTTGCATGAAAATGGAAGTCAAAAATTGGCAAGAGAACCAGGAAAGCTTTAAGATGTCTGAAATTGTTGATTTGCTATCTAAATTGGTCCGTTCCAACGTGAAATGTAGGCTTCTCTTAATGGATATCTTAAGTCGTATGAATGAACTCTTCTCGTGTGTTTATAAGTATTGTTTATGTTTGAATTCTTTGTAATTGAGTTTTAAATTCAAGTTTTTTAGATTTTTTAACACTTTTAAATTGCTACTCTTTACATTAGAATTCATATTAACCACTCAATCGAAATATATAATTTGCATTTACTTTTGAGAGTAAAAATTGCTAATAACTCTTTTATTAGGAAAAGTATTAAAATATTTTTAGTTAATAGCATTTTATATTAATTTTAATAAGTTAAGTTACCGAGCCAAAATTTAAAAATATCTTTTAATTTTAACTCATCATCATCATCATCACATCCAGTCTGAAGTCTCGCAATGAAGCGGAATCTAGAGAAGCCTGATAGTATGCAGCCTTATCCCTACATAGCAAAGAGGTTGTTTCCTGTATAAGAAAATTTTAACTATAATAAGAAAATTTTAATTATATAACAATTAAAAAACTTACAATTTAAAAAATATTTAAAATGATAACGAATATTAATGAATACCTAATATTAAAAACATTGATATGACATCTAATACAATATTCACAATTTTTGATGAAAATATAGATAAACTAAGGCTAACTGTGGAAATTCAGCCCGTTAGTGTTAGCAAAGGAGTGAAAGGCTATCGATCACGCTTTGTTGACCAGTTGATGGTTCTGCCAGCTTTACCATTCAGTATGCCTTGTTGCTACTATCAGAGCTGGTTTTTGATTGACTGCTTATAGTTTCTCCTATAACTACTAAGTTTGCTTGTAATTCATGGTTTCTCTAATCGCCACCTTTCGGAACCAACAAAAAAAAGAAGTCACTGACCCGTTCATACTGAAACTCTTAAGACAGAAGTCGAAACCTGCCTCTGCTTTACAAAACCATGCTTTCTGAAAACATATCCCCTTCAGAAATGGTAAGGCACATTTCATTAGTGATGACACGATACTTGAAATTTCTATAAAACGGTTATCATAGTTAACAATACGCCACTCTTCTCCGAAGATAATTGCTTTTGTCTGGACTAACTGTGAAGTGGCAAGCCAACAAAGTTTTTCAGTAACTGCAAAAAGGTAATCTGGTCAAATTTGACCGAGGAAATCTAATATTCCTTCATACCTTGCCAACATCCATGACCAATTCTAAAATATGTAAGCATTCAAAATATAAGAGGACAACCTCTAGCGTTTACATACAAAACGGCTAAAAACATGATTTAAGAAAAGGGAATGATTAAGTCATCCCACTTTCACGTAAAACCCTTTACTTCTTTACTTCTTCAAATTCTGCTTCTGGGGCCTGATCTCCACCTTGTGACCCTCCAGAAGAATCACCGCCACTGCCCTTTGACATATGCTCTCCAATCTTTGAAACAGATTTATTGGCAGCATCTAACCTTGACTTAATCTCTTCAACGTTATCTCCAGCCATAGATTGTCTCAAATCTGAAACAGCTGCCTCAATCTCCTTTGCAACTTCGGCGGGAATCTTGTCTCTGTACTCGTTAAGGCTCTTCTCAATGCTGTAAATGGTAGTGTCTGCACTGTTTTTTATGTCAATTAGAGCCTTTCTTTCTTGATCCTTCTGAGCAAACATCTCAGCATCCTTCACCATCTTCTCAATCTCATCCTCTGAGAGGCCACCAGATGACCGGATGGTGATCTGCTGCTCTTTCCCTGTGGCCTTGTCCTTGGCTGACACGGTAACAATTCCATTGGCATCTATGTCAAAAGTAACCTCAATCTGAGGCATGCCCCTGGGTGCAGGTGGAATACCCACCAGCTCAAATTCTCCCAACATTTTGTTTTCTGAGGCCAGCTCACGTTCACCTTGGAGCACCTTGATTCCTACTTGGGTCTGATTGTCAGCTGCAGTGGAGAAGACCTGAGATCGATGCAAAAGTTAAGTTAGCCATGAATTGAACCATCAGTTAATCACATACAGAACACCAGTTTCAGGATGCAACTAAAATCAATTAAAATAGATTGAATTTATCTAGAAGTAATATGATAACAACTAGAACACGTCAAGTCAAGGCATAAATCAGGTAGGAAGATTTTTGTAATTGGAATAGATCACCGGTCGACAAAACTATAGGCACATTTCGTTTGGACAAAAACAGGAGACAGGTTAAGAAAAAATCAATTATTTAGAAATGTAGAATCAAGTGTATCAGATATAACTAATAAAAGAACCTTCTTTTCCCAATCATGCATACATGCAAACATAATTCTCCTTGCATATAAACAATTCAGACAAAGGCACCTACAAGGTTTCATTATAAAAGTTTACCTGACTCTTCTTGGTAGGGATTGTAGTGTTCCTGTTGATCAACCTGGTGAATATCCCACCAAGTGTCTCTATACCAAGAGATAAAGGAGTCACATCCAGAAGCAACAACTCTTTGACATCTCCACGAAGAATTCCACCCTGAATTGCAGCTCCCAAAGCAACTGCCTCATCGGGGTTCACACCTTTACTAGGAGTCTTGCCAAATATGTCAGAAACAACTTGTTGAACCTTGGGAACACGAGTCATCCCTCCAACAAGAAGAACTTCATCCACATCATTCATCGATATACCAGCATCTTTCAAGCAGCTCCTACATGGAAGTCTTGTCCTATCAATCAAGTGATCAACTAGACTTTCAAACTTTGATCTGGTCAAGGTGATGTTCAAGTGCTTAGCACCTGATGCGTCAGCAGTAATAAAAGGCAAGTTAATATCAGTCTGGGCTGTTGATGACAGCTCAATCTTAGCTTTCTCTGCCGCTTCCCGTAGCCTCTGTAGAGCCAACCTGTCTTTTGTTAGATCAATGCCCTCAGTTCTCTTGAATTCACTCACAAAGAACTCTAATAGTGCATTATCAAAATCCTCTCCACCCAAGAATGTGTCACCATTTGTAGCTTTAACCTGTATGTAAACAATGATAATTTGGCTCATCAACCAGAATAAAACTCAATGGCAAATTAACATACGATGGGATGTCAGGATTTACCTCAAAAACTCCATTAGAAATCTCAAGAATAGAAATATCGAAGGTTCCACCTCCAAGGTCGAAAACAGCTATTAGACCTTCCTTTTTATTGGTTCCATAGGAAAGTGCAGCTGCAGTTGGCTCATTGATAATTCTTTGGACATCAAGACCAGCAATCCTCCCAGCATCTTTCGTTGCTTGTCGTTGAGCATCATTAAAATAAGCAGGTACAGTGATAACAGCCTTTGAAATTGTTTTCCCAAGGTAAGACTCTGCAGTTTCCTTCATCTTGGTCAGGATGAAAGCCCCTACCTGGCTAGGGGAGTACTGTTGTCCATTGGCCTCAACCCAAGCATCTCCATTTGGAGCCCTAACTATCTTGAAGGGGACCATTTTCATCTCCTTCTGGGTCTGGGGATCGTCAAACTTCCTGCCAATCAGTCTTTTTGTTCCCGACAAAGTATTAGTGGGATTGGTCACAGCCTGACGCTTTGCTGGTGTACCCACAAGTAGCTCACCTTTCTGGTTGAAGGCAACAACCGATGGAGTAGTCCTAGATCCCTCAGAATTCTCTATAACTTTAGGATTCTGCACATAAAGGCAACAACTTTAGGATTATTAACAATTTCAAAGGCAAACACAATATGCAATCACAAATGAATAAACTATTGATCATAATCTCAGTCTAACCTTTCCCTCCATAACAGCAACACACGAATTTGTGGTACCCAAATCAATACCAATAACATCATTACCAGCAGGTTTTGAACTGCAACACAAAAAATATATCCATCAATTAAAACACAGAACGGGCAATACGAAGGACATATCCATGAACCGCCACAAAGAACAAAAGAAACAGAATATCAAACCAGAACAAAAACCATGTAAATCCATGAGACACTTTACCTGAATGCTCTAGTCCAACTTGGCCAGCTACTCACATTAGAAGGCGCCCATGAAGGCTTCACATTCCCAGCCAGCTGTAGAGCAGTGATTGGAAACAAACACATGTAAATCCCCAAAACCCATACGTTATAGTCACTAATCCTACCATACAGTACCAAATTCACAAATAATTTATATCAACAAAAAACAGATTAACAACGTACACATCTGTAAGCGGTGGTGACGGGGGCTGTCGCGATGTCACGGCGGCGGACACATCGCAAAAGAGCAGCGGTAGCCATGGTGAACGTTGGAACAAAGGAGAAATTATCAGAGAGAGAGAGCTGTAGAAGCCTTGGGGTTTAGGGTTTATGGGGGAGAGGGATTCACTTATAGAAGGTTCTGGACGAAGGCGTCAATTTTCATTTGCCAGGTTACGTTGTACACGAAGAAAGTCTGTTACAACTTACAATAAATCAAATGTTTCTTCTTTCAATTGGAGACATTAAGAATATTATTATTAGATCGATAATCTCAATATCAAAAATATATTATGCTCATAAATTCTATAATTTTATATATCTTTTATATAAATTATCCGAATAAAAGCTCTACTTAAGTATTATTAGTTATTAATAAAAACATTTTAGGTAATAAAAATAATAAAAAATTTACAACTTTTTATTATTGCCAATAATTCTTTTTCATTTATATGATATCATTGTTAATTATCATAAAGGTTCCTACCTTTGTTTGGATTGAAAGAAAGCAAGAGAAAAGAAATGAAGGGAATTGCATTTCTCTTGGTTTCTATTGTTTGGACAAAAATAAACAAAGAGAAACGGAGAGAATAGAGAGGAATAGGAGAGAAATTTGGACCAAATGTATTTTCCACCAAATTGGTAGAAAAAGAGGAGAAATTTAAGACAAGATAAGCTTAATATAAGTAAATTACCATTGTATCCTTATTAAATATAACAAGTAAAGATAAACAAGTTATATAATCAAGGGCATAAAGGTCTTACAAAATTCTCTTCCATTCAATTCTCTCATTTGATAAATTAGGAAAACAAACAAGAGAAAGGAAATCACATTTCTCTTCCATTCTTTTCTCCTCTTTTTCCCTCAATATTTCATTTCCTTTTCCTTGTGCAATTAAGGATTCAAACAAAGGCTAAAGCACATAGGGCCATTATTCATTTTAATATTAGAATCATTATGATATATCTTTCATAATACTCCACTCTATGCATGATTAGAGCGTCAGTTTTAAGAATTAAATTATTATCATCTTACTGTAAAGAAAGTTTTGGTAGGATAGTACATAAAATCTTAATTTTTTTTACCTGTTCAATTAAATAAAGTGAAAATTCAAATCTTTGACTTTTCTTTAAAAACATTTAAAAAGATATTCTTATTTCGGCTAGGTTTTGATTAAAATTAGAATCATAATTTAATACTCCTAAAAAATTTGAACATGTTTTCCATCCAGTAATTTATTAGGAAATTGTGAAATTTTTTCGAGAATATGAGGTTGAAGCTTAACTCTTCTACCATCTATTTCTATGTCAAGAAATTATAATTCAGTTTAACATATCTTAGTTTTTTTTTTATAAAGAACTAAACCATGTTATTCACATAAATCTGCAAATTTATTGAGATGGTGATATGTTGACAAATATTATTACTAGCTATTAAAGTATCGTCCACATAAAAATGTATGAAATTATAGTACTTAAGATATTATCCATTTTTTTGAAATCTTTGTGGGGCATTTTTTAAACCAAAAGGGATGATTAACCATTCATAGTAGAGTAGTAGAAAGCAGCATACGGAATGCTATCTTTAGCTTTTGAGTAGTCCAAAATTGCATGCCTCTCTTCCACTGTTTTGATGGGATCTCTTGGATTCTATTATAGTTCATCTCGAATGAGCTTTAGATTCCTTTCTATTGCTGATAAAAAAGGCACTTAAGTGCCACAATATCTTGATTTGTTTAATCTCTTCGAGTTCTTGTTTCACCATTTATAGCTTCCTCACACAAATGAAAGCCTTAGTGCCTTGGAAGGATGAAGTTAAGCCTTTCATAATAGGCTTTTTCAAAATCTTCCATTTATAAGAGGTAGTTGTTAAAACAAAGGGAGCTTTCCTTGACAGCTGTGAGGAGAGGTATTAGACCAATATAGAATAGTGATATGAGAATTATGGATTGAGGAAAATAATTTTAGGAGCTTGGTTCCCATATCCTGATTGGCAACCACCTTCAATAATTCACTAAGTTCATTTCAAATAGATTTCTCCATTTAGCTCCCCAAACCATTGTTTTGCACATCTTACTCTTAATCTCATAAGTTCTTTATAGTCACCCTTAATAAGCTTTTTTTCGTATTGGCCTTTAAGCTTTGCCTTACTTCTATAAGGGAAGGTCTCCATTAATATGTTACCTTGATAAAATCCTTATCTAGAGGATTATTATTATGAAGACTCAACAAAAGGATCTCTTTAAACATTCAACTCAAACCTTAACGCTATCAGTTAAACATAAACATTCTACTCACAAATTAATCATTCACAATACACTTATATTAAGTGTTGTTTTTTTTCTTCTTAACGCTGGCACACCATACCTATTCTTCTCTTTGCTTATCTTCTTCTTCTTCGCACCATCCTCTTTATCAACAATTACATTTACACCATCAAAGTCGGTCTCCAACCCTTAAATTTTGTCTTCTCTTGCTTCCTCGAATTTTGTCTTCTCTTTCTTCTTTTTTCTTTACAAGAACATTGTTACAGAGAATTAATAATATTCAATAATCGACAATAACGTGAAATTAAGAAAAGAAAAAAAACATCATTAAAAACATTGAATCATAAAAGCACAAACACCCAAACAAAAGCAAATTAATAATAACGACAAATTATTTTCTCATTTAATAATTAAAGATGTTAAATGATCATTTTGACGAACACAACCTAAGATTTTAAAACTCATAATAATTCGTGCACAAACTATTATTCACATGCATAACCATAATTGACAAGTACATCAACTTAAAGACCATTAACAAGTGTGATAAACACTCACTCAATTTTCCTTTCTTTCAAGCAATCAGAGGCCAAAAATATTCACTCATTTTCCATTTCATGTTAAACATCAACCATAAGCTTGCTAGCTAATCCAATCTTCACTACTATATATCTAACATAAACATTAATCCGAAGGTCTTTATGTTGGTTGTAATGAGGCCTAGATAAAGGTATGGAAAAGATAAAATTAAGCTTAAAACCAAATGACTAATTGAGCATTTAAAATGATACAAACTAATAAAATATAAAACACAAAATTTTTTCTTTTCAGGTTGAAACATAACCCAACCAATCTCCTTTACTTTTTCAGCCTACCGTTTTCCTTCATTTTCTTTTTCCTCTTCCTTTTTTTCCTTTTTTGCATGGCATTTTCTCCTTTTTTTTCATTTTCTTTCTTTCTTCTTCAACTGATATGATTTGCTTTTTTACTAAATGTACAACAACATATATCCTTCTCCCTTTTTTTTTTGCTTTTTGCCCTTTTTCTTTGTCTTCTTTGGTTAATATCATTTGCTTTTTTCTCCAATGTACAACAACATATATACCTTTCAAATGCTCAACTTGCCCTTATGGCGGGTATAATCAAAAAAGATAAACAATAAAGGACAATGCTCATGTTTCAAGTTTTAACCAACAAAAGGTTCTATGCAAGCTCAAAGGGGTTCACTAAGGATAATATCATGGTGGCTTTTTAAGCTCTCGGGTTATATCCTAAACGCCTTCATCATTTTAATGTTTGCATAAGATTATGTAATCTTGACTAGTATTTGCAAGCAAGTTCTAAATTTGTTTAACATGAAACAATACTCTCAACAGTGAATACTTTTAATTGGTCTCAAACTCTTACTGAAGGAAAGTGTCATTCATCTATCACAACAAGCTAATACCCTTTCAATTAAAATCCAAGTCAATTAACTGATGCATGCAAATATATTTATTCACTTATATTATGCATTTATAACCCTGATTAAGTTCATTCAATCATCAAACATCTTTAACTATTAAACAAAAAATAAACACAATATGTACAACAATCACAGTCAACATCATAAGAAATTAAATAAAAGATCTAACATGCGAACAAGATTCATTAAGACAAACAATAGAACAAAAAAAAATTAATGACAAACAATCAAAATAATAAAAGAAAAAAATAGAAATACGATACTAAGATGGAGGTCCACGTTTTCTCGAGCGAGGATTCAAATTTGCTAGCAAATCCTTGATCTCCACAATATTTGCTTCAATCTTTTGCAATCTCTCATCTGTTCGCCGTCCAAAAACAATAAGTTGATTAGTTAATGATTGGTATTCCACAGAAGTAGGTGCAATGTTAAATTGTGTACCTTCATGTAGTGAAGGGTCTTCCCCTTGTATACCATCACCTTCTTCGCCCTGAGTGCGCTTACTAGTTGAAGGTTCTTTTGCCTCATCACTAACAACAACATAACGATCACCTTGCCACTTGGCAATCTTCATAGACACCAAGGACTGTAAGTTAAACTAGAATTTTATGAAACTAACTGCATACTTGCCCTCTCAGTCAGTAAACCAAAATACTCTGCAATTTGGGTAACAAATGCCCCAACAACTATTTTCCCAGTACTAACTTTCGCTACATCCATCATATGCACACTTAACCACATACCAGCATTAAAGTATTTACCATACACCATACACCACAACACAAACAATTCAGCTTTAGAAACGTCATCTTGACTATCTTCTCTACCAAATATTGTACAAGTTAAAAACCTGTGAAGATAACGTAAACTAGGATCCACTAAAGCAAACGATTTAGACCTACTAGGAGAAAAAAATATTTGTTGAATTTGTAATTTCTTTCCAAAATTCTTTAGGACTAAATTCATCATGATAGCCATATAAATTACTATATGGAAATCCAAATATATCATTCAA
>JANKOE010000206.1:60813634-60828783 GCA_026284465.1 Erythroxylum citrifolium | reverse complement strand
GTTAGACGGACACACATGTCCGTTTAACGGACACATTCTGTTGAAACAGTGTCTAAAGTTCGCCTAGTGTCTGTTTAACGGACATACCTGTCCGTTTAACGGACAGATTCCGGTGCAACAGTGTAGTTTTAGGATTCGGGTGCAACAGTGTAGTTTTTGCATTCGTGTCCGTTTAACGGACACTCCTGTCCGTATAACGGACAGGCTCGGGTAAAACAGTATCCAAGTCCAGCTCATGTCCGTTTAACGGACACAAAAGTCCGTTTAACGGACATGGTTTAAAAGTTGAAATTCTTGAATTTATTAAGACCAGACAGGGTTTAAGCCTCAGTCAGTGTATGCTCACCACCAAAGTGAGTCAATAGCCAGCGTCAAGTGTCAGAAACAACTACCAGCCAGCCAGCGGCTCTGGGTGGGGGCCATCAGTCGGGGCCTGCCTCCCGGGCCAGTCGAGCCTCGGGTTCGGGGTCCGACATAGCTTCTTCATACACCTTGGAGAAGTTTTGAACTACAATAGGAGTAAGATTAGAGATTAAGGAATTATTAAAAGAAGCTTTACTATTAGGAAAAGTAAAGATCGAAAGATTATTAGCTAGAGCTCTATCAATCTCTTTTCTTAGGAACCATCTTCCTTTCTATTTATTGCTCCAAATAAAGAAACGTCCCTCCATTTTTCAGCCAATCACTTGATTGTGGCTTGCATAACCAAATAAATCTTTTGAAAAGTTCCTAAGGAACGAGTTTCCCTTAGCTTCTGAAGGATGAAATATAATGTTGAAGTCTATAAGAATGATTGAAAGATAGTTAATAAGAGATTCAATTTCCCTTAATTTGTTCCACAAAGAGATCCTCTAAAACATATGATTAAATGTATAGATAAACATTACTTGAAACTTAACATTCTCCTACCTCATTCTAACTGATAAATGAATAAGTTGATCTTCAATTATTGAATGTGCTACTTCAATCCTATCAGGTCAAATGCAATCACCAGTTTACCATTATAATGGAACTAATAATTAGAGATCATTTGCTAGTGCTTTTTAAAAAATTTCAAATTTTGCATCTGTCTTTCTTCAGCTTAGTTTCTAAAAATCTAATAAGAAAAGGTTTAATAACACCTAGATAATGCTGCAGAAATTTCTATTTTTTAACAATTCCAAGAAAGTATAGTCATTATGAAGAGGTTGGCTTGAAGCACTTCCTTTTTTTCTATTCAATGTCTTTTTACTACCTCTGTTTTGATCAATAAGTGAGTAGTCAGGAGTCTCATCCTTAATTTCACCAATGAATCTTGCATATGATAAAGCATGATACGTTTTACTTCATGATTAGAAGTGAAGATTACAGTTATTGAGGTTAGAAAAGAAGGTAATTTGAGGAAACATTCCAGAAGAGTTCCAAAAGGAAGATGTTATTTCCATTGTTGATGAAATTAAGTCGTGCCCGTCAAGATTCTGAATGTAGAGCAAGCGATTAAGGCTTTTGATGTGTTATGAAAAATAGGCAAGCTTGTGAAGAAACAAAGGACGACATTGCAACATGACAGGAAATGGCATCAAAGGAGCCAACAAAAGGAAATTAAAAAAAGGCATTGTATACGTAATAGAATATCGAACTATCTAGAATAAGAACAAGTGTCACTCTACTATCGTTTATATAGCCGCTGTAATGACAGAGTACAATATGTAAAAATCTTTAAGCAACACAAATTTTATTCTTGTTTGTTCACATAATCTTCTATTTGTTACTAAAATATCACAATAGTTGGTATCAGAGCAAAACGGTCTTCAGCGCTGGCCAACGAAAAAAATGACAGAAGGTACTAGAAGTTCAGAAGTATGTCATTTAGAGGAAGGAATGAAAAGTTTGTTGGAAGCACAGATACGTAATGAGAAGGAAATCAATGACATGAAGCCTATGTTCCAATAGCTTAAGTAGAAACACTTCCACTGTGTCTTATAAATTCAACACTTCTATTGCAGCATAGAAATGGGACACTATCGCAAGCTTCGGGTTAGTTCTTGACAATCTTATAAACTTGGATAAATTTTACCAATTTCATTTGGATGTTTTGTTGTTTGAAAGAAATTTATTGCAAGCTGCGCTGTTGCCGCAACATTTTGATTCTGATTTGGTAAAAGAATTATATTGTAATTTGGATAATGATGTATGTGAGAGGTAGATTGATTTCATTTGATCTTGATAGACTGAATTTATTTTTAGGGTTTGATAATCTGCTTGGAAATCTTACTTATAGTGATGATTGGAATGTGCTAAATGATATGATTGCTACTGCGTTAACTAGAGGAAGATTAATTACTTGGCCATCAACTTCAGTTTTGCATGCTTTTTATGTTGAGGAAGAAATACTTTGTTATTCATAAGTTGGTTTTGGCAAATTGAATGCTAAGTACACATGTGGTATCAATTTATTCAACACAAGTTAAGCTTTTTTAAGCCATTAGAACTGGGGAAAACTTCAATTTAGGCAAACTTATCATTGAACCAATGTTGGCAATTATTGGTAAGCCTCATTCCTTGTTATACTTTCCATTCTTAATTACTCAATTTCTTTACGCCAATGGTGATCCTTGGTTGGATCCGAGTGCTTTGAACTGGTGACATTGATGAATATCTTGCCAAGGATTTTGAATGTGAATAAGCAAGCATGGGTGACTGATTTGCCCTATACTCCATCTAGGCCTTCTGATGCATCGGCCTCTTCATCCATCAATTCACATGCTACTTTGGTTATTGAAATCAGTATCTTTCAAATTGGGATTGATGTTCTTCGTCAATTGAAGCAAAGGGTTCTTCGATTTTCAGATGCTTCCTGATTGCATTTTTTGACATTTTTTGCTCCAAGGAGGAGAACATTATGTTGAAACATCTATTTTTGATTTGTTGCTTGGGTTTTGTTAATTTTGGATATTTTATCTTCGAATAGCTGCTTATGTTATCTTACTGACTGATTAAGGGGGAGTTCTTTTATAGATTGTGAATTTGATGTTATATGTTCAATTATCTCCTTTATGAAGAGTTTCAAATATGTGACAAATAATGCCAAAAAGGAGAGATTGTTAAGATATTGGTTATAATATCTTGTTATTTAATTTTGGATATTATTTGAAAATTGGGCTTAGTTGAGTTTAAGTGGGACTTTTCCAAGACAAGTTTGATAAGATTTAAAATCCTAATTAAGATGAGATTTAAATTTATAATCTATTTTGGGATAATTGCTATTCAATTTGAATTGATAATGGCAGCGTTAATATGGTTGGGATTCATATGGGTAGTGGGTTAAATGTTGTCGTTTTTGGAAAAAGGAAAAATGACAGATGTTGGATGACTTGGCAGCTTGTACTTCTTAGTTGATTTTCCATAAGGTTCTATAGCTGTTGTGTTAAGATACAACTCCATCTGCTACAAACTTTTGAAGTGTCTCACGTGACCTGGGTTGAAGTGTGTGTGTGTTACGACCCCGGCTTACTGGTTTTGCCCTACTGATTTTGGGCCACTCTAGGGCTCCGGTACCTCCCTTAGGCCTGGCCTACCCCCTAGCCCAATGGTACAAGGAGGGGTTGGGCATGGGTTACATCCCATGTTCGATTCCCAGCCTTGGGGGGTGCTGGGGCTACCAACCCCTGTTGCGACCTTGGGCCGAGCCTGTGAGCCTGAGCCTGTGAGGGGGGGTAGGCCGGGCCTAAGGGAGGTACCGGAGCCCTAGAGTGGCCCAAAACCAGTAGGGCAAAACCAGTAAGCCGGGGTCGTAACAGTGTGCTAGGTTTTTCTTTGGTTTGTTGTCATTGATTGAGTGTTGGTGCAACTGTGAATTTCTCTTTGAGTTTTTGCGTATTTCGACTGGAAGATCTGAGATCATCTTGTTGTGTTTTTTTAGTTGTGTGTATGACCTTTTGTAGCTGTGTATCCTTTCATTCTTGAACGAAAATTGAGGATGGTCTTAGATTATATTTGGAGTTGATTTTGTGGGATACCATTTTAGACTTGGTGCTACAAGTTTCTGTCAAGGTGTCACGACCTTATCGCTGTTATCATATTGGGGATTATATTGTTTCTGCAACTGCATATTCTTCTCCTTTTGAATCTTTGGTGGCTGTTAGTTGTTCTGGTATTATGGGTATGATGTTACGGTGATTATATCGAAGGACTATAGTAGATTTATTTGTGGACAACTTTCCGATCTTTCGTTGAAGAAGATGGAAATTATTAGGGAAGTCGTCTTTCTTATCTCAAGCGTATTTGTTATGTTCTCTATTATTTTAATCACTTGAGTTGTTTATTTATTATCTTTATCGTTAATAGTTGTTGAGAAAATCCTCTGTTGAGGTTAGCACAAGTCGGTCATGTTGTTGAGCGTAAATTACTTTCATGGGTTATGAAGATGAGGGATAGTGTCAAGGGTTAAGTGAGTCGTTTCGATAAAGCTTTGTATAAAACTATTGTTGCTAGTGAAAATATTAAGCTAGGTAAGGGCCTGCAGATGTTGGCAAAGTGTGCCTAACTGTGTTAACAAACTTCTGTGTTAATTTGCATTTGTGTGTTTAATTTGTGTAGTTTTGATTATGCTAAAAACACTGCAACCAAATCAGACATTTTGTGAAACTATTACATCCTTTTGGAATTACATTACTCGCTGGAACTATCAACCAGTAGTGGCATGGTGGCTATTGAACTCCATAGAGAACATATGCCAGGATGATTTACTTCCCCTAAAAGTCCTTGGAAATGCCCAAGTGACCTTGTATTCTTTGATGCATCTGTCATATGGGGTTTGGTGGAACCTAAAAGAATCTTCGAATCTCTTGGGAACTATCAAGCCGTGAACTGGTTCTTCGTAGGAGGACAGTAGGACCAGTTATGGTTTGGTTGCTGCGCAATGCATTCCCCAAGCAATCTTGGATTCCCCTGATTAACCTCCCGGTCCTTCTAGGAGGTACTTCAATGATGCCAGCAGCAACGACTCTAAATTACAATGGATGGATAATAGTTGGAACAATTTTCAATTCTTCATCTTTAGCTACCAAAAGAGGTGGTGGCAGAGGTACAATTACGTTCTTTCGGCAGCAATGGAAGCTGGAGTTGCCTTCGTCACTTCATGGCAGTTTTGTTGTACTTGTCAGTAGACCTGGAAAATAGAAAATTGAATTGGCGGTAGTTTGTCCAACAGACAAAAGGAATGTGGATGGCTACACACACATGCAAGGGAACGTGATGGCAAGTGAAAGTTTCATTTGTATTCTATCATAGTATTCCTTATAAACTACTCTTCAGTGCTTGGTGTTGAGTATAATATATGACTAGCAATTATATGATATCCAATTACAACCCTATCCGAAATGGAGAAAGTCGCTTTTTAACCCCAAAGATATTAAGGACTAACTAATCTTTTTAGCCGAAAGCCACCGACTATACTCATCCGTTCTCGTTATGAAAAAAGCTGGAACTAGATGAGACACCTGCACGCTATGCTTTCATCTTTCAGGCGGACAAAATGAAGTCAAGCTTAACTTTAGGGTAAGTCAATAAAAAATAAGAAATAATTACGCACACCTTTGCAACTTCGTGGCACTATCCTAAGATTATTTAATAGAGAAGAGCTCGTGTAGGCCTGGCATTATTTAAATAAACAGACACAACAGAAATTGAATCCTGACATATAAAGAAGGGTAATCGTGTAGAGCACAGCATCCTCCAGCTCCGCCGGCTTCTTTCTTCTCCATTAATGCAAGGCAGTTAATTTCTTTTCACCTTGAATAAAAAGCTACGTTCAGTTCATAGTTTCTGGGAGTTATAAAAAGTTGAAACAATGACAGATTGATTAAATTATAGTTTTTCAAAGCTTAAAGAAAAAGACCGTACTAAGACAGCTTTAACTAATGCAATCTTGTCAGACGGAGACACGTGTGAAGTGTTTATGATTACGACAAAATTCATACACCTGTTGCAATTTGCATAAGAAAAATTAGTTAAACTCCCAATAATCGAGGAAGTTGGATCAGATATGTTCTTCTCTCTCCTCTATAACACCCTTTTGCCCTTTATTTTTCTCTTCGTCTTACTGACCCCCGTCTCTCCCTTCCCTTCAACTCCCCTCTTGTATCTTCATTGACTATGTTTTCTAGTGCTTTTGTTCACTGTCTGTATCTTTGGTGCTTTATTGCTTTCCACGTCTGTCCGTGACTGGTGCAATTTTTGCACCTTTTTGTTTGTCTTATTGCATCAAGTTTAGGGCTCTCTTGGGATTTTAGTTCATGTTTGTTTTATTTTTCGTAGGGTAGTCTCGTGGATTGATTTGAAGATGCTTTTATAACTATGACGCTTTGGTTTCTGTTGGTAGCTACAACGGGGTATTTTGAAGTGTTAAAACATGGTGGTAGATGCACAGTTAGGTAAACACTTATTGGTCTATATTTAGTTACGTTAAGTGGGTGTTTTTTGTTTTTGCTTTATGAAATTCGATGACGCAGGAAGGTTTGAGCTTCGATTGTTGCTATATTTCAGGCTGTTCTTGACGAAGTTAAAAAAGTCGAGACGGAAGAGGAAGTGAAAATGGTTTGCCAGCTCTATTTTGTGTTATAGTTGATTCACAATGTCTGAAAATGGAGGTAGTAATGTCTATGTAAGCGATATCTACTGAATGCTAAAATGTATCCATTAATATATATCCTATTGTAATGTTACCCTAGAGTAATGCTGGTATGGTTCTATTTGATTTTGCAATCTTCTTCTGCAGGTGCAGACGGTATTTTTTGTTTGGACATCCTTCTTTTACAAGGTTATAGGAATCCCTATCATTTCACTCTTTATCTTTTTCTTAGAAATTGCTCATGACCTGCAAATTTGGTTGACTGCTTGATGCTGTGCATTTCATTTGCATGATTGGACTTTCAATTTCAAGGTTGATCAACTTGCAACTATAATGATACAAGATAAGAGCTGTTTATATGTTCTTTAACTGAAGAAAAGAAAAAAAAAGATCTCAATAAATAGCTATTTCACTTACTGCGGTTAAAATTAACCAAATAACTCTTCAAAGCTATTTTGACAAAAAAAACTGTACTTTTTAAGGAATGAAATTCAAAACTTTAAAATTTTAGATAATTAGATTGCTAAATATATTGGGTTCCCATACTTCAATTCTTGAGATTGTTTCTAAGTTCCTCTCGAAAAAGAAAACATAAAGAGATTGTAGATCTGGTGCCACATATTCGATATGTCAAAAATTTTCAGTTTCTTTCTTGCTCTTTGAATTGAATTGAGAACATTTTGCTGTGGTACACTTAAAGAGAGTGCAGATTTATTTAACTGCAAGTCACATTTGAAATACTTTTTTCATGGTGCTGGACACCACTTCATAAGATTTAACTGGACCAAAATTTGTTTGAGTACTTTAATTGGTGTAAGTTTGCAATTTATCTCTTCGGAAAACATCTAAATGGAGATTACTTTATCATTCCTCTGTTTATGTTTTCATTGTTGCATTTATTATGCTTGAAGATAGGTACAGTTCTATTTATCTTGCAACTAATGGCAATTTTAATGCATAAACTTAGGCATTGTTTCAGTATGTTTAGAATGGCCATTCCAATATTTTATTTTCAAACTTTTATGCTGTATTTGATTACTTTTCTAGAACAACTTATGTTTATGTTTATACCAATAAATTTTTTATTGCAACAATCTACATACTTCTTAAGAATAGCTTGTATGCTATAATGGTTTTGCCTTATTTCTTTTATATATAACTGTTGGCATCAGTCACTAGAAGAGTTTAATATAGAAATCATAAATGTAGGAAATCCCTTAATTCAAGGTTCAATAATACCTTTTAGTCATAGATATTATATAACCTAAAAACAACCTTTTAACATACGTTCTTGTGCTTAATAAAAATGTAGAAGTTTGAGAAAATAAACACCATTTTTTAAATTTAAATAAAGAATTCACTAATAGCCATAAAAGGTATCATAAAGGGATATTACACAATTGTTTTAGACAAAAGATAATGCAACAATATAACGGTTTTCCTAGGAAAAAACTATGGAACTAAAGGTTCCATTGCCTTCTAAGGTGAATGCTTAGGTGATCAGCAACTTGATGGCCTACCAGAGATTCCTTTATCCAGCATTGCACCTTGTGAATTAGAGTATGCTTATCAATTTTGGTATTGTGATGAATTCTTTGGTTTCTTACCCTTCAGATTGCATATATTGCATAATTAAAAGTGAGATTTAAACAAACTTTATATTTTCCTATAAGTGGCACTTTGCTTCAGCCCATTCCAAAATTTTGTTCCAATCTACTTTATGGCAAAATTGATTTAAGGCATGCTGAATACTGGCCTATATGGAGGCAATGTATTCACGTTTGAAGTATACATGGGCAATGCTTTCTTCTTCAATGCTACATAGCTCATAAAGATTATTATTGGATCTAATAATCATATCTTTAGTCTTTAATCTTCCCCTAGTTGCTAGCCAAGTTATGAAGGAGGCCTAGGATTCAAGAAAGCTTTCCAGACAATATTAAACCAAGGAATGATTGGTATAGAAGGCTTAAGTGCCTTAATGCAAGTAGAATTGGAGTAGTCCTCATTGCTGCTTAAGGTCCATATAGGTTTGTTTGATATTAAGGGATTTGGTTGATAATTGGGAAGATAAATAAGAAGTCTTTTAGCAGCGCTTCCCCTTAAATCATAAATGTGGGAAATCCCTTAATTCAAGGGTCAATCATACTTTTAGTCATAAATATTATACAACCTAAAAACAACCTTTTAACACAAGTTCTTGTGCTTAATAAAAATGTAGAAGTGTGAGAAAATAAACACAATTTTTTTTAATTTAAATAAAGAATTCACTAATAGCCATGAAAGGCATCATAAAGGGATGGATATTACACAATTGTTTTAGACAAAAGGTAATACAACAACATAACTGTTTTCCTAGAAAAAAAAACTATGGAATTAAAGGTTCCGTTGCCTTTTGAGGTGAATGCTTAGGTGATCAGTAACTTGATGGGCTACCAGAGTTTACTTTATCCGGTATTGCAGCTTGTGAATCAGAGTATGCTTATCAATTTTGGTATTGTGATGAATTCTTTGCTTTCTTTCCCTTCAGATTGTGTATACTGCATAATTAAAACTAAGATTTAAACAAACTCTATCTTTCCCTATTAGTGGTACTTTACTTCAGCCCATTCCAAAATTTTGTTCCAATCTACTTCATGGCAAAACTGATTTAAGGCATGTTGAATACTAGCCTATATGGAGGCAATGTATTCATGTTTGAAGTATACATGGGCAATGCTTTCTTCTTCAATGTTACATAGCTCATAAAGACTGTCATTGGATCCAATAATCATATCTTTAGTCTTCCCCTAGTTGCTAGCCAAGTTATGAAGAAGGCCTTAGGATACAAAAAAGCTTTCCAAACAATATCAAACCAAGGAATGATTGGTATAGAAGGCTTAAGTGCCTTAATACAAGTATAACTAGAGTAGTCCTCGTTGCTGCTTAAGGTCCATATAGGTTTTTCTTATCGTTGCTGCTTAAGGTCCATATAGGTTTTTATGATATTAAGGGATTTGGTTGATAATTGGGAAGATAAACAAGAAGTCTTTCAGCAACTTCAGCATATTCTCACGCTCACAAAGAAGATGTTCGACAATCTGTTGTAACATTAGGAGGGGTTGTTGCTAGTGGTGCAGTTATGGTCACTAAGAGAACAAAAATAAGCCAATCTCAAACTCTATCAAAGTCATCGTTGTTAGGTGGTGGGAACCCAACTCCATCTTTAAAACCCAATGATCAATATGATAGGAAAAAGTGTATTCACTACAGAAATATAAGGCATGCCAATGAGACATGCTTTAAATTACTTGGGTACCCAAAAGTGTTGGCATGAATTACAAGCACAAAAAAATCGAGATGCATCAATAATGGTATAGGTAGAGTTGTGGTGGCCATAACTAGGACTCAATTTTCTCTTGTTCTCTTAAACAAATCTTTAGACACAAATCATGGTGATTGGGTTCAAGTCATATATAGCTTAAAATCTCATAATGTTAATGCTTGGATTATTAACTCTAAGGCCACAAATCACATTAAATTTGATCCAAATGTCTTCTACAATAAAACTCAACCTAAAAACACTTGCATCACTAATGTTAATAAGGTTACGTACCCAATCAAAGGGGTTGGAACTGTTTTTTTTTCACCTCCTCTCTTTTTCTCTTTTTATGTCGTACCTTACTTATTCCCTCCCATTCCAATAAACTAACATCTATGAGTTAAATTATTAAAGAACTTAATTGTGTAGTATTAATATACCCAACTATTTATCTTCTTTAAGATATTCTCAGTAAGGGGATTATAAGATGTGGTACTAAGAGGGGAGACTGTATTACTTGAATGACTTTAGCATGGAAATAGCAAGTCACGTATATCATTATACTAGTAGCAAGGAAAGATAGATTTTGTTATGGAATAGATGTTATAGGCATCCCTTATTTAGTTATCTATGACATTTATTTCTAGATTTATTTTTGAATATGAATAATGAAGATCTGAAGTGTGATACCTACATAACTAAGATCAAAAAGTTCCTTATCCAATTACTTGCATAAATGTGATATTCCTTTTTCTTTAATCCACTTACATGTATAAGGAATTTCACCAACAGCCACTTCCATTGGACATACAATTTTTGTTGATGATTGCACTCAAATGATAAACTATACTAGCAAAAAGCTAAAGATGAAGTTTTCACAATTTTTCATGCATTTCGTATTATAATTCAAACTCAATTCTCAACTAAGATTCAAATCCTTCATTCTGATAATGGTGGTGAATTTATCAAATATTAATTTTAGACTTACTTTCAAAAACATAGTCTCCTAACATCATGCTCTTAGATGCCCTAGTAGAATGATGTTATTAAGAGGAAAATTTAACATATGCTAGAAACTACTCATGCTTTACTTAAATACTTATTAAAGCATAAGTACCAGGATGCCATTAGGGGGAAGTTAAACTGGATGCCTTTGAAAGTCCTAGTAAAACTCCTTTATAAATTATCTCTACTCATGTTCCTCTACCTGATATATTGATGTTTACTCTTAGAATATTTGGGTGTGTTGTTTTTGTCCACCTCTATAAAAATCAGTGGATTTAGCTATATCCATGTACAATTTGTTACTTGTTCTTGAGCTATAGATTATATAGAAATGACTATCAATCACTGTTATAACCTTATTGCTAACATCCTCTATATTACCACAAATGTTACATTCCTTGAATCTAAGACTTTTTTTATCCTTTACCAATAGCCAATTCTTCTCTTTAAGGAGAGACTCAAAGTAAAGAACTGAATTGGATGATGACTCCATAAGGTGAGAATGGAGATAGAAATATAAAGATTGCACTGCAAAGTGAAAAAATAGAAAAATATGATGAATCAAAACTTAGAGAAATTGATAATAGAGAACCTATGAATTAAGAGCTTGAAAATACAATATCTGCTCAACCTTCTCCTGTATATGAAGACTCTCATACTGAGAATATTCTTGAAGTAATTAACCCCATTACACCCTTATTATAGATTCTCCTATTGCTTATGTTTTTCCTTTTAGACACAATCATATGAAACCACCAAATAGATACACTGTAGATGAGTAATAAAGAAAGACTATGTATGCAATTGCAAACTATATATTATTCAAGATCTATTAGAGCCTCTTAAATCTTTAACTCAAATGCTATCCTCCTGCCATATTCCCAGCAATGTTTAAAAGGCTATATTTGATCCAAAATGGACATAAGCAATACAAGAAGAAGTAAAGGCTTTGTGAAAAACTAACACTCAAAATTTAGTTCTATTACCAGAGGGAGAAAAGATAGTGGGATAAAAATAGGAATTCTCTATCAAATATAAGGCTGATGGATCTAGTGACCATTATAAGGTGAGACTTATATCGAAAGATTATATTCAAATGTATGACATAGATTATTTGTAAACTTTCTCGCTAATAGAGAAATTGAATACTATTAAAGTGTATTATCTCTTACAACAAATTTGGACTGGCCATTACACCAATTCAATATGAAAAAAATCTTTCTTCATAATGGTTTTAGAAGAGTTTTACATGGATATTCCATTAAGGTATACTACATCCTCCAAGATCAAGGTTGTTTGTGAATTGAAGTAAGCTTTATATGGGTTGAAACAGTCACCTCGAGCATAGTTTAGTCATCTTAATTCAGTTATGGAAAAGGATGGATATCACCAAATATTTCTAATCCTTTTTTTCTAAAACACCATAAGGGCAAAGTGACAGCTCTAATAGTTTACAAAGAAGACATGGTAACTATGAGGGATGAGGAGGAGGAGATTTCTAAGTTACAAAGGTAATTGTTCACTGAATTTGAAATGAAATGGGAATATAGATAACATGATTACAAAAATGCATATTTCTATTGGATTTACTATCATAAGACTATTGGATTGTAGCAATAGATAAAAGAAGGTACTAGAAACTTACGAGCAAACTTATCTACCTATCTCTTACTTGCCTAGATACATAGACGAAGTTAGCACCATTGGGCCTCCCAAGATTTATAAAAATTAAATTATATATATATATATATATAGTTATTTGGAGCCCAATGGTTCACTGAGCCCCCAAAGATTTAAAAACTTAAATATTTGAGCTCTCTTATCTTAAATTTTTAGCTCTGTCACTGCTTAGATATCACCTACTCTGTAAGTGTAATAAGCCAATTAATACTAGTAAAGATCATATGGACGCAATATTTTGAATTTTCCATTACCTTAAGTCTTCACTAGAAAAAGGATTAATGTTTTCCAATAATGGTCACCTAAATATTGAAGAGTATACATATGCAGACTAAGCATGGAATATTTTAGATAGAAAATCTAATTTAACTTGCTTTACATTTGTGGGAGACAATTTAGTTACATAGAAAAGCAAGAAGTAGGAAATGATGGCTTTATCTAGTGTCGAGGTTAAGTTTAGAGATAAAACAAAGGGGCTCTATGAACTCCTTTAACTTAGATAATTGATAATAGATGTGGGTTTGTTCTATAATGAGTTTGTTTTGTGATACTAAGGCTACCATTGATATATCACACAACCTAGTTAACCATGATTATATCAAACATATGGAGGTGAATTGTATTTCACCAAACAGAATTTAGATGAAAAGATCATTTAATTTTCATTTGTTAAGTCAAAAAATCAATTAACAAACAAACTTGTAAAGGTTATTTCCAGTAAAATCTTCTATGACCCCCTTGTCAAGTTGGGCATTAGTGATGTCTATACACTAATTAAGGGGGAAATGTTGGTGTGAGTCATTAGAAGAGCTTAATATAAAAATCTTACTTGTAGGAAATCCCTTAATTCAAAGGTCAACCATGTTTTTTAGTCGTAGATATTGCACAACCTAAGAACAATATCTTAACATACCTTCTTATATATATCTTGTTTTTTTATTCAAGAAAATATATGTGTGAGAAAATAAATACCAATTTTTTTACAAGAACTATTGACAATGCTTAAAAGTTAAAATAGATATAGGTACAAGGAATAATTACTAATATATTCTAAGATTTTCAAGTTAAGTGTGAGTCTTTTTGACATTTAATCAAGCTTACAAATTATTGTTTAGGAAGCAAAGATAAAAGTTAATAGGTTCAAATCATAAAAACTTGTAAATTATGAAAGAAGTATTGTGAAAAACTTATAGATGATATTTAAAGGAAAATTAAACATAAGACTTATAACAATTTTGTTCTAATTTTTCATGTTGGTTTTGTTAATTAGGTTATGGAATGAATCAGTGGTTGAAGGTTAATAATTCCATCAAGGCCCATCATTTGACAACATTTCGCATGGATATTTTAACTATACTTAAACTTAATGAATTATGCTCTAGCTATTTAAGATCATACATTTAAATAGTTTTTTTCACTGTATTATGGTAATGTACGTTGCTTCCAGAAAACTTCTGACTAAATTACTTTATATTTGTAAAAAAATTAAATGAAGTAATATATTGAAGGAGAGTATTAGAAAAGTTTTACAACTTAAAGAGTTATACTCCTATGTCAAAAGCCACAACTACGAATAGTAACCCTATTCTTAACAAAGAACAAGTTCGCCTCTAGCTTCTTTCTCTTGCTACATGACATCATTTATATTTCGCTGAATGTTCTAGATTAAAGAGGAAAATTTCCCGATCCTCTTCATCTTGCTCTCCATCTTCTTCCCTAATTAGGGTTGTTTTTTTCAGTGGTGATGATGTCTCGTTCCTTTACCAAACCTCATAGGTGAGACTCCTGTGTTTGAATCTTCCTTCTTTATGCCTTCTTCATCAGCTTACTAACGTCTTTCCACAGACTAGGTTTGACTAGTGAGATTCTCTCTGTCGTTGGATATCTCCTTTCTCAAGAAGCAAAGAGATAGATCACTTATCAGTACCATGCTTTATCTTCTTGATTTGTGTTTTCTTCCTACTGTTGCATCTCCATGAACCTATTTTCTACTCCTCATACTTCCCTTCTATTTGTCTATTTGGCCCTTGCATGCTCTTGTATTATCTCCCTTAACTTCTTACACATTCAGAGAAGCTCGAACTCTCCTGTTACATGCTTGATTAAGCTGTTTCAGAAGAATGAGATCTCTGAGTTCCCGAATTAAATCTAATGCAAGAACCTCTTTGGGTAATTGGTTTCCACCAAATTGTCTGAGGTTTCTCTGTTTCCATATCCTGTATATACGTAGCCCTAAGGATAGGACATGGATCTATATCTCTAGGTTCCTAGGGTTTGAGAGGTTTGACAACTTCGGTATTATCTCTGTGATTGAATTCTCTAGATTTAAATTACTTTGTATATAGTTACACTAGATTGTAGCAGTTATGTAATATATTAAGCAAGGGTTTAAAAATCGGACCGGACTGGCCGGTCTGACCGAAAATGGTCCGAACCGGCTATGTGTCCAGTTCGGTTTGAGTTAATAACCCCTGAATGTAAAAACCGGCCGGTTATCAGAGAACCGGCCGGTTTTTACACGAACCAGTTATTTGATAACCGGTTGAACTCCTC
>JANKOE010000206.1:60794952-60805307 GCA_026284465.1 Erythroxylum citrifolium | reverse complement strand
AGGCTACATTTCGGCAAAAGGAAAAGGGTCTGTGGTAATCACAACAAAGTCAGGTATAAAGAAAATTCCAGATGTTCTTTATGTACCTGAAATTGATCAGAACTTATTGAGTGTGGGTCAGATAATTGAAAAAGGATATAAAGTGCTCTTTGAAGATAGACTTTGTCTCATTTATGGTGCCACTAGAGAGGAGATTCTGAAGGTCAAAATGAGAGGTAAAAGCTTCTCATTTGATCTAATAATAGAGGAACAAAATGCTTATTGCAGTGATGTTGACAACATCGAAATTTGGCACAAGAGACTTGGCCATTGCAATTTTCAAAGAATGTTGAGCATGAAGAAGAAGGATATGGCAAGAAGATTACCAATGCTTGCTAATCATTTGCCAAATTGTACTGCTTGTCAATTTGGTGAACAAAATAGATTGTTCTTTCCCAAATCAAATTGGAGAGCCTCCAAAAAATTACAACTGATTCATACAGATATTGCAGGACCTCAAAAAACACCATCATTACAAGGTAGCCTTTATTATATTCTATTTATCAATGATTTCACAAGAATGTGTTGGATTTTTTTTTCTTGAAATTCAAATCAGAAGTAGATCCTCGCAAAGCCTAGATGACAACCTTCTTAACGGTCAACCAACAAATCAGTGGCAGAATGAGTTAGAAGATGATGTCCCAATCAAAGGTACAAGGCCACTTTAAGACATTTATAAAAGATGTAATGTGGTAATATGTGAACCAGTTGGTCATGAAGAAGCTCTTAAAGACCCGAAGTGGAGAAATGCAATGGATAAGGAGTTGTCAATGATTCAGATAAACGGAACTTTGGAGTTGGTTACAAGCCTAAAGGTAGAAAAGTTATCAATGTAAAATGGGTTTTCAGAACAAAGCTAAACGCAGATAGCTCCATCAATAAGTACAAGGCCAGACTCATTGTTAAAGGATATGCACAAATTTTTGGTGTCGATCACTCTAACACATTTGCTCTTGTTGCCATATTAGACAAAATCAGAATTTTGCTAGCAATAATAGCACAAAACGGGTGGAAAGTATTTCAACTAGATGTAAAATCAACATTTTGAATGGTGTTTTGCAAGAAGAAATATATGTGGAGCAGCCAGAGAGATTTGTGAAGCAAGGAGCAGAAGATAAAGTCTACCTGCTTAAAAGGGCTCTTTATGGCCTAAAACAAGCGCCAAAAGCCTGGTACAACATGATAGATAATTATTTCCTAACTTATGGCTTTGTTAAAAGCTTATCTGAGTCCACTCTTTACGTAAAACATAGAGACAATGACTTACTGATAGCATCCCTCTATGTTGATGATCTTTTGGTGACAGGAAATAATATAATACTGGTCGAGGAATTCAAACAAGAAATGATGCAGGTTTTTGAAATGACAGATCTTGGTCTTATGACATATTTCCTTGGAATGGAGATCAAGCAAAGACAAAATGAAATATTCATATGTTAGAAGAAATATGCAAAAGAGATACTTAAGAAATTTCATATGGAGGAGTGCAAAGCAATAAGCACACCGATGAATCAAAAGGAGAAGCTGAGTAAGGAAGATGGTACAGATAAAATTGATGAAGGGAACTTTAAAAGTTTGATTGGTTGTTTGATGTATCTTACTACAACAAGGCCCGACATTTTATTTGCTGTAAGTCTTTTATCCCATTTTATGCATTGTGCTAGTGAAATGCAGTTAAGAGTAGCAAAAAGAATACTAAGATACATAAAAGGTACTGTTGATTATGGTATCAAGTTTATGAAGTGTCAAAACTCCAAATTGTATGGACTCTCAGATAGCGATTGGGTTGGATCAATTAATGATCTGAAAAGTACTTCAGGATACTGTTTCAACCTTGGTTTTGGAAATTTTTCTTAGTGCTCAAAGAAATAGGAGATTGTAGTATAATCCACTGCAGAGGCAGAATTTATCGTAGCAACAACAGTAGTAAATTAAGTTTTATGGCTGAGAAAATTTTTATGTAATTTGCATATTGAGCAAAAGAGCAACATTGAAATTTTTGTTGACAATCAAGCAGCAATCGCTATCTCAAACAATCTAGTGTTTTATGGGAAGACTAAACATTTCAATATCAAGCTTTACTTCTTGAGGGAAGTCTAGCAAAATGGAGATGTGACTTTAATTTATTGCAAGACTGACGATCAGTGGACAGATTAGTTTACAAAAGCACTTCCAGTCAGCAAGTTCGAGCTCCTAAGGCAAAAGATTGGAATTTGCAGTTACTAAAGCAAAGAGGAGTGTTAGTTATCTACTTTAGAACCTCAAGTATCTCCTGAAGATAATTTTCAGTTATTTTCTAGTTAATAAGACCTAGTCTTTAGGCAGTAGTTGAGCAATTTGAATTTCTGTTTCAGTAGCATTACTCCAGGAGTATAAAAATCTTAGTTTGTTATTTTTCTTCTATTTAAAGGATGTGTATCGAATGAATAATATTTTTCAGTTGCATTGCATTCTTGATTTCATACTCTCTGCAATTCCTTCTCAATTTATATTCGTTTATAACGTCAACCATCAAACTGGAGTATTACCTAAGTTACAAAGTGATAGTAGGAAAACTAAAATTAGTATAATAAATGTTAACACAATAACCTATGTAGGAATTTGTAACAAGATTTTAGTATATAATCCATGATCTTGTGCTCTCTGGAAATAATTGTGAGCGCATTTTCGGTAACATGAGAAGGGGCTCCTAGTTATTGCTATAAAGCCACTAATTTAGAATTTTTTTAAAGTCTATACATAAAAAAAGGGATACCTAATGCTTTCTATTGGCTTGTGAACTATATATACTCTCAAATGAAAATTTCAAAATTTTCAAAGGTATGTAGTGAAAAAGCCTCATTGGTAACTTTTCATTAAGTTGTAGACAATTTAAAAAGTGGATTATCGATGATTCCACATATTAGTGGATGATATAAGAAACTTTACCTAGGAATTTTGTTTCAAAAATACTTCTTCTCTTTGATTATAGTTCATTGTACTTGCTTGGGGTAACATTCTTCTGTTAAACCTACTTTATTATGTCCTTGATAATGTTATCTTGCCATGTTCCAATTATATTACCTTCTTTTATCCTATATGAGCAGTCATATATTTATTTTTTAATCTTTATGGCTTGAATTTGAGTCAGTCTACAAGATGATGTTGATTAGTGCCAACTAAATTATCTAATTATGATAATCTAATTGCCATACAAGACAGGCATGGACTATATAATTAGCATGCATGCTTTGTTTCTTAGTTAAAGGAACCTAAAGAAACGAAAGGAAGACCTTATTAAGGTTCTTTTAAGCTTCTTTTATTCTTGGAAGTCATTGATTTGAACTTGCAGTTTCTTGCCTACTTGAAATTCAAAGAGATTACTCCTATGATGTCTAGCTGGTAGTATCATATTTTTTTGCCTGAGTTCATCCTTAATGACTTGTTTATCTTCGTCCTCTTAGAGGAGACATTAAACATAAAATAAATAATCAGCCGTTGTGACATTTATTTCAAGGATCTTGCCTAATCCTAAATAAATGTCAATTCACTTAATATTATTTTCATGCCGTCTGGAGTTACCTTCATTTTTATGTTAACATTTTTCCATTGCCTTTAAGTGAAGGTTCCTAGTTTTTCACTAACAGTCCCTTTTTAAGGAACATGGCAAAACCTTAAAAGATTTTCTTCTAAACATGAAATTTAAAATGCCTATGCATGTTGGTATACATACTAAGCAAAAGAATATTCGAGGAGTGAAGAATTACCTTGACTTCTGAAGTAGGATTTAACAGCTGATTCTGCTCCTCTTTTAGTTTATTGTAACGATCAGTGACAAACTTCATACTGAATATAAAGACAGAACAACAAAATACATCTCATTAGTTGTTATGGGATAGTAAAAGACTTGATTGTTCAATGTATGCAAGTATTGATTCATTTCCTATTATAGACAAAAATGGGATACAACATCGTGTCTATAGAAAAAAAGCCTTTCTACTAGGTTGTTGTTAAGATTATCATAATCTTTTACCCTTGTCGAATTAGGATGGTTGTAAATGTAAGACAATATTATATTTAACTGTTGGAGATTACAGAATTGGGACAAGAATTGGTTATTGGCGCCTACGTCAAACAAGCATTGGCATACTTTTTCAACTTTTCATTTTGACTTATGTTGTATATGTCATTAAAAAATGATATTTATCAATTATAAACTAGAAATTCACTATTTACACATAACTTATGATAATTAAGAAGTTTCTCTCGTCATATCTATGGTACTTGAACAGATTGAGGAGATATTTTTTTATTTCTCAGTATATTTTAATAAATTATTTACATAGTGTTAGATAAAATTTAATCAATAATAATAAATAATAACAATAACAACAAGGATACCAATAACAATTAAATTTGATTTTGAATGATATTAAAATATGTTATGTTAAAACAAATATTTTTATGGAACGATATATTTGTAAAGTTGGATGATTGTCGTACATATGTGCATAAATCACTTACCTATGATATATAGGAAATTAAAAAAATAGTATTCCAAAGAATGAGTTCCCATAAAGGTAACATATACTACTCTTTGAATTGATTTATTTAGAGCATATATTGATGTAGCACAAATCAAATACGTAAATATATCTAGATCATTGTATCCTATCCTTCAATATCTTCCAAGTTTTTTATTACAATATTATGGGGAATTTTTTAAAAGTAAAACAATTGATTAATTAAGTCGGCTGTATATATATAAACCCTAAATTTTAATAACAACACTCTAAGAATCGAGGGACTACCTTGAAATCTTACAGGGAATTTCCCACCTCAAGAGGAGGACAAATTTGAAAGGTGTAGAAAAAGAAGAAATAAATTAAAATCAAAAAATTATGTTCAACACCAACTAAAAAAGATGTTACAAAAAAAAGAAAAGAAATTAAAATCAAAAGAATATATATATCTTAATTAAAATATTTCCATTATTTAACAAACGATAAGTTGATCTCTAATGTTAAATCACTTCAAACCTACGATACTGCAAAGATGCAAAGAGATTCTTAAAATTTTCACAATTGCACCAGGTTGCCATATATGTCGTTGCATACGTTCAAACATAACATTCTTATTATGCTCTTTGCATGGCGTTTCCTTACAAGAATCACTTAGAAGGTACAGCTTTACATTTCCATACCAAAACCAATTCACAATCTTCTACAATGATAGCAAATATATCATCAGCTCTAAGTTTCCAAGCCAGTTATAAATTTTTAGTAATTGATTTCTGAAACTGATTTGAAAGAACTACAAGTTCGTTACGATTCAAATGTTCAGTATAGATATTTCACACGAAAATGAGAAGTACTATGTACGTGATGAGCATTCCATATCATTGCAAATTTTGTACGCAACTGTAAATAGAATTAGACTATACAAGGTAATATTGATTACACTACACTTCTTACCACAATGTACCAGATATTACATTAAAATTCAGTGAACTCTTAATATCTTCAACAAAAATTGTGGCAATCATCAAACCCGCAATGGTGTACTGACGATTGCAATTATGGATTACAATTTAATGACAATCTTGAGTTGATGTCCATGTTAATAAAGGTGCATTGAATTTGATATTAATGTTCTTTATCTTATCCTTCAAAAATGATGAATAGGTATCTTAGTAATATGTGTAGGGTACATGTAAGAAAGGAAGATATATAAAAAGGACAGGCAGTGCTCTACCTAATTGTTAGAAATGGCAAGTAGATCTTTTTGACCGCATGGAAATAAATTTCCTTTACGATATACTAATTGGGTATTAGTATGTAGAATGAGCTTTTATAAATAAATGAAAAACTATCCATAAATAAATGGATACTGCTGTATCTTATTTGACCCTAACCCTAAAGAAAGAGTACGGTAGACTGCAACGCGAATTTGCATAGCGCTATTTGCACATGTACTAAATCAGTGAGAAACTGAAACATGGGAAGTCCTGGAAAAGAGGACAAACAGAATAATAGAAAAGGAAGGACAAAATGATGAAAGGTCCGTACAAAGAGCCTACACATAGACAAATACAAAAAGCTTTCCATCCATTCACAATCGCCAAAAAAAAAAGAAAAAGAGATTAATTAGAAAAAATACTTTGCAGTATACTGGGGGTGGCGTTAACTGGACACTGTGACTTCTGGCTGACAGTGTAACTAGCGAGAGAGATATAAATTTTTTTAAGAAAACAGAGAGAGAAAGAAACTAACCTGGTGCTAGCATAATCATAGAGCTTGCCGGTGCTAGAGAAGATGATTACCCCAACCTCTGCATCACAAAGAATGGAAAGCTCTCTTGCCTTCTTCAGCAACCCATTTCTTCTTTTGGAGAAAGTCACTTGCCTGCTGGTTGAGTTATCGATCCTTCGGATCGCAATCTTCCCTCTTCCCATCTTCACTTCTATTTCCAGATCCAAGTTTGCAATTAACAGAAAACGGCCAACTTTTAAGAAATGCAGCAATAAACATTTAAAATAACATGAAAACTGCGTAAAAATCTTGTAAGATAAATCTAATTAAACTTAGAAAGTAAAATCAAATTTAGAAAAAAAAATGATGCTAAAATTGTTGAAACACACTAATATGAAGCTCAACTCACGCACACCTCCGACAAGCTTTCAGGTAACAGAAAGGAAAGAATATGTAACTAGGACAAAAAAAGCAAAAAGTGTGGAAGAAAAGGGAGAGCTTACTTGTTTCGAACAATGAATGATAGAGTAGAGTGAGAAGGAGGTAGACAAAAGAGAACGGCTTCTGTTTTGGAGAAAGAACAGATATGGTTGGGAAGCAAATCTTCTACATGGAAATTAGCTCTTCAGTTGAAACTAGTTTTCTTCTTTTCTTTTGCTTTTCAGACCCCCTCCACCTCTTTATACAAGGAAATCGAAAACCCTTCGAGTGGCTGTTGAATGTAAGGCCCACTTATGCGGGTGGCCAAAACTGAAAGATACTCGCCTTCTGAGATGGCCAACTTATTGGCGAGCAAACCAAGACTGTACTGACCGTCTTTCGCGAATCTAAAAACGACCGGATGGTTGAAACGAAAAGCTAGTGGTACAAATGTCGGCATAGGCAGGGGAGTATAGGTAAAGCATACTCGGGCGAGTGAGTTTTCCAGGCAATCCTCGTACTTTCAGAGAGGGCCCCCGGATTCCTGGGGGAGGAAGTAATAAGGAATCGTGTCGTCTGTCTTATAGATCATCGACACGTAATATAACCAAACCCCAGTATATCATTTCCACAATTGTGTTGTTACTAATTATTATATTGTATTTTATTTTAGAACCACGACTTCCTTTTTTTTTATTTTTATAGTGATTTTTCCTTGTATAATAATTCTGCCATGAATTATAAAAATCGAACTCTAAAAAATAATGAGTTTTAGCAGTTCGTTCCCATAACTTGTCCACTAATTTCCTTCTGGACGAAATGAAATGTCATCAGCTCCTCCATTTCGTGACTTAATGATGCAGTGACGGCCAGTTCTGTATTAGTTTATCCTGCCGCTCTTGCTTGTTACTCCTCCATGATCATTCCTAATTATCAAAGTAACTTTGATGTATATTCTAACTACTATTTAGTTTGGTGGCAGAAATGTGGTAGTACCTCCTAGTCCATTAAACTAAAAGTATGATGGGTAAGCATTAATAGTATATGTTATGGTTGAAAAAAATTGTAATGTGACGCACTTGTACAAGTTATCAAATTTGTTAGAATTTTACAAATCAAAGCAAGTTGCTCTTATGTTAGTCGTTAACACCTCCTCACTTAAACTTGTATGTGGTCTAACTTTTCTTCTCGTGTGGGCCTGTAGGCCCATTGTAAATTCTAACATGGTATCAGAGCAGGTTGCTCTTATGTTAGTCTTTAACATCTCGAAATGATAGATTATGTCACGTGTTAGACCCACACGTGAGGGGGGTGTTGAAATATAAAGAGTGGGAGTTGTCCCATATTGAAAAAAGAGAGGAAAGTAAACTAACATATAAGTCTAGTGGGCTACTCCATTTATCACCAATTGGTTTTAGGATGGAACCTCACTTGGGCTTGTATGTGGTCTAACTTTCCTTCTCGTGTCAGCCTGTAGGCCCATTGTAAATTCTAACAAAATTACCTAATGGGTTCCATTGAAAATGGTGTTTATTCCCCACTCTCAACTCTAAGACTTTAGTTCAAATTATCTTCATCAAGTAAGTTTGTGAAATACAAAGGATCTCGAATTGTGATAAATTAAAGAGAATTATTAGAATATAAATCATTCTAAAGAGAAATTTTGAATGAGAATCGACTGATCCATTACATTTTTTCAAAAAATGAAAATAGAAACTCACATGTTGATATCATTCAACTTCTTGGTTTACGGGAAAAATATTAATGTACGTATAACATTGTTGGATTGATTCGTTTTTAATACACTTAGGTGGTCTAATTACTTGGATGACTAAGTATACTGTAATTATTTCGATATCGTATTTGATTACGTTATCAAGTGACACTCATCGATTATGTACAAGTATACATATGCCTTTGTTTTCTTCAAATTTATATATCTCTCCATTTGGGGTCATGTATGTACCAATAAATTATTAATTTTGACAAAGAAAGTTAGCGACAGAGTGTGATGGAATTGCTGGTTTGTCTCTAATTGAGAATGCCAAAGACGACCTTCAAATAGCTTTAATGAGGTTTCCAGAACAAGAAAATACTGACAAGAGGATACGCAACTCTGAATTAAGGCTAAATGGAAGTCAGTCGCGTCTCTTCTTGGAAGCTGAAAGCATCAACAAAGTGGCCGTTTGTGCATTTCCGAGGCAAAGAAACAAAAAGAAAGCGAAAAAGGAGCATAACATTTAGCAAGCTGGCATTGCTAGTATAGGTAAGTATTGATTAATTTCATTTTTACATGCTCCAAATAGAAACACCTGTCCTTTTTAAATTATTTGATAAAAAGGAAGGATTCCATAGCAGAAACTGACGAGAGCAGAATATATTCTCCACGCTTAAATATCAAATCCTGCAAAGTTTTATATATTGTCATTATATTACCACCCATATTTGGAAATAAACTCGCCATATTTGTTTACTAATTTAAAATACATATATGGCTTCTTGATATCTGCAAATAAGATAGCGAGGGTTAGACTTCCTAGTTAATTTGTTTAGGATTGTTTGTTTATTATTACTTTTTTTTAACAGGGATTATAAGTTATTTAAGTAAATAATTTTATGTAATCTCTTATACAATATTTATTAATAAATATTAGTAATTTTTTAATTTTTTAATAAAATAAGTTGTTAAATAAATAATGTTTTATTTATAAATTAATATTTATTATAATTATTTGGACTAATTTTATTTGAAATTTTTATATTTTATGATATTTTAAATTTAACATATATTTGTTAAATAGTTATCAAATTTAATTATAAAATTAAAGAATACATGTTTTTGTTGATAATAAATTATATTAACGAAAAAAAAGAAATAAATATATTTTCTAATTTTTGTAAATAATGACAGAACAAATAAAAATAAATCCATAGAAATTAAAAAAATAAATTACTTAGTGAAAACACAAACCTTACTGATTGTTAATTCCATAAACAATGTTAGTAAGCAAACGTAATTGCTTACATATGCAGAAATGCTTTCTTGTTAATACAGTAAAACGTGTGCACAATGTGTCCATATATATATATATGCTGTGTTTGCCATTTACTGCAATAGTTGCTTGCCTACAGAGAGGATTTTGGATCTGTTTAACAAACAAACAGGTTGGCTTGCAGGTGATGACGTCATTGAATACTTCTGAGTTCTGAATGAGCTGGCCTTGGTTCATGGACCATTGCTGGAACAGAACGATTTTGGGGTTATTTGGGTTGTACTTAATTAAGTTGAATTGAGTTAAATTTTAGCATCTTCACATTTAATTCGTTCGGTTTTTGTTTTTGTTTTTCTTTTCAAATTATAGCTTTAACCGATAAAACTTCATTTGATTATTGTTGAAGTGGAACTCAAAATTTTAACAAGTTTAACTTTTACAATTCAAAATTGGTAAAAGGAAAAGGTTTCTAATTTTTATATTTTTCACGAATAAAGCATACAATAGGTATATGTTACACTACAAGAAAATGAGTATTTAGTGACAGAAATTACTGACATATTGTGAAGATTTTCCGTTGACAAGTAAATTTATCAACAAAAATTGCCGATCGTATGAGTCATCGGAGAAACTACCGTCGGTAATCTTTAGCGACATAATATAAATATTGCAT
>JANKOE010000206.1:60700881-60713539 GCA_026284465.1 Erythroxylum citrifolium | reverse complement strand
ATTCAGGAAGTGGCACAAAGGTTGGTTTGATAGTTGGCTGTGTAGTTGGTGGATTATTTCTAGTTGTTGGGCCGATTATCTCTGTTGAGTTGAATTCCCAGGAAAGAATGTAATGAATCTCTGTTAGATCACCAGTTGCAGAAGAGAATCCAACATTGACCCATTCAGGCAAAACTGTAGAGAGATCAACTCGGTACGACAAGCTACTATTCCCACTAAAAACAGGATTATCATCATACGTCAGGAACACACTAAGATTTCTTGTTGAAGAATTATAAGTTACCCATGCATTAGCCAGCGATCCATTTCTAATGTTGCTACTCCATGTGATACTGGTTGCCGAAGCGATGGAGTTGACATTGATACCTAGATGATTATCGTCTGAATCCCAGAAGTTTTTGAACGTATCGAACTCAACAGCAACAAAATTTGTTGTGTTGGAATCATAACAATTATATAATGCAAGACAACCTCCCGTAGAGTTTTCAGGAATGTGAGAGCCATTTGGTGCGAGGAAGAAAGCAATCCCATCACCTCCACTTGAGGGATCGAGCCGTGATATATTAAAAGTAAAATGAGTGCTAAAGTCGGCATCTTTGCCATTTGATCGGTCCCATAAGTGGATTTTCTCTGAATAAAAAGCTCGGCCTACGCTGTTCCCAAGCTGTACATCTGCTTGGTTTCGAGTGAGTGAGATGTATCCATTGGCAGTATAAGCATCTCGGGTCAAAGTCAGGTTTTGCGGGTTTCTGAAGTCAGGGTACTTGAATGATATTGCACGAAGTGTAGGAAGTTGATGAGCAAACAAGATGAGAAAGAAGAATTCTGCAAAGTACAAGAAATCATAGATGAAACCTGAAACTTTGGCAGACATTTTGGACACTGTTAACAAGAAGACCAACCTAGGTTTGGTTGAAGTTTTGGGGTCCGGTTTATATCAAGATCCTTTTGGTGCTTAAAAACAATTAAAGGAAGACCATTGACGTCAGAAATAAATGCATGATTCGATACACTTGATGACTTGAAAGTCCTGACGATGAGGAAATTTCCAAGGCTGAACAAAGATTTCCAATCCCCCCTCAGGTGTTGAGTTGACTGACCATATCTCGAACGCGGAACTTTTGAACAGGAATTTCATGCCATGGCCTGACGAGATTCCAAATCCTATAAATGTAAATATGTCTTTATTCCAAACTAATGAACATGTACAAGCAAAGGAAATCATACACCTAAGTTTAAGTATATTTGTTTGTTACAATATATTATGATTGTCCCCATCATTGGGATACAAAACTTCTTCAATATTAAATTTTAGACTTGACTAATCTTAACTTTTGAAATATAACTAATAAATTCAAGGTATCTCAAGCTTAAGTCGTTTCATTGGCCTTTAATAACATAACAAAATTGGAGACGCCGCAAATACATTATCTAAATAAATTAGAATACATGACAGAAATGACCATTTCAAGGTATGGTGCTGGCTTGCTTATTTACTACTCCAGGAAAAGGAAAAGTTACACAATCTCATGTATAAAAAGTTTAAAGCCTGCAGCTACGTAATGAACCATCAGTCTACCACTCTAGATCATTAAGGGGACCAGTTCGACACATTCCGCATCCAATATATACGTCATTCGTCACACAACGCGAGTTTATCTCCTTAGTTCCTCCCGTTCTTTTCATGTTACTGGTCCCATGGGATGTAAACTTTTAAGGGAGCTTGTATTTATAAAAATACTTATACATATTAAAACTGAAAGAAAGTGAAGAGTATTAAATACTTATACATATTAAAACTGAAAGAAAGTGAAGAGTATTAAATACTTACACATATTAAAACTGAAAGAAAGTGACGAGTATTCTTTTGTTACCAATGAATCCCTTGACATGATATATGTATCATACAAAATTCTGAAAAATTTAATACTATACAAATTTCATATTTGAACAAATTTAAGATAAGTATCTATACACATTTTTTGAAGTCTTTCATCTAAATTTCTTGAACTAAATTTAATGTGATGTTAACTGAAAATCCCTTCATTTTTTATACAGATAAAAGACTCTAAATAGCACCATGTCTGGAAATGTAGCCAAATACTTCTAGCTACGTTTCTAAAAATGTAGTTAATAATCTTTAGCTACGAAAGTTGTGCGCGAAAACTTATTGGCAACGATTTCGTAAAATGTCGCTTATATTTTTTCACTTAGAAAATTCTAACGTAACAAAAAAGTATTAGCGACGATTATGAAAAAATGTAGCCTATAGTTTTCTGCTACGGGGATTTGACGACATTTTTGGCGATGAATGTAAATCATCACTATTGACTATTAACAATGATTTTGTTACTTCTGATGTAGTAAGAATACCTCATAAAACAACTACAATAAAAGCTTTTCTAGCTCTCTCACAAAAACTCATCTCTAACCTTTAGAATTAAGTACAAATTGATACATACGTGCACACGTATACAAATTTTATTCCTAAATAAATTCTAGAAATCAAACTTTAATAAAATTATAAATGATGAAAGCTATGTAGATTTTAAAACTCTTCTATCATCATGTGTTTCTATTTCATGCAATTTTTGTCTCTCAAACTAATCTTTAAATCTCAAAAGGATAAGATTTTGTACCACAGAGTCACCCACAATTCTATTCCTTTTGATCCATGAAAATAACTAATACTTTCGGGGTCCAGATTTAGTGGAATTAAACAAATAAATATTTATGGAATGGGAGTGGACCCATAAAAATCTCCTCATCTAGCCCATTTTAGAGGAGAAATCTAGCACCCTATTAACTACTTGAAAGTTATCCCTACAAGCTTACTACAAAGCTTGAAGTTACTTCTGGGAACCACCTTCGTTAACATGTCTTAGTCATTTTTTCATATGAATCTATCTAATCTTGCATTGCTTTAAGCCAAGAGTCTTTGTCTTTGAGTTCTTCGGCTCCTGTTTAATAGTGACTAGTCCCACATTTGGATATCTAGTCAAGGGTCTCTTCATTCTAGTTCACCTTTAAAGTTAAGACATCTTTTAACATTTGATCAAGTTGCTCCCCCTGCTCATAATTGTCATGGACCTCTTCTATTTCATCCACAAGATGAATCTCATGTGACTCATTACCATCAAATTGCCCCTGATCATTACTATCTTGTGCCATTTAATGTCCTCCATTTTAGGCAGATCAATAGAAGTAAGAACATGGGTAGTACCCGTAGTACAAAACCGACAAATTGTTGGAAATAGTCTTCCCTTATTTAATGAGATCTGCACCCATATCATGCTCATAGAAGATTTTTTTGTACTTCTAACGACCTTCTATTTTTCTAAGTCGTACAACCTATAGTCAAACTCCTCATCACCATATCTAATAAACACACAATGAGTAGTTTTCAAATCTAATTTTGATCTTTGCTTCTTTTACGTATGCTTAAAAACCTTACTTTTGAACACATTTTGAAGTGTATAAGTTGTGTCCTTCCCTTTCCACACTCTCTTAGGAATGTCAAGCTCTAAAGGGATTGAAGGAGTTTCGCTAATCATGTATACTGTGGTTTTAACCACCTCACCCCAAATGGACTTTGGTTCATCGATAAAAGTAACAAAGAAATTGTAACCACCCAATGACTTTACCTCTATAGGACCACATATATTAGAGCGCACCAGTTCCAACCTTTTATGGAAAGACACTTGATGTTGCTTTCTAGCCATGTAATAATCAAAGGGGTTGAGAGAAATCGTAATCTTTGCAGGGATAAGTGATTTTTAAGCTAACAATTTGATCCTCTTTTCACTAACATGTCCCAATCTTGGGTTCCACAAATATAATGAGGTGTTTTTTTTAACGACATATATTTATCTAGCATATACCTTTAAGTGTGTCTTATATAGGGTGTAGCATAATCCACCACGAGTAACCGTCAGTGCTCCTTTAGATAACATCCCCTTGTCATCTCTTAAAAGGGTACTGATATCCCTTTTGATCAAGAATATTTATCAATAACAAATTGGAATAAAATGTGTTGAATACCTCTTAAGGTCAACACATACCTAATGTTGATTTGAACTAAGATGTCACCCACCTATGCTAACGTTGCTAGTAGACCTCTGGTTACCTATATTCACACTCCCAAAATCATTACTCCTATAGTTGGTGAAGTACTATCTCTTTGGAAAACAATGGTTAGATGCCCTTGTATCGACAACTCACTCTGAATATGAATAATTAAAGTAGAGGTACTCATTGGTCTCACAAATTAAAGGAATCTCAGCAATTGTGCTCAAGGCTATTGCTTTAGTATTATTGTATATCGATAATTCTATTTATCTTACTTTTTCCGATCTCTCTTCTTGTAGTAGAACGTTTTTATGTGACCAAGTTTGGTACAGTAATGACATGTTTTGGTCTCCTTATCATCTTTTAACTTCGACCTATTCTTCAACTTACATTGCACTTTAAGACCTCTCCATTTTCTTCTTCCTTTGTTTTCTACCATAAGAGCCTACATGTTATTAACATCAATCTCCTTCCTTCTAATCTCTTTATTAAATATGCTCTCTTTAATCATATCAAAATAAAGCACACCATTTAGAGCATAGTTGTTGATAATCACAACTAAAGTTTTTCAATTATCCAGTATAGAACTTAATAAGAACAAAGCTTGTAATTTTTCATCAAGGATGATCATCATTATAGTCAACTTATTGATGATATCCTAAAAATCATTTAGATACTTCAACAATGATTTCTTAACTTTCAACTTCAGGTTCACTAACTATTTAATCAAGGAGGCCTTGTTATGAGCGGTTTTCCTCACTTAAAGCCTCTTCAACTTGTTTCACAGCTTGAGAGGATCCGCCTCATGGGATTCAATCCACAATATAATTGTTCCCAACATCTTCTACTTCATCTTCTCCCTCTCTATTTGTCATCGTCTCTGCCTTAGATGGGACATGGTCTTTTATACTTTTTTTTACATCAATTAGATCATAGAGGTGCCTACAATATGTTATATATGCTGTCACAAATCTCCAAATTGAGTAGTTAGCAACGTTATCTTCACCATAGAGTTATTACCGCTCTCTATACTGAAGGCTCTAATACCACTTATTGGGCTTTGATACAACTTATTGGGACTCCAAGCAATAATGCTCACACGATCAACGAGATCACTAAGCCAATAACAAGCTACTCAAATGATATAGAAGGTGACAAAAAAAAGATATAGGATTTTACTGATAGGAAATCCCCCTAATCCAATAATAACAAGATATAAGCGTTAAGGTTTTGTGTAAATAATACCTTATAAGATAACCACATCTAAAGCTTTTTTTTTACCTCTTTCATAAAAACGCATGTCTAACCTTATAAGACAACCATATCTAAAGTTTTTTTTAGCTCTCCCATAAAAACTTATCTATAACCTCTAAATTTGAGTATAAATTGATACACACGTGTGTGCGCTCATCTCTAACCCTTAAAATTGAGTATAAATTGATACACACGTGTGTGCGTGAACACACATAGCCAACATTTACTATTTTTTGTTACAAAATTTGACAATTAACTTTTTATTAGTCACTTCTAATTCCCAACTTTTTTATATATTAGTTTTGGATCCTATATTGCTAATTATTTTTTATAGAAATGGATTAACAAGTTCAAAAACATAAATAGAATAAAGGTTCACCTGTTATATAAAGGTTCTAATTACATTATTTAATCCTTTTTCGGTTTGCAAACTTTAAGCGACCTTGTTATCACTTGTTTTTCTATCCATGTATAATGATATGATATTGTGTCCATGACATGAGTAATAGTTAATAATGTAAGTAGATCATCTAATCAAAACTAAAAAAGAAAATGCAAGCAAAACCAAACACATTATCATCTTAAGTGAAATTTGTGAGTTTTTATTAATATGGTTGACAATAGCATAACCAAAGGCATAGTAGTAAAAAAATGAATTATTTATTTATTTGTCTTAAATGTTATATTACTTGAGTGAACTACAACAAAACATACTTTTAGTGACGAAAATGATCGTCGCTAAAAGTATGTAAATTTAGCGATGATTTAAATTCGTTGTTAGAATCATCTTCAAATCTCCATAGGTAAAAAATATAGGCGTCATTTTTTCATATTCGTTGCTAAAATATTTTTGTTACGCTTCAACTTCGTAGCAAAATCGTTGCTAATACTTTCTTGCTATGAAGTTGGAGCATAACAAAAATATTTTAGCAACGAATATGAAAAAATATCACCTATATTACCTGTGGGGATTTGGCAACGATTTTGGAAATCATTGATAATACTTTCTTGATACGAAGGTGAAGCATAACAAAAATACTTTAGCAACGAATATGAAAAAATATTGCCTATATTTGTTACCCATTGAATTGTCGCCAATATTGTTTCAATATTTGCTATGTTTTTTAAAACTTAGGTAAAAGTTTTTAGCTACGCTTTTGTAATCGTAGCCAAAAACTATTAGTGAGGTTTTTGGAAACATAGTCGACCAAAAATTTTTAGCTACGTTTTCTAAAATGCACTCAAATTTTTAATATACATTTTAACTAAATATTATACAATGTTAATTATAATTATTTATGGAATTTTTATCCATATTGTTGTATATAATATTTCGATTTTTAAAATTTATTATTAAAAATATAATAAAAATAAATGAAAATTAGAAGCATTGTATATTAAAATTAAAATGTTATTAAATTAGATCGTGTATAAAATTTTAATTACAACTTCAAAATTATTTGTATACAAAATAAAAATATCAAAAAAGTCACTCAGACCTATCTTCATCTTCATTGCTTACATAATTCGAGCTAAGTATTTCTTAGATACTTTTCATACTTGGCCATCTTTTTTTAAGGGACTTGCTTTCCTTTTCAAGACATTGAATGTATGTTGGTCTTGATGAGGATGAAGCAACTGGGCCAAACCCAAACCCTTTGATGTATCTGGATTATGTACCAAGTACTTTGTTGTAAATGTCATCTACATTTGGCTTATTTCCGATAGATATTGATGTTTGCAACTTCTGCATCTTATTCTAAAATTTGAAAAAAAAATATTCAATTCAAATAATATTAATTAGTACTACATAAAAAAATAAACTTAAAATTTAAACAAATTTTTATACTTATATAATTATTATGCACTTCTTCAGACATTTGTGCTTCACCTTCTTTATAGTGTGTTAGTTTGTAGAGTGTGATCCTATCACATTTTTCTCCATTTAGTTCCTTCTGACTTTATTTTATGGATAAAAAATATATAACATAATAAATAATATTGTATTTATTGATATAATTATAAATTCTAAATAAAGAATTTACATTTCATTACGCGGGACTCCAAATGATTTAGAGCCTTGGTTGTGAGGAGTTTTCATTTTTCCTCTGTTAACCTTGGCTTTTTCACACTATTCCTAAACAAAGAAAAGGAATAGTCATTAAATTGCGTGACAAGATTAATGGAAGCAAATGTGAAGAGATAGAAAACAAACCTGAACATTGGGAGAGACCTAATAATCACACAAACTATTCCAATTTTATAGAGACATCCACTCCAGAACATGTCTCCTGGCCTCCTCATCCGAAGGAAAAGATTTGAAATATTTATGCAATCGATAACGATGATCCTTGGTCCTTTGTTTCAAAAGTGAAGTGACACAATTTGAAACCTCAGGTTTGTCGATATTGAAAATATTCAACTTCATCTGTGAACAAGTAAAAGTGAAATTAATATTTAAAAAAGCAAAACAATATTGCATATAATTTAATAAATTGAAAATTTATCGAAACTTTATCCAAAGTATTCTCTAGTAGGTTGTCTTCCTTCAATTACTTGACATGCTTAAGGTAAAGCAATTTAGTTTTGGGAATTACCCTTAACTTACTAGAAAATTTTACCGATTGAACCTTGTCTGTAGGACGACCTTAAGAGGTATCAATATATACAGACAACTTATTGTTCATTGCAACATTAATTCGTTGCAACTCATAATCTTTAGTTATGCCTCTACCTCCTTTCCTTATAGCGGTATTAGAACCTGACAATAAATGAATAATGATAAGAAAACACGAATTAAACATGTAAATATATATTTAAGCATAAGTCTATTTGTACATGATAAAGATTAACAAACCTACAGATCCTTCTATAATAGTTGAGGCAGATGGAGGTTGTCGCTAACTTAGTTCATTAACAGATGAAGTCAATTGTTGTTATTGGCTAGGATCTGATTGATATGGTTGTGGTTGAGTAGGTTTTGAATGATGTGCTTGTTATTGACTAGGGATAACTTCGATATTTGTCACCTTCTTTCCTTTTGTTTATACCAGGTACCATTATATTAGATATCTATAACTCAAATATCAACATTACGGATAAATATAAGTCAACATCAAAAATACGTATAAACATAACTCAAACATCAACAATCCGCATAAACATAAGTCAAACATCAATATTGTGCATTAACATAACCAAATATTAACAATATGTATAAATATAACTCAAACATCAACAATTCGCATAAACATAACTCAAACAGCAACATTCCACATTAACATAACTCATCAGTCAACATTCTACATAACCATAAGTGAAATATCAACAATGCATATAAATATAATTCAAACATCAACAATCTGCATAAACATAACTGAAACAACAACATTCCTCATTATCATAACTGAAACAACAACGTTTTGCATTTATTATTCTTTCTCTTAGGAATTGATTAGGTTATCCTATATTTATTATTTGGTTGTGGTAGTGTAAGAATGATTGAATTCTCTATTTTATTGTTTTTATGTATGAACCCATTGCTAGAATTACAATATAATCCTAATTGTTATGTTGAGATTCATTTATGGCAACTAATGGCTTTGAATAATTAAGGATAACATAACCTAAATTTAAATGACTTGAGCTTGTGTGGTTGTTGCCTTGATTATTTGTTTTCCTAATTCGTAATGTGGGAGTCTAACTAAACTAGAGATATAATCCTAGGTTGTTCAATAACTAGGTTTAATTAACGAGCGCCTCTTAATTAAACATGACTTAAGGGAAAACCAGGGTTAACAGAGCTTGTTGTTAGCCTATAATTAATAGTTTCTAGGAGAGGTATAAGGATAACAACTTAATGAAGTATGTTTAATTATGTGTAGTCCGAGATTGAACCGATGACTGGGTCCTTGACGAATTCATCTCTTTTCATCATTTGTAAATGTTTTCTTTAATTTGTTTTTATTAGTTTAGTTTCATTTTATTTTCTTATTTGCAATCACACCGAACCCCCTATAACCTAAACACAAATTCTTTTTATAACAAAAACTAACCGAACACGCTTTATATGGGATCGAACTAGACTCGCCATTGCTATAGTTATAGGTCTAGTTTTTTTAAGTAGTGTTATGATGCACTATGTCAATTTTGGTGCTGGGGATTAATATCTTTTGCTTTTGTGAATTTATTTATTTGTTTTTTATTTTTATTTTTGGTTAATTTCTTTTCATGTTTGGTTAGTTACAATGTATGCCACTATCTTCTCACTCTAGTAAATTGAAATTTGATCTAAAAATTGAAAAAACGCTATGCAGGTCGAGAAGAAAAGTTGCACAAAGTTTCGAGGATTCATCACCAACTAACAAAAGACTTGGTTCTTCACTAGGAATTCAAATAGCTTTAGATTTGCTTTCTAATTCTTTTAGTGACTTCATTTTTTAAATTGATTTTAATATGGTAGAACAAAATAATGACCACACTCTTAAGTAGGTGGTTACTCCTAATTTTAATTATCAACCTTTGTGTATTGATTTTCCTACCATTGATGTTGTTTTTGAGCTTAAATCTTGTCTAATTCATCTTTTGCCTACTTTTCATGGTATTCCAGGTGAAGATCCTCAAAAGCGCCTTAAGGGGTTTCATGTAGTCTGTTCTAGTATGAAGTCAGCTGGGATAAAGAAGAGCAGATTAAGTTGAAAGCATTCTCATTCTTATTGGGAGACACTGCTAAGGATTGGCTTTACTACTTACCATCTGGATCATTCACTACTTGGAATGAGATGCAGAGACTTTTTCTCTAGAGAAGTACTTCCCTGCCACTCGAGTTACAAAATATTTGAAAGGAAATATGTGTAATTTGACAACACCATGGAGAGACATTATATAAGTACTGGAAGCATTTCAAGAGGCGTGTGCTAGCTGCCTTTACCATCAAATCAGTGAAAAACTCTTGATCCAATAATTCTATGAGGGCTTATGCCACAACAAAGAAGTATGATAAATGCAACAAGCGGAGGTGCATTGGTAGATAAGACACCAATTGAAGCCAGAAATCTGACTTCCAACATGGTTGCTAAGAGAAGACCCTAGACCATTGAAAGTCAATGAAGCTAGTACTACCACATTGGAGCAACAGATAGTTGGGTTGACATCTTTAGTTAGACAAATAGCTACAAACGGTGTTTAACAAGTCAAGGTATGCAAAATTTTCACAATGTCCTACATCCCAATGATATATGTCTAACCTTGCAAGAGACTTCCATGGAACAAGTGAATGCTTCCGGAAGTTTTCTAGGTCATCCATAAAGGAAGTATGATCCTAGCTACCCCTATGCACAGAATTCATAATGGAAGAATCCTCCATTCAATAACAATGGGAAGCAAGGACAACAACAAGGCTCCTACCAATAACCATATCAATGACAAGCTCAAACATCAAGTTCTTGACCTTGACTGAAAGAAATGATGAAAACATTGACTTAGAATACCACTTAGCTCCAAAATAATGTCATACAATTTCAACAACAAGTAAGAGCTAGCATTCAAAATCTGGAGAATCAATTGAGTCATATAGCTACTCTTGTGAGTTGATTGGAAAATCAGAGTTCAATTAAACTGCCTTCTCAAATGATTGTAAAACTGAAAGAGAATGCAAGTGCTATCACCTTGAGAAGTGGTAAAGAGATAAAGGAACAAAATAAGACTCCTATTATTGGTGATGATGAAGAATTTAAAAAGGAACTTGAAGTGTCTCCAAAAGAAGCTTAAAAGGGAATTAAGTTAAATTCTCAATCTCTTGTAATTAAGTTAAAGGGAATTATGTGTTGTGTGAAGCTTCCTCCAGTCTTCAAGATAACATAGATAAAAATGGAGGCGTTGGCAATGTCCCTATGGTCAGTACAGGTTTAGGGAAATCAATTGTTTTGAAACAGTCGTCCATTCTAACTACTATGTCTATTCAATTAGATATGCATGTGTTCCAATTTGGATTCGTTATACCATTTGACTTAATTAGCTATTTAAGTTTTATACTAATTATTTTTTAGGTGAAACATATTGTACAGGTGGTTCATCTAGTTCAGAGATTCATACTGTATTTGGAGATTCATTTACTATATCTTTTGCTAGTTTAGTTAAAGCCAAGAAGTTGTTGGAAGAGGGTGTCAATAACCAACACGCGAGGGAAGATCTTTGACTATTTCTATTGATGTCTTTGAACATGCAAGGACACTTCTTGGGAATCCAGACATAGGGAGCTCCTTTACCTCTTCTACTGAGTCTCATATAACTTAGAATTTAAACCAATAATTATTTCTTTTCCTTTTCGATGAAATAAGCGTGAAACTTTATTAATTTAGCATGTTTGTATAAGAATTGTTAAACTTCTAATTAAAATGTTGTACTACTTACCATATATCATTATATTATATTGCTGACCATATTTTAATATTTATATTTATTATTATTATATTGTTAATAAATATTAGTGATTAAGAATAGTAGTTAATTTAAATTTATTATATTTTGATCTTATTAATATTAAAATTTTAGGTATGTTTATCTTTTTATATCCAAATAATATTTACTTTTTAAATTTTAAATTACCTACCATATGCTTTTCAACAATATGTTTAAAACTTTGAAAACATTTTACAATTTTTAATTAGATGCTCCATTTTGTTTTCATGAAATATTTGTATGAATGGAGGTGTAGTACTATGCACAATAGGTATTATTAAAGAATCATTTGTACATAAATCCATAGGTTTAAACAAATTCAAATGGTTTTGAGTTCAGTAGCTATTTAAACAAATTTATAAAGAAGGCATATGAAAAAAATCATATAAATGTCAATTATAATTAACCTTAAGATCATTAAGCACACTTATCATTAAAAAATATATGTTTTTAACATTATCATTTTTAAGAACACTATCACACACACAAAATTCATCAAAATTTCCCTAAGAAGTACATAAGATAGTAAATCTTTAATATCAACTTTTTTTTACAATAAAAATTTCGCCAAAAGTCCAGGCAAAAAAGACCTGCATTTAGCGACAATAAAAGAAAATGTCACGTTGAGCATATGAAAGCGAGAGCAACTATTTTACCGAGCCTCAGTAACGGATAGGAGCAGGGGTTCTGTTGAGCTACTTGAAGAGGTAGGTGCGTCATACTTGGGAACAGGCATTTGTGTAGGAAGACTTGGCAAGGGAGCTTCAAAATTCAAAACTTGCAAAGCTTGACTTATTGACGGCCTGAAATTGTGATCAGGGTGAGCACACCACAGTCCTACAACAAGCAAACTTTCCATCTGAACCACATCAAATTC
>JANKOE010000206.1:60632791-60643481 GCA_026284465.1 Erythroxylum citrifolium | reverse complement strand
AATTAGTAAACATGTTTTCGACAATTTTCCACTGAAAATGAAAATTGAAAATATATGCAAAAAATTAAGATAGAAAATAAAAAACTGTTTTCTGAAAGTAAACGCACCCAAAGTATTTGCATTATTGCAGAAAAAAGTCTAAACAATTGAAAGAAAGGCTTAAAACTTTAGTTGGACAAAAGTACGAGAAAATTAGTGAATGAATTTATTTAAATATACAAAAGTAATAAAATGGTATATTTTCGTCGCAACTCATAATTACGATAAATTTTGAACATTTCTTTTTCCTTCAGCTTCTTCTTCTCAATCTTTGGAACGTCAGTATCCTTTTGCTATAAGGTAGATTTATATAATTTCAATTGAATGAAGGTATTTATATACAAGTTCTTCCCTTAAAAAATTGACATATGACACATTTTAATAAAAATTAAATAAATATTCATACAAATTATGATAAAATATAAAAATTTAAATAATAAACACATTAAGAGGTCATTTATATTTTCTCGTTGTTCCAAATAAATGTAGTAATAAAATCAAGATACAACATATATTTTCTAAAAAAGTGCATTTCTAAACATGAAGCCAAATCAAATATATAATAAATTAAAGTTGAATTTATATGTAAAATAAGAATTCTTTTTTATTTCATAAAAAAGTAAATAACTTATGTAACAACAACATAAATGAATCTAAAAATATTACTATCTGATAAACCGTATTTAGGTTGATGAGCTAGGATAACAATGATATTTAGAACTAAATGTTATAATGACTTAGAAAAATTTAAGTAGTTCATATCATATTCAATTTGAATAAGTTAATTTCGTACATTTGTAGATAGATTATTATATCAAGTCAAAGTAAGAATTTGCAGTTTAGTTATCGTCTATCAGTAAGGTCAATTAAACTTCTTATATTGTGAAGACAATAGAAGAGTGTATATATGTATGTGTGTGTGTGTATATATATATAGTCTTTTCTAATAAAAATTACTTATGTAAATGATAAGAGAATGACCTAAATATACGTAACACTTTTCTTACCCATGCATATTCAGGAGTGTTGTGCTTATTTTTCCTCCATTATTCTTCCAGCTCTATTCCAACCGTATATCTCATAATTCTTAGACAAACCTTATAAACAACCCAGAAGATGAAACCTTGGATGTGGAGGCATTTTTCTCCTGCAGTACAACATGTAAAACCTGATCTTAAAATTTATGACGAAGGTATTAGTTTCCTTTTTAGCACATCCACGATCACCATTACAGCGGTAGAGTAGATTTTGCTAGAAATTTCTTGTTCGATGTTATCCTTGACTTGGTCATATCTTTGAAGAAAATTTAACGCATTAACGTAGAGTTTGATGCTATTATCGTAATTAGTTATTGAGGAAGATGATGTCATAACTTGGGATCAACTTCTTCTATGTTTGTCAATGGAACTTTCTTTTTGATCTTCCTCTAATCTTTTTGATCCATTGTTGTAATGAGAAACTTGAGACACAATGGTTTCAAAGGGACGTGTTTGGAAAAGGGTCTTATATGAACGGTTGCCCACATGGCCTCTATCATTGGGCTGTTTTGAGGTTAGAAAGATGCCTTCAATTCCTTTGTGTCGTAAGTTCTCAGTGAAATTCCAGCAAATAGCTTATGTGCACTTCACTTGATCAATTTGTCAAACACCTTCTAGGCACTCCTTTGAAGCGTTTCGTCAAACAGTTGATAAGCAGTTGTTTGCTTTGATTTTAGATTCAGTTTTTGGTTCAAATTGTATCAGCTTTTTTATTGATGGTTTGGGTGGAAGTAGGAAGACTTTCTTGTATATAGCACTTCTTGCAATTTTAAGATCACAGGGTCATGTTACAATTGTTGTTGCAACATCAGGTGTTGCAGCATCGGCCCTTCCTAGTGGTAGAACATCACACTCAAGATTTAAGATTCCACTTGATTTTTAGCAGAAGAAAGTTTGTTAGTTAAGTAAGCAAAGTAGTATTGCAAAGCTGATATTTGAATCCATTATCATCTTATACGATGAGGCTTCAATGGCAAAATGAGAAGCTATTAAAGCATGCATTTGATGATTTGCTCCAAGATATCATGGAGTCTAATAAGCCTTTTGGAGGAAAGATCGTTGTTTTTTACGGTGATTTTCGTAAAACTTTACCTGTTATAGACCAGGCTACAAAAGAACAGTTAATCATTCAAGTCTTGTAAATTCACATCTCTAGCCACACATGCGTAAATTATCTTTAACAATAAATATGAGAGCTATATCAAATCTAGCTTTTTGAGATTTCTCATTAAGGGTAGGAGAAGATATAGAACCTCTTGATGAGCAAGATCAGATTTCCGTAACCGAACAACTAGTTATTCCTTATCATAACAAGGATGAATCTCTGAACATGATATACTTTTCATATCTTATCGTTAATTGTCCATTTTATTATTTGTTTACAATTTTTTAAAATGTCTTTCTAATGAATGGTTGACTTCACCAGGTTAGTTGAAAACGTCTTCCTTAACTTAAGCATATATTCATCTGATCCATATTAGATGACAAATAGATGTGTATTCTGTCCAACAAATAGCTGTGTTGATGAAATTAATAACATGATGATCAATAAATTGTCTGGAAATCTAAATGGTTGACTTCACCAGGTTAGTTGAAAACGTCTTCCCTAACTTAAGCATATATTCATCCGATCCATATTAATTAGATGACAAATAGATGCGTATTCTGTCCAACAAATAGCTGTGTTGATGAAATTAATGACATGATGATCAATAAATTGTCTGAAAATCTACATTCATCTATAAGTTCTGACATAATAGTTGACCGAAGAAATCAAGTTGATTATGAGGATTTTCTCAATTTTCTGAATCCTAAAAGTTTACCTCCTCACAGATTATTGCTGAAAGAAGGCTGTCCAATCATGCTCCTAAGAAATTTCAATCCAACAGAGGGTTTGTATAATGACATAAGATTGATACGTAGACAATTAAAAGAACACACAATTTCTATGGGAATTGTTGTTGGACCTCATAAAGGAAAAATAGTTTTCATACCTAAGATTCCTCTGCAATCTTCTGAGAATGAAAAGAATGGGATACCTTTTGTAAGAATGTAGTTCCTTGTTCGTTTATGTTTCGCGATGACCATAAATAAATCCCAGGGTCAGATGCTTGATTATGTAGGAATTTATCTTCGTCAGCCTGTATTTTCATATGGACAATTGTATGTTGCCTTGTCAAAAGCTAAAACTCCTGAATCAGTTGAAATTCTAATTATTCTAGGCACTTTTGAGTCTTCAAAAATTGATCACAAAACAAGGAATATTGTATTCCATGAAATTTTCCAGTTGGCTAAATTATAACATATAAAATTAGCAAAAGGTATATTGATTGTTCTATTCAAGTGTATTTAGTTTCATTCTATTTAGAAAATTATGCAAATATTTTCTTAACCTTTTTTTTTGTAGAATGGAGAAGCGTTTATTGATCAAGGATATTTTACCTGGTGCTAAAGAGTGGTCACGTAAAATTACTATATAAGAAAAACAGCAAATTGCTACATCACCTAACAAGCCATCCAAGAGAAAAAAAAGTTTATCATTTTTTATTCAGAGGTATCACAATTATACTTTCTTCATTCAAAATTTTACTTTTTTCCATTAACTTTATTATTAACTCTATATTTAGAAAATAATGGTTGGCCTGACTATCAAATTAGAAGTTCTATAAATCCCTTTACAGTAGTACTAAATTCATGAAATATTCAAGTTTTTTCTATTGCCAGACCCTTTTTCCATGAAATGTCATTACCATTTTTAGGTAAAGATTCAAGTAATTCAATGTGTCAAATTTTCAATTTGTTACTTTTCTCTGTCACTAGAGTAATTTAGCTTTTTTTGTATTATGGTTTTTTGAACAGGGATCATGTATTGAAGTTATCATATTTAACAATGATATCTAGAGAATGAGCCCCATTTTGCAGCCCAATCAAAAATATATCATTTCTAATGCCATTGTCAAGCCAATTCCACCTCAGTTTCATGTTGAAGACTTGAAAATTTAATGGATTATTACAAGTCGCACTATTTTTGAGCCTGTAACTGATGACGACAACATCCTACCCAGGAAATTCAGCTATACATCTTTTACCGATCTTATCAAGTATATTAATAACAAGGAAAAATCAGTCGGTTAGATTTTTTATTTGTTTCTCTCAACAACTTTTTATTTTTTTTCCATTACTTCTTATTGTACTTATCCTTAACATATGATAGATGTTTTGGCTATCGTTGTTCAAGTTTTGGATGAGAGGCAGACCAACAAAGACGGCAAAGTTTCAACTGTCTAAAGATTTGTTCTTGCCAACAAACAATATTTTACATTCCCTATTATTCTCTGCAACTAATGAACTCCAATAACATTTGATTCTTTTGACATTTTTTCATTTTTGCATTAGACAAAAAACCATTATACTGTCATTGTGGGACGCTTTTGTTAAAAATGAAGGCCAACAAATTATACAAGCCTTACATACTTATCAGGAGGTTATGTGTCGTAGGCTAAAAGTTCGCTTTTATAATGGTAATTTTGATTTCATTTTTGTCATACTATTATATTTTTTATATTTATCCTTGTATTTTCTTTTTTAGAATTTTAGGCATTGCATTATCCACATGGTTTGATTATGCAATTCTCATTGATCCGCCAATATAAGAAGCTGCAGATTTTAAAAATTGGTACTTCCACATTTCCCATCTTTACTTTTGCAACAAATAAACTTATGTACACATTTTTTATGTTTTTATGTTTACACTTATAATTACCATTTTTTTAGGGTGTAGCAAAATAACAAGCAGCTAAAGACCTTATTACCCAACAGGCTTACCTCAAGTATGATCCTGATGTATCTTTTGGATCAGAACAAAAAATTACAAAGATCATTTCATTTTCTTAAAGTCCACCAACAAGGTACATATATTTTATATTCTACTATGAACTTTCTTTCTCACATATTATCTATCTAATTTGAATATTCCTAACAAACTTCTATTTGTATCTTTCCAGACAACATGGATTAAAGCTCGTATTTCCTTTCAACACATTCTGCAAAAATATTAGTATATGAGCTGTAAAAAATGCTTTCACTCAAATGCAACTACATACGGGATTACACTTACATGTAATTCTTACAAGGAAAAACATCCAGCTGAACCCAGACATTTCTTCCCTTTTTTTCTTTTCAATTTTTTCCTTTTAAAAAAAATAAAGGATGAACAAGCCCCTCACATTATGAACAATCAATTTATTTGTATGTTAACTTAAGTTTAAGATCATTCATATCAATTCTAAATACAATTTTCTGATATTCTTTATTTATTCAACTGTACATTTCTCATTCACTTTCCTTTCTAAATGTAGATGTCAGTTTGATGTTGATTTAATTGATAGCACAGGAACTGTCATAGCATCCATTTTTGGTGAACTTGCCGAAAATCTCTTAAACTTCAGTGTTGTTGAAGCTATGCAGTATTACAACCAGGTTATATTTTTATACTTATTACAAATAAAAATACATTTCATTATTTTTATGGCATCTCTATTATATGATTAATGATCTACACTTTTCTCTTTGGTAAAAAGAGCATTGAACTTCCTCTCGATAAAGTCCATGTTGAACTAAAAACGAAAACCTTTCTTGTATATATTAAACCTGTTCACATGCAACCATCTGATGGAAGACAACGCTTCAGTATTATCTATTACCACCAAACTATTGATGCTGAATTAGAGGAAAGCTAACTTTAAGTGAAAAAGTAGATAATAGCAATGTTGAAATGACACTTACAACTTTTTCAGGTACCTATCATTATTTATTCAAACATTTTTCATATTTATATTCATCAAACTATTTCAACTCTTCTTTTTTTTCACCCATCGCATGTCAAATGAACCATGTGCTAATAATGAACCAGAACTGCTTATAACTTTCAATTTTCTTAATGATGATTGCACCAAAAAACACAATCATAAATTCTAAACACACTTCACAATAACTAAGTATATACCTTTCGTTAAAGATTCATTATTACTAGCATTTTACAACTCACCCTTCAAACTACTTCATGATGTTTACTTCTCGACATTTTATATAACTATATTTGAACATAAATCAATTCACCTTTGTGGTCACTTTCGTCTCTTCTCAATTTTATGCGTAAATTATATATCATTCTATCATTTATTGTATTTATTATATTTTTCCATACTTTGATTATTTTATTTTTTCCTTCCACGTCAAATTAAATGCCCACTCCTCCCTAAACTAACCTTTGCTCATATACTTTGGTTTTTTATATTTTTAGAAGACATTCTTGTTTCTTCTTCGGGAGTTAAATAGTGTCTTGACAAAAAATTCAAAGAAATTGAACCAGAGTTGATGTCGTTCTCAGATGTTCCTATTAATGACCGCAACAAAAAGCCCAGTTTATCGTGAACTTTTCACCGTATCTAGGACAACCTAAGCATGTAACTTTTGCTAGTGATTAATTAACGCTACCACCTCATAAGGTAAACTACAAACTTATAAATAACTTCTTGACCTATTATTTGTTTTTTTTTGTATCTTTCTCTAATGATTTGCCTTTGCTTTTTTCCTCCTACTTTTTTTACTATTTATCTGACCCCTTTACTTAAATATACTTCAACGTGATCCTTTGTATTATTATATACTTCTAGGAGAATTTAATAAGGGGTCAATCCTAATTATATGATTGGAAAATATATCTAGTCATACAGCAAGAATGCTGGTGGATGGCTATGAAAATTCATTGTTCTAAACATGGTTATAAATTTTTTTGTCACAGTAACTTATAACATAAGTGCTTAATATTTAACTAATAGTAAGACAAAAAAGATTTTCTAATCAAGCATGTGAAAGCGGGAGATTATTGGTATGTTGTTCTTTACTTTGTGACCCTAGGGGTCAAATGAAAAACAACTTGGTTGTTGTCTTCATTTACTGTCATATCTCTATGGTTTGTTTGACCTCTGCATTAGCTTTCTCCTGTCCATTGCTACCTGCATCTATTGTTTACTTAACAGGTATTATTTGCTTATCGGTTGCTTGGTATTGGCATTTTTAGCCCTTGCTTTTGCCCCAAACAACAAGATAGAGACCTGCGACTATGAAAACACCACCGAGTACCCTGTAAATTATAGACCAGTGTTAGTTCTCTTAGGTATGTATATTTTGTGTCATCAGGGTGCCAATGAGAAATCTCTTATTACCTTCCAAAGTACATTTGCTCATTCAAAATGATTGAGCTCATGACAGTGACAATAACCATGTATAGGGAACTGAAAGCTGTAACAAATACGAGCCTCTATCCTTCATTATTACTCCTTGAATGTAGTAAGCTAGCTACCTAGTATAGTGTTATAGAGTTCTTTGGCACAAGGTTACAAGTATACTGACCATAGCTATTTTAATAACAAAGTGCCTGATGATAAGTTTACTGTAAATATCTTCTTTGGTATTTTTACACTGTAGACTGCTACAAGTAATTTCGTGTCCCAGTGTAGAGACCAGACATTGGCATACCCCCTTTCCATTATTAATGCCACTGTTAAGCCTTCAACTGTTCCAAAGAGACATATCCATCATGTGAGAGATAGCCCACAAGGCTATGTTTTTAGTGTTATTGCCTGAGAAGGAATGAAAAAAAAAAGGAGATCAAATAGTTACAGTTGGACTCATTTATTTGCAGATTTTGTGTAAAGATCAACTCAACAAGTCAGTCACTTGCAAAATCACGAAAGATGATAGAAAACTGAATTGAGAAAGGTGAAAATCTATTTCATCTTATCGGGTTAAAGGTATTTATACAAAATGTCTTAAGAATGAATAACAAACATAACTAACTATAACTAACTATGACTAACTAACTTAACTGTCAACTTATCTTTATATAATTCTATCAGGTGCTACTAATAATTTATATATGATGTCTGGTATTGTGCAACTAGAGGCATTCCATCTACAAAGATGTGTAATCTTGTTCCAAATGCTGTTGTTGAAAAGGCAGGTGAAGAAGAGATGGTCACTGGATTCTGCTTGGAGCTGGTACATTGGACAAACTCGGTATAGTGGCAAAAAAGTTAGTTGGTCTATTATAGGTAATTTATCTTGAATAGTCAGCCAAATATGGAAGGATAGTCATGGGGCAGGGGCATTCTTCAAAACAATTTTAGGCCATCCTACAACTGGACCTCGTCTTCTCAGTAGTTCCTTAGTGGTTTTGTTATTGAAGGAATCTATGGGATATCCCTTCTAATGGAGGATGCCCACAGAAGATGGATTAGTGATGTCATCTTTTACCATATCACGTGATGCTAGCAACCGGTTGAGAAAATGAGAATAGGAAGAACTTGAAGTCACTTGCTAGAATTTTCGATTTTTAAGAAAACAAGAGTGTAGCCAATGTAACCACAATGGTCGTTTATCAATTAAAATCCACCATGGTCGCTTAAGGAGCAATGCCTAATTAATAACTTTGATAGAAGAAATATTCAGACCTCCTTGCTTGGGTAAACAAATATCAGTGCAACGAGCTTTGAAGGTAAGTAAGAGAGAACATCTAACTAGTTTTCCTATAACCCTGAAAGTAACTTGATATACGTCGAAGGATCTCTTCTATGATGTTTTTTAGGTCTGAAGATCCATACAACAAAAGAAAGGAAGGTTGTAAACAATAGTGATAAACAAAAGTCCAGCCTAAGAATCAAGAACCTTTGACATAGTAGCATTAATTAAGAAAACTATTTTCATACATGTCATCTTCGGTATATAAAGGCAAGCTCACCTTTGAGGTAAGTAAAAGAGAACATCTAACTAGCTTTCTTACAACCCCGAGACCAACTTGAGTATCAGAGTGTACGTCAAAAGCAATCACTAAGCCAAATTTGCCACCAAATCTCCATAACAAAAATTATAGGCGACGATTTTGACCAAATCATCGATAATTGTTTTTTGCTACTGAGTATTTTTTGTAGCACAAAAGTATAGGAGATGTTTTTCTAAATCGTCACCAATAAATTTTGGTTATACTTTGTTTCATCACTAAAACTTATTAGCTAGAAAACATAGCTAAAAACCTTTTAGCTACGAAAAGAAAGCATAGCTAAAAGTTATTAGCGACAATTTTAAGAACGTAGCCAAAATTATTTGGTACGTTTGCAAAATCATAGCCAAATGTTTTTAGCTACATTTTTGAAAACATCCTAAAAAATATTTGGCGTTTTGAAATTTTTAGTATACATTATAACTAAATATTATATCATGTAAATTATGACAATGTACGAAAAATATTTAGCGAACTTTTGAAATTTTAATATACATTGTAACTAAATATTATATAATGTAAATTATAATTATTGGTGACATTTTTAATCAATATTATTGTATGTAATATTTAGATTTTTTGTTGTACAATTTATTACGCAAAAATATAATAAAAATAATTTTAAATTAGAAGCAATGTATATGGAAAATAAAATATCATTAAATTTAATAATGTACAATCATAATTTCAAAAGTACTTATATACAAATAAAAAATGCAATTCTAATTTAGCATTAAGCAACTGGTTGTCTTCTTTAAGACGTTGAACATATGGCAGTCTTGATGAGGATGAAGTAGTTGGCTTAGGCCCAAACCTAAGCCCTTTGATGTAGCCGAATCGTGTACCAAGCACTTTGTTGCAAATGTTATCTACATTTGGCTCATTTCCGTCAGACATTGATGCTTGCAGCAACTCTTGCATTTTATTTTAAAATTTTAAAAAAAAAATCAATATTCAATTCAAATATTATTAGTTAGTAGTACATTAATAGATAAACTTAAAATTTAAACAAATTTTTATATTTATATAATTATTATGCGCTTCTTCAAACATTCAACCTTCACCTTTCTTATAGTGTGTTGGTTTGTAGAGTGAGATCCTATCACGTTGTTCTCCATATAGTTCTTTTTGACTCTGTTTTATGAAAACAAAAATACAAAACGCAATAAATAATATTTTATTTACTGATATAATTATAACTTGTAAACAAAGAACTTACATATTCTTTTCATAGGAAAAAAAATTATTTGGAGCCTTGGTTATGAGAAGTCTTCATTTTTCCTCTGTGAACTTTTGGCTTTCTCACACTTTTCTTAAATAAAGAAAAGAAATAGTCATTAAATTGCATAACAAGATTAATGGAAGAAAATGTGAACAGAAAGAAAACTAACCTTAACATTGGCAGAGGCTAATATCATATATTGCTCCAATTTTCTATAGACATTTGTTCGGGGACATATCTCTTTGCCTACTTATTTGACAGAAAAGAATTGTAATATCTATGTAGTCGATAATGACAATCCCTCGTTGTTGGAACCCATTACCGGATGTCCAACCTCTTATGTTGGATCCCGAATCCGGAACCCAACTACCTAATCCGAAACCCTCATACTTATATACGATTATAAAGTCAATTAAAGTCCTCAGAATAAATCTTGTAATATTCATCTTAATTTCCGTTAATAAAAATAAATGACTTAGGGCCCAAAATAGAATCAAATTCCTAATTGGGGCTTCCTAGACCAAAATGCGGACTCATGTTCTAAAATTTTCA
>JANKOE010000206.1:60614113-60632691 GCA_026284465.1 Erythroxylum citrifolium | reverse complement strand
GGTGAGTATATATTATGTACTCCCAATTTACTAAAAGAATCCTTAAAAGTAGTCTAGGAAATTCCTTTGGTGAAGCAATCAGCTAGTTGATTTTTGGAAGAAACAGGAAGTAATACAATAACACCAGTTTGTTATTTTTCTCGAACCACATGACAGTCAATGTCAATATGCTTTGTGCATTCGTGAAAAACTGAATTTTGGGCCAAGTATACTGCAGACTGGTTGTCACAAAATAGTGGTGTTGGAACAGTAGGAGACATCTGTAGTTCATTGAGTAGGTAATGCAACCATTGCACTTCACATGTTGTAGCTGCTAGTGCTCTGTATTCTGCTTCTGAAGAGCTGCGGCTGACAGTGTTTTGTTTCTTGGTTTTCTAAGAAATTAAGGAAGAGACAAAAAACGCATAATATCCTGTAATAACTTACCTAATGCCTGGACAAGTTCCCCAATCCGAATCTAAGAAAGCTTTGAGCTTAGCTTCACTGTTAGAAAAGAAGAAAAGACCTTGTGCTATAGTTCCCTTTAGATATTGTAGCACTCTGTGAGCGGCAACCAAGTGATCTATTGTAGGAGAATCAAGGAATTGTGCTAACTGTTGGACAACAAACGTGATGTTTGGTCTAGTTGTAGTCAGATACTGAAGCTTGCTAATTAATTTTCTAAAATGTGTAGCAACTTCCAATTTCTTGCCTCCATCCTTCGAAAGCTTTGTCTCTGGTAAAATTGGCATGGAGACTGGTTTTAATTCTAAAAACTGAGTATCTTTGAGTAAGTCCAATGTGTACTTGTTTTTACAAATATTTATTCCTTGCTTTATTCTTGCCACTTCAAGTCTAAGAAAAAACTTGAGTTCTCCAAGATCTTTAATTGTACCATGTAGGTGCTGTTTGATGTTATGAATTGCTTCTATGTTATCACTAGCCACTATGACATCATCCACATATATTAAAAGTGTCATGAAACCTTCACTTCCAGTTTTGAGAAACAAAGTTTGATCTGATGTGGCTTATTTGAAATCGTACTGAAGTAATGCTAAAGTCAATTTAGCATTCCATTGGCGACTAGCTTATCTTAAGCCATAAAGAGATTTAATGAGGATTACAAGAACAAGGTGGGAGAGGATGCAAGTTTTGCAATTTATCCTACAAGATTTTTAGCTTAGTGAAGTACCCATGCACATAAAGAATACCTTGTTGACAAGTATAAATTTCAAGCTGAAGATCACATATACGAAAAGAGTTGTTTTGAGCAAATCTAGCTTTGAGATCATTCCAGATCTCATAGGCAGAATTCAACCAAATTATAGATTGTGCAATAGAAGGTGAGACAAAATGAATAAGCCAAGAGATTACCAAATTGTTGCATCTTTGCCAAGGAACAAACAAAGGATCTGAGTGAAGTGGTTGCAGAATTGATCCATCTATAAAACTAAGTTTGTTCTTGGATAGAAGTGACATTTTCATGGCTCTCTGTCATTGATGATAATTCGGTCCAGTTAGAACCGAAGAAACAAGAACAAGAGTTGGATTCACATTCACTTGAAGATAATAAGGACTATAAGGATTATCTTCTAGTTTTGACATTGAAATAGAAGTATTATTAGTTATCCAGGCTTTGAAATTAGCCATAACAGCAAGTTTCAATTAGAGAAAGAAGAAAAGACTGAAAAGAAAACTCTAAAGTTTCTGTTTGTTTGCAAAGAAAATGCAAGAAAATCTGGAAAAACTTAGAAAGGATCCAAAAACACTAGAGAAGCGGAAGTAATTTGCTCGGATACCATGATAGAAAACTGAATTGAGAAAGGCGAAAATCTATTTCATCTTATCGGGTTAAAGGTATTTATATAAAATGTCTGAAGAATGAATAAAAAACATAACTAACTATGACTAACTAACTTAACTTCCAACTTATCTTCATATAATTCTAACAAAAGATGCCTAGCTAAACGACCCAGTGGTGATCCTCAATGTGCCTTTTATTGAGTTATGGAGATTTGTCTCTCCACTATCACTTCGTGCATCATCTTCGGCCTTACTTTCCTGTGATAGACAACAAAACATGCAAAAGGTTACTTCTTCATATACCTATATGTTAAGCTTGGTGAGCACATAGGAATGGAAGAGAAGAGAGCCTCTACCTGTCAAGAACTACTGCGAAAGGAAATTGTTGCACTCGCTTATGGTTTATTGAATTCCAAATGGATTATTATGATTTTGGCATCTTATCCTTTATGGTAAACTGACAATTTTGGTTCGTCTTTGTCAATCGAAAATTTTACTAAGGTTGTCTTTTCTGAGCCTGTAAGTTAGCATCTGCAGGAGCAATTTTATGCCTGAACCTGAAAGTTAGTCTGACCATCATTGACTCGTTGACAGCACAAAGCGCCGGCTACTTGATCTTCTTAGGTCCGTATAAGATCTTAAGAATATGCGAAACATTCTGTTTATCTTGGAGTGGGTGAAATCTTTCTCAGCCTTGCATGGTAAAACAAGTGTAGTATTTTGGAAAAATGAAATTGGTTTCTGTATTGGCTGTCAAATTCCTAAACTAAAATAGTAGCTCAATTACATAAAAAAGGGTACGAATTGAAAGCTCAATTATAAATATCAGTTAGAAGTAGCATTAATTGAACTCTCACGTCTCTTTAATTTAATTCACAAATTAACTTCGATTGATTTTTATAAAAGCCAAAAATTTACTAATTCAATGAATCTATTCGAATGGTCAACAAAGTCATCGAAACATAACACCAACGTCAACATTAATTATGGCATGTCAAAGAAAATCTTTAAAACCAACGAATGCTCAAGAAACAGATAATAGCTACTTATTTTATTTTATTGATCTTTATCGGAGGATAGCATTCAATCTCTTTTTTTATTATCTTAATAGGAATTTGCAACCAAAACATTTTACAATACAAAAAGAAATTAATACATCAAGAAGAACAAATTGCCTTCCATTAGGCATATAAATTACTTAAAGCGTATCACCATATACTTTATATATTCAACTAGAAGTATGACCCCTTTTCTGTCTATAATCTTTTAAAAATAACAGAAAATACATAATATACAAATCATCGTCATCACATTCTGTCCAGATTTTGCATTAATACGAAATTCTAAAGAGGCGGCCTTACTCAACTGTTTCATGCAAGTGTATATGCTAATATACCGCTGATTGACTGCTAGCTTGCCAATAGATACTCTTAAAACATATACAAGCACGCACGTCACTCTCTCACGTGCTAGATTCTCTTCCGTCTCTGCGACCATCATGTTTCAAAACACACGTTACAGGCACTAGCTAGTTGCTCTGTTTTGTCATCCTCTATGTGAGAGGTTATTGTTTGATAATATTACTTCTTTCAAAGTCTATGCAAAGGGACCCCTTTTATTCTATATGCACTGGTTAGTAGCAGCTCTTTTATAGAAAAATCCAGTCTGTTGCTGCTGGGATCACACTCTTTGAAGGACTTCGGACTCTGGTTAGAGGTTTTGGATTGATTGTGTTTGGATACTTTGGTTTCATATGCGGTTTCTGGGTTTTTTTTGTTTGTTTGTTGTGGTCTATTCGGTTATTGAATTATATAAGAAGGTTTTTCAGGTTCTTTTGGGATCGTCTTTAATGGACTATTATTATGCCCCTTGTTTAAAGTTCTTCACTGTTGGCGATGTCCTCGGTGGTGGGTTTTTCGTTTTGGAGATTTTCAACTTTTTATGGTTGTTTTTTATGTTTCTTTTGGGGTTATGTTTGTTGCAGTTTACTTGGCATGGAAAGGGGTTGGTTCAGTTTTTATTTGATGTTTGGGGAAAATCAAGGGGTTTGAGGAAGGGATTTTGTTCAAAAAATGGTTTGGGTGGGGTTTGCGATTCCAAGATTCCTCCTTGCAACTGCGGTTCGCTGGCATCGTTGGAGAATCCAAAACCAAAATATGATGAAAATTTGTTGATGAAAAAGGAGCTTTTCAATCCATATGATAATGATTCTGATGATGATCATGAACAGGAATGTGATGTTGAAGATGGAGAATTTGATGTAACAGCGTTAAGGAGAATGGTGAAGATTGAGAGGCTGAGGGCTAGTATGATTTACGCAGACCTTGAGAAGGAAAGAAGGGCTGCTGCATCAGCTGCAGATGAGGCAATGTCAATGATTTTGCGCCTGCAGAGCGGGAAGAGCTCTTTGGAGATTGAATTTAATCAGTATCGTAAGTTGGCAGAGCAAAAGCAAGAGTACGACCAACAAGTGATTCATTCACTAAAGTGGATCATAATGAAACATGAATCTGCGACTTGCCTCTTAGAGGAGAAGCTGAGGCTCTGTAAGGAGAAGCTCAAGCATTATATGAAGGACGAAATTGACAAATTTGAAAATTTTGATGCTAGCTTGAGCTCTGTTGATTCGACTATGGAAGATGGTCTTGAAGAAATATTAGATATTGATTCAACCATTGAAGATGGTTCTAAAGAATTGCCAAACCTTTAGTTGACATCACATCTTTGATATTGTTAGTGTATGTAGAACACACTTTGTTTTTTCCCCCTTTATGTTCGATGTACTTGTCCAAGGAATCTTAATCAAGTTTCGAAAAACAAGATGCCATGTATAATTCATATAGTAAGAATATAAATTAAAAGTTATCTTTAAAAGTGCACCTGTTGAGCTCTCTGTAGACGTCACATACTATTCTTGTTCTTCACCAAAATAACAAGACAGGAAAAGAGGGCTAGTGCTACATTGTATTTCCCATAGCTTGAGTAAGTATTAAACTAGTTCTTCATTAACACTCTTTTGGAACTAAGCATAGTTGATGGTCTCACATTGATTGCTTTAACACCCTTTTTCAACAAAATTCTAGGATTGTGAATCCTATGCAGTGGCAATCCTAATAGTTCAATAAAAATAATGTTGAATTCAATTAATAGTCCCTCCAATTCCACTTGTTATTCCTTTTGAATTCAATTAATAGGCCCTTCAATTCCACTTGTTATTCCTTTTTCATATTGTGGTTGTAGAAATTTTTGTTCTATAAGTTTTTTCTCCTTTGATTAATTTCTTAAAAAAAACTAAGAAAATAAATTTTCATTCTTTAATTTTTGTACATTCATTTTAATTTAATTCTTTTTTATAAAATTTTTAATTTGGTTCGATTTATACATTATTAGTTTCAATTATAATCTTTTATTTTATATTATTTGATCAAATTTAAGTAATTAATTCATTAATTTTGTTTCAATTTATTTTGATTTTAAAAATAACGGTCGACAGAGGAGAAAGGGTTGAAGAAATGAAGAAGAATATAAAAGCAAAGAGAATAATGACTAAAGTTGGAGGAACTATGAAAGATGGTGTTTAAGAACCTTATAGAGATCTAGTTTTTTCTCCTCTTTCTCACTACACCTTAGCCTTCCCATGGAAGTCTTATCTTCTGCTTCCCTTGATTTCTCTTCTCTAGTCACTCCTGCTTATTTTTGTTCACTGTTCTTCATTTGCTTCACTTTCACCTCTGTATATGCCCTTATCTTTCTAGTTTATTTTGTTCTCTAGCTGGTTCAAACTAGTTTCTTTCCATATTAAGTAACTCGCCCTCCTTTTGACTTCCCGTCTAAGCCCAGATCCTGATAGTTTATCATCAGAGGCAAAATATTAGCTAAAGCCTAGGTTGTTTATCCTCTACTAGAAGCGAGTTCCTTGCCACAATAGGTTTATAAGGACTTCCCTGCCCTTCCTTCTAACCTGACTAAACCTAGCAACTTACCCTCTGCTCAAAAATTGGAGAAACTATCTTGGAGAGGAATTGTGAGAGATCTAGAGACTTTTGGAAAGTTTCACTTCATTCCACAGAATAAGAAAGGACCTATCTCTCCTCCACCTAATGTTTTGATAAAAGGAGTGACCAAATGGTAAGTTGTCCTAGATGGATACTTCCTAGACAAGAGAATCACTTTTCCAAGTTTCCAACACAGGGCTAACCTAAACTGGAAGAGACAAGAACTGGAGACACTATGATCACTGAAGATGAACTCCTTATTTTTCGCTTTTTCCTATGAAGAAATCTAGCAAAAGATTATGGATTTGGGTCCCTAGAATATACAAGGCAAACCTATCTTCTTAAGGAAATGGGTAATAGGATTAAGATTGGATAGATTAGAGATGAAATTCATTCTCATATGGGTCAATTTCCATCGCATTCCTCTAGAATACTAGTCCTCAAAGTGCTTGAGTTACCTTGCTAGCTACCTAGGCACACTACTAGCTTTGGATGACAACATCATTAATCTTAAAATGTAAGGGTATACATAGATGTTGATACTAAAAAGGAACTTCTTGAATACTTACACATTATGAAACTCAATGGCAATGGGGAGTTGGTTGGGGATTAGGTAAGGTTGCCCTATCCATAGAGACCTCAATTGAAAGAAACCATCAAAATCTAGATGCCTAAGAAAAATGAAGCAAAAAAGCTAAATATAGAGGTGGAGGAAAATATTTTGTAAGAATAAAACAATTCCAGTGATGCCACAATCTACATTGAAAGTAACACTAACAGCCTGTTTGGAATGTATGTAATTGAATTCAATTCCCTTGTTTGGAACCAAAAAATACAGAGGAATTGAATTCGTTATTGGGTTTAAAACCCACCTCCTTTGTAAGTTCAATTCATGCAATTATTCACGTGAATTGAACTCCTTTGGCTTGACTGCTGCTTTTTTGTCACCGAAACCCAATAATGCCCTATCATAGCAGACTTGTCTGGATGATGCGTTTTATGTTTATGTGGAACTATCTTCCAATAATTAAGCTCTGTATTCTTCTATACCTTTGGCTTTATTTCTTAACATGGGAATTGAAAAGCTACAGAATTTTCAAATGTATGTATAATTTTTCTATTGTGTAATAAATGAGAAAAATGTTTTGCATTCTCGGGTCTAGTACAGGCACGATATATCAAAAATAGTCTTAGGAACCCTATGCTTATTTAATGGATCATGTTGTTAGGTGAACGAAGTAGTTGGGTGGAATTATCATTTTGATTTTCAGGATTATATTATAATAGTAAGGTTTATGCATGAACAAGGAAAGGAGATACAGTAAAATATTTGTAAAATAAATGATATAGCATAAACATTTCATAAAATCTCCAAAATCCTTTTGTTAGTAATTTATTAAAAAATTTAACCGATCCGGCCATTTGAACTGTAAAAATCTTGAATCGTCCAATTTTTTGATTCAGTTTTAACTTTCTAATTTAATTTCCTTTAATAACTTTTGTCGTTAAAAACTGATTAATTTATTAATTAATCGATCATTTTTGAAAATTACTAAGTTCTTATAAACTAAAATAAATCAATTAATTTTCATTCAATAATCTTGTAATTGATGTTTATAAGTTGCTCTATGTAAGTGTAAATGTTTATTAGTTAATAACATTATTTTTTTGTCAGTGGTAAATGTGTCATATGAAATAATTGAATTCAATTATGATATTATTAGATTTGTTCCAAGCAGTGTAATTGAATTCAATTCTAATATTAATGAATTTGTTCCAAGCAGTGTAAATTGAATTCAATTATAATATTACTGAATTTGTTCCAAACAGTGTAAATTGAATTCAATTCAATATCATTAATATAATTGAATTCAATTCGTTAATGAATTCAATTCGAAGGTTTCCAAACAGGCTGTAAAGGATTTAGGCCGAAAGAGCAATGTGCCCTTAATGTTTACGCTTAAATTTCAGTTGGAGTTTTAACTGAAATGTTTACAAAATTTTCAAAATGGTGAAAAATTGATTAAATGCTATGTATTTTTTTTGCTGACGTGATTTTTTTTATAAAATATATTAAAGTGAGCCTAAACGAGTGGATCCTAAAGGAGGGTATACCGTTTGGGAGTGAGTTTAAACTTTAAATAGTGGTCCTACTTCCATTTAAATTGTTCAAGGATAATATATAACAGCTCACCGAATCCAACAAATTTTCGTCAAGAGCTAAACTTTTGATGATTACCATACCAGTTTCTCTAGTGGCCTTAGTAACAAAGTCGTTAGTTTTCATACCAATGCAAGGAGTGAAAGTTCTATGTGCTCTTTGTGGTTTAACACCTCCCTACCACCCTCCAAGCTTATGATCCAAGGTGGCTCGTTAGTCTGAACCATCTTAACCAGTTCATCCATGGCAGCCAAGGCAAGCTCCAAGAACGTTGATCTCTCTAATGATCTATCTAGCCTCGTGACACCAGTGGTCATTGGCCTAGTTGGAGTCACTAATGGCAAAGCAGTTCAAATCCTACCTCCAAAATCAGGAGCTGATGGCAAAGTTGAAGACACGCTGCTTGAACCACCGAAAGCATTGCTGCCAACTCCAACTTCCATGCTAGAGTTTGGAAATGGAGGGCCAATTGGTGAAGCTAAATTTGCCAGCAAGAGCACAAACTCAGTCTAGCTCATCTTTTAATCAAACATTTTTTATTCTCAAATGATGCTCTTCCAGTGAAATATCACCAATTATAGCCAGACCACAACAGTTGGAGCAAATTGGGTTTCTTATAGCATCTCTGATCGTCAAGTTCTTAGCCCGAAGTTTGTCATTCTTTTGACATAGTAGGGTGTTTGTTGGATATTTTTGACTTTTCCCATAAAGTTGAACAACATTTAATTGCATTTTTTGGTTTTTCAAATAACTTATCAGTTAAGTTACATAATTTGATCTAAATAAAGATAATAAAGTGACCCAATAAATTATCTAAATCAATAGGTCACAGTCTGAGTGAAAAATAGATCTCGATCAGTATAAACCAGACTTATATCAAGTCTGTGATAGGGAAGTCCAATATGGAAGCTATATATAAAGGTTAAGGTCTTCTACAGTTGCTCCGATCATTCGTAAGCATAAGGATTCTCTGATCCGTTAAGAGCTTTCGTTTTGAGAAAACTGTAGAAAGACGTTGACCGCATTCTGGTGATCAATTCACATGAAGACGGCGGAAGATTCGTGCCCGTTTCGGTTTCAGAAAGCTCGTTTAAAGTTATGGAATCGAAACTAGGTATTTTCCACATTTCTTCGTTTATTACCCTTTCATGTTCAATCCGGGATACGTAACTAAGGTCTTGTTATGTGTTACACGTGGTATCAGAGTGGTGACGTGATTAGGTGGTTAAAAAATGAAGATTTTTGGTGTTTTCTCCATAAGGTTTTCAGAGAGTTAACTTCTGTTTTTCAAATTTTTCTTGCTTTTTATTGCATGAAAGTAGTATACATGTGTTTAGCCTTAAGAAACGGGTTGAAAATGAACCTGGGAGGGCAAAAAATTTGCACGAAACTTGGCAGAAATTGCTTAGACAGTCGAAGGCGATGGAGATAGTCAGGTGTGGTGCATAGTACCGCCCCGAGGGCGGTTAGTTTGGCACATGTGACACGTGGCGCAATAGTGATCGTATATGTGTCGGGCACGTTCGTCACATGCACCAGTGTTGGTGGACACGTCTCTGCACGTGCGCAACATGCGCCAGATGCTTCTCCAGCGTGTCTGCGCCACACTGACGCACAGGTTAACGTGGTGGTTGACATTAGCAGAATTTTTACAGTATTTATAAAAAACACAAAAATTTCAGATTTCCTGTAAGAGTGCCCCGGGGTGTTTTGGGTCAGATTCCATGTCCAAGAAATTTATAAAGTGAGTTATTTTATTTTTCTGGATTTATTACATTAGTAATAAATTAAAGTTTGACTCTAGAAAATGAGTTAAGGCGTTCTGAATCCAATTTCGAATGAAGTGTTCTTGAATCTGGAAAATTAGAGCTATAGGTCCAAAATTCTGGTTTCAATTCATCTTCCTCTTTCGATCTATTTTACATATCCTTAGAGCATGAATTTTAAGAAACTCAAAGAATGAAAGTTGTAGATATAGGTCTTAGCTTGACCCCTATAAAGTTTTTTGGTAAAATGGTAACTAGAACTTAAGTTATGCTTGTTTCCCTAATATTGCCTGTGACAGACCCCTATACAGGAACCTTATATTTTTTCCTGATTTTTGAGGAATTTAGAGCTTGAATTAGTCAAGTATAAAACATGAAAATGATTATTGATGTCTTATTAATTCTTCTATGAAACAGTTTGGCTAGAAGATATCTTGATAAGTTTATGTAATTAATTGAAGTCTTAACCTAAAGAATGGACTGTTTTGATATAGTTGAGTTCAAATATGGAAGTTATGATTTGTTTAAGGAATAACTTAGTTCTTTTAATTAAAACATGATCTTTAGAACATGAGAAATGTGTATAAGGTATGGATGAATGAGCATTGAAGAACTTGGGGTAATTATGAATAATAATTGAGTAAATGTACTAATATATATTGTTAGAAAAAGTTTGGTGAATGTATAAATCTAGCTTGCTGAAATTCCAGATTTAAAACAACAATTGTATGTGTGCTATAAGAGGCTTTTGATCATGAAAAATGTTCAAGGATAAGTGCAAATTATGAATTTATAATGATATAAAGATGTTCTCATGAATGTAATGTGATTCAAAGTATGTAAGTGATGAATTGGGAATGGTTGAATGAGAACTAAGAAATTGTGTTAGTGTATAATCCTAGGAAAAAAGAATGATAAATGTTTGAGTGATGAAATGAAAGTGATCAAGTGTATTAAGGCATAAACCTAATTGCAAACTATATGATGCACAAACTATGATGAATGTATAAGTATGATTTGTGAATAAGATTTCATACCCGAAATAATCAATTGAGCATGTATTAAACATGACACATATACATGTGTAACTTTGAGCATTCATTTGATTGATCAATTAGTAATATGTACATGTGTGTATTGTTTGATTTAAAGGCACACATTAACCGATACCATCCAGACATTGCCGGCACATCGAGGCAATAGCTAACTGGAGTGTATTGTGAGTTAACCTAGTTATGTAAACTCAAATATTTATGCTACTGTTTGAATTATATGTATAGTGGGTAACCTAGATGTGAGATTTCGAATCGTAATGTGTTTTGTTCAAATTGTGTTGATTAAACTTAATTCCTCTATATTGAATTGATATTTATATAATTGTGATATAACTGATTCCGAAAAATTGATTGTCTGAGGAGTTTGATATTTGCGACTATATTAGGAGTGTTTATGATTTGAATGTGAATAAGGAAATTTAATGCTCAACTATTTGTTAACTGCCGGACTTAAATCCGATGAGTTGTGAAAATTAAATGTGCTCATTGACTGAAAGTGACTGATGATATATTATGTGAACTGTTATACTCCATTACATGATGCATGTTCACATAATGGAGTTGTGACCAGAGTAGCCAATGTGAAAAGAGCTTTAAGATTAGTTGTAAGCATCAGAGCCTCAGGCTCAACATTTAATGAGCCCGGTATCCACAACAGATACGGGATAGTACTGAAAAGAGCCCGATATCCACAACGAATATGAACAGTAAAATAGGCACTCGGTCACATCAAATTTAAAATAGAATTAGTCTCCTTTGCATTTACATCTGTATCTTTAAATATGTTCATGATATTAATTGCAAATGAATGTCGAACTATGTTATGTTGATATTGAGAAATTCTTATGACTTTGATGGTGATATAAAGAATTGTGATAAATGAGTGTTATGTTCTGAAATGATTACATGATATTCCTACATTCAAAATGTACTTCTGGAATGACTTAAAAAATGATTGTATTTTTAAATGTTTATTGTATTATGATGCAAATTGTAGAATATGAGTTATAGCTCTTAATGAAGTGTTACTTTGTTTAAGCTGAATGTTATTCATTGTTATATATGTGTTCTGTTGTGAGTGAACACATCGATGATGGTTCACTCACTCAGTTTGCAAAACTCATTAAAATTGCAACGTTGATTTTTAGGTACTAAGAGGAGACCTTGTTAGTAGAACAAACTAACTAAAGTTTAGTACTATTCATTTTGGATCAAGATATGGCTCAAAGGTCTGGTCAGCTGTCATATGAGGATTTTAGATAGAGTACTTTGTATAGTTTTCATTTCATGTAGAATCTTTTGTTTAAAACAGTGTGATCACAAATGGTTTTTGTATTATAAATATATGGATGGTTTGTAATGAAATAAAAGTGTAAAACATGTTTTGTTAATGAAATGAGATAAGTTGTTTTTATGATTACTTATGATGTGTATGATGCCATATTAAGTGAATGTAACTGCTCTAACATGTCATCCCCGTAAGGTATGTGCTCGGATATTCTCAAGAATTTCGGGCATATATCCTATGGTAGTGGTGTGTTATATAAAACTTCTATATCTAACAATTATCACATAAGAAAAGACATTCTTATTAAATATAGAGAAATGAATTCTTGCACGACAACTTTAATTAACATGTAAAAATATTATGCAAGTGGTTAATTCTTTTTTAAAATGATGTAATCTTCATTATATGGTTGTTATTGGACATACAAGTTGCTAAATGCTATAAAATACTTAAAGGAGATTGACTATAAGAACTCTGTGAATAGTTAAGTATAAGGGAGATTTTAAAGTTTTTAAATTTTCGTACGCATAGTAAAAAATAGTTAAATCATATGCAAAACCATTGTATTTAACTTTTGTTATCTATGAAGTAAAAGATAGATTTCATAGTCTAAATTCTAGATAACTAATAAATTATTAATCATATTTTGGAATGGAGTTTTTAAAAAAACTTTAACAATTTACTATATATTTTTTAAAGAATTAAGCCCAAAATATAATTTTAATTATTTTCAAGAATCATAATAATAATAATAATAACAATAATAATAATAATAATGGAAATTATATTTTAATATAGAACTTTTTAATTTTATAATATTAGTAAAAAAATTATTAATCAAATGGCAAAATTTTTTAATTGTTTACAAATATAATGCATTGTTAATTCCTAACTTTAACTTTACCCATTACATTAGTTGAATCCATTCATGTTAGGCAACACTTAAAATTTCAATAAATAAAATATTTAGTAAATTAAAATTTTAGGAGTTTGAAGTTAATTTTGATAATGATATATAAGTAATTAATCAATTTTTTATTTTTATTCATAATCATTTTATTTTTTAATTAAAAATAACAATTAAATTGTTAAAGATTCTATATGTACATTAGTAGGGATGCACCCAACTTATATGACGCTCCACATCAGCGAAGCTAATGAGCTCTCAACATAGGCCCCCAACCATGCAATCCATAAATGGATCTCTCAACTTTGAAATGCAAAGGATTACATGAAGTCTTAATCTCTAAAAATAACCAAATCCTATTGAATTAGTTTTTAAAATACTTATGAAGCCAAGCTTATTCTTGAATATAATCCGTAGCATATGATCAACTCACCACTACTCTTACAAATTTAGAGACCTGAAATTAGGCTAGTTAGAGTCAAACAGGAGAATATCCCATTATAGGTTGACATCCATAATATTCCTTTAGAATATTGGATTATGGAGGGGCTTAGCTCATTGGGCAGTTATATTGACAGACCCCTTTGTATGGAAAAAACTATAATAAAGAGGAAACACATTGAATTTTCCAGGATATACATAAGTGTGAAGTTAGATAAGGAAATCCATGAAAGTCATCCCAATAATAAGGCTTAGTAAGGAAGGCAGAGTAATTGAAAATGAGGTTAGTGTTTCTCATTATTGAAGACCTTCTCTAAAACAACAAGGAAAGACCTTAAAGCCAACTGGTAGGTTGTTTATTAGAGGTGACTACGAGGAATTGTTAACCTTAAAGACAAAACCCCAAAAATAGAGGAAGTCTCTACACACTCTCCTACCCTAAGTTCTAATCTTGCACCTACAGCAAAACCTAACCCCAATTAGGTTGTGCAGAAGACAATGCCAAAGTTGAGCAAAGAGCAAGAAAAACTCATTTATGTCCCATTGCAATCCTTAGCTATCACTTTGCATAAGGAACAACAGGAGGAAACAAAAGATACCACTAAAGAAATAAAGCCATATAAAGGCAAAGATAGAGATTAATCATAGAGAAATCTTTAGTAAAAGGAGGAAGTGTAGTGAGAAGAGTTAAGGTAGGAGCCCTATCACCTCCTCAACTTCTTAACATCCATTATTACATGTAGCATTAGGGACATAACTGTCCCAATAAACTAGCTACATTATGCGATTTTACTAAAGAGTCTAAAATTATTTTAATGAGTCTACTTAAGATAAAGATTAAGTAGTAAAGTATAATAAAATTAAAAGCTCTAAGAATTTTTTGGTCACTTCTAACCAATCACCAGCTTGGCCCTATAATAGTGGTCCTATAATAGTGGCATGTGACCCTATAAGGTAACAATTAATGTGATTGACTCCACAAATTAGGTGATGCAATTGGACGAGACTTTGCTTCAAGGTAATAAAAAAAAGTTACATTCACTTATGCCTCAAATTTCCACTTTCAAAGGGGGTCTTATAGGGGAAACTAAGGGATATCTACTCAACAATACAAGACCCATGGCTAAAACTAGGAGAGTTCAACATTGTCTTATACAAGAATGAAATTAAAGGTTATGTAGGCTTAAGATCCTATGGTGTCCAGAACATCGGCATAAATATCTTGAAGATGGAAGAATGGTTCTTCTCTTGAAGCAATAAGAACCAAAGATGGCTATTAAGGAAGAAATTAGACCGTGCTAGGTAAGGATTGGATGGAAAAGTACCCCATAATCAAAGTAGTATTAATGCTCTTATAATTTTAGATCATAACCTTATAATTTTACAATATCTAGAATCTAACAACTTTAGAAAAGGGCCCTTTAGATTTAAAAATTCCTTAGTGGAAGAAGCAGCCTTTAAGGTGGAAATCACCAAGTTAATGTGGTAGGAAATTAAGGGAACCAAAATGTACACATGTACAAGGAAACTAGACCTCATTATATAGGAAATAAAGAAATTTAATGCCAAAAGACAACAATAAAGAAAACATGGAGATTACTAAATCCAAACTGATACACACACAAACCTCACTAAACTGAAATCTCAAGATCCTATAATAAAAGCTAAAGAGGAAAGGGTATTGAAAGAGTATAATAGACCATTAGAGATTCATAATTCCCTATTGAAACAAAGATATAGTATCAACTAGCTAACGAATAGAGATAGAAACATAATTTTTCACAACTTTTTAAAAACTAGATCTATGACCAATAAGATTTTTTTCCTCATTAAAGATGATGGATCAAGAGTTTTCTGACAATAAGAGCTAAAAGAAAAGGCCTACCACTACTTCTATAACTCATTGAGACAACAAACCACTACTTGATCTATCATCTTCCTACTCAAGTCCTTCACTAATATCTATTAACTTTGTTTAATGGCTACTTTTTCTTCAAAGCTAGGCCTATAATAAAATAATTGGTCATTAAAGCAAGATAAAAGTTTTTTTTTTTGCTTGTAGGAAGTTGCTTGAAGACGTAAATAAAGTCTATATTTGCTTGATTCCAAGAAAACATGTTCCTTGCCCCATTTCAGGTGAATTTATTATTGCAACTTCCTTTATAAAGTTATCTCTAAGATTATGGCTAGGAATGGAGCACCTAAGAATTGTATCTTAAAAGTTGACTTCACCAAGGCTTTTGATCCTATTAACTAGGAGTTTGTTTTGCAGCAGCTACAGGTTTATGAATTCCCTAATCAATTTAAATATTAGATAAAGTAATGCATCACTGCTTCTTCATATAGCATTCTAATCAATGGGGAACCAATAAGACTTCTCAAAGGAGGTAGAGGGTTGAGGCAAAGAAACCCCTTGTTCACCTACCCCTCCATGTTATACTTAAAGGCCTATCCAATTTGATCAACTACTATTTCTCCTTAAGCTTGAGCTTTGATTATCACTACAAATGTAATGAAATTAGTCTTACTAACCTTTGTTTTACAAATGACTTATCTTTTGCAAGGCCAATGGTAGATCCATTTGCACAATTATATCTTACATGATGGTATTCAGTGACCCCTCTAGATTAGAGCTAACCCTAACAAAATCCAGTTAATCTTAGCCCATATGTCTCATTTGGTAACCAGTAATAAAAGAATCAGAATAAAAAAAATGAGAATAGAAAGTAAGAATCATAATAGGAATAAAATTACTGATTATGCATGTTTGATATGAGATTAAACAAAATTAATAGTCATGCTAGTATTTGGTATCAAATATTAGGAATGGTAATGAGAAATTTTTTACTCATATTTAGTTATTATATAATTTATTTTCTAAATATTTTATATTTTATAAATAATTAACAAAAATTTTAATGATTTATAAAATTATTAATTTTTAAATAGTTATAAATAATTTTTATGATAAGAATAAAGTATCAATAAAAATAATTATTAAAGTAATTAATATAAAGATTATAATATATTATTTTAATGAGGATATTTTGATAAGAATTAATATCCTGACAATATTATGATAATATTTTCATAATAACTTGATAATATTCCAATAATATCTCTTATTCAGAATATTTGATTGCATCTTATACATTCACCTTTTTAGGAATAAAAATCCAGTATTATTCATAATTTATTCCATTTTTGTTTTTTTGTTTTATCCATTTCTAATAATCAAACAAGTAAAAATTATGGAATAAATGTTGCATTCCCATTCCTACCTCTTTATTAATTGTTACAAAAAAAAGACTTAAGTTTATAGAGGACACATAATGACTCTCAAGAGTATTAGGTTTTAAGACAACTCAACATCCTATCAAACACTTAGGTTTACCTATATCACAAGGAAATTAATGTTTAGGGATTGTGTTCTATTGTTGAAAAAAATCCATAAAATACTAAACCACTAGGTCAACAAAGACTTGTCAAAGGAAGGAAAAGTTTTAGCAAATTCCTTGTTAGTGTATATTTATGTATAAATTAAGGACATAAAGAAATCATAGATGTTTCCAAAAAAAGAAAAATCCAGAGAAAAGTTATAAATGGAAATCAAACAGTTGTGTAGAAAACAACTCACCTATAACAGAAACCCCAGTTGTTAACTTCCTCAATTGGTTGATTGTTCCCCTACCCCTCACCCGTAAGGTTAGAGACCAATCTCCATTAAATATCCCATAGTAGATAAGGTCAAGTCAAACTTACTCCTCAACATTAGCTAGCCCAATTGCTACTTTAGTAGAAGATAGTAATTGCCCCTCTCTATGCTTTCTAAAGAAAACTAAGCCTAATCCACATACGTTTTGTCTAATTACTTGCATGTGTAACTTTATACGAGGTTGTATGAGTACCTAAATCTTCTGATTGTTTTCATTGGACAAGTGTGTGGTAACTTAATTTTTGGGTACATCTTTGTATTCTTATGTTAATCTCAACCTCATTTAATTTTTCAAAAAATATATTTATAATAAATTGAAAGTTGTGATATTTGATTTACATTTTTATATTTTTATCAATATTACAAAATTAAATATAAATTATAATATACTCATAATAATATACTCCCTCCTATCCAAAATGAAATTCATTTTAGAGGGATTTTAATTATTCAAAATAACTGTCATTCGTGACTTTTCATGCATGTTTATAATTTTACTTCCAAAATTACCCGTTAATTTCTCTCGTATCCTAATTACATAGATTACAATTTCAAGACAATTCAACATGCAATTTCTCTCACATGCTAACTATTGCAAATTACCTTTTCGATGCACTTCATGATGTTTCTTTTTATTTTGCTTCAAAACCTTTCAGTTCTCAACAACATTCATTTATTTATTTAATATAAAAGTTGTACACATAATCTACAAGCAAGAATCGAAAATGGGTGAGAAAGAAGCTCTTCCTTTCAATATACAGAAGTTGTCATAGATTGATGAAGTAGAAATAAAGGAAGTACAAAAGTTATCACAGGTTGATGAATTAGAAATAAAGAAAGTACAGAAGCTATCACAAGTTGATGAAGTAGAAAAAAAAAGGAAGTAAAGGAAGGAGACAACGGAGTTGAGAAGAAGGTTTTGGATTTTGATCTCAATTAATTTTATTATGAGGAAGGAGAACTTCATCCAAATAAGGAGATTCAACAAACAATATTGGAGATGTTGAGAATTTATCTCCCATATTTTTTCTAAATAAATGTACGTGGTGGTTTCATTTCAATGTTAGTATCTAGATTAATGGTTTTAGTTTTTTTTGGCTGATGCATTTTATTTCCAGTAGTCTTCTAATTTGATTATATCTTTATATTATTGGTCTTCCATCTTTATTTATTTTTCTGCTTACTATAATTAAAAATCAATTGTGCAACAACATAGATATAAGAAAACGAAAATTATCTTCCTGATGTTGGAATATGTGATTTAAGATAATAAAATTTTGCATTATATTATTAGAAATATGTAGTTTATTGCAATGTTCTCTTAATCTTTTAAGAACATAGCACCATCTTCAATTATTCTTTGAACACCATCTTCAATTAGATTTTAACTTAACACAGTGATTTTAATATGAAGAAATTTATTTATGTATGTAAAATAGACTTAGCAAAATCTACTAGTTCTGAGATA
>JANKOE010000206.1:60545651-60558962 GCA_026284465.1 Erythroxylum citrifolium | reverse complement strand
CAAAATGATTTCTTAAAAAGTTTTGAAATCTATCGTTTCTCCAAACTAAGCATGCTTTCTTTTTCCGATCCAACAATAAATTCTTACCAACAAACAAAATCTAAGTTAACTAAAGGAGTCAACTAATTTTGTCTTGAGTAAATAATGATTAAATTGTTCCAATATACATCAAATTATTTGTAAATAACTATTCACTAATTTCTTATACCAATTGTTTACTAGTGTATAGAAAAAAGGGTTAACTATAAAAACAATCTCCAACTTTACTCAATTTTTCAATACCAGCTCGAACTTTAAAAGTGGCGCTAAAAATGCTCGAACTTTTAATTTTTTTTTAAAATAGTGCTAAAATACTACCCCACATTGTTATTTTTGCCAACTAGTTGCCATGTAAGACAGTGATACCATATATGATATTTGAATTTAATAAAAAATATGTTAAATTATTGAAGACAAAAATGACATCTCTTATCTACGTAGAGAGCAAGAGCAAGATAGGGAGAGAGAATGTAAAACTTTGACTTCTCACAAAAATTTGATGCTCTATTATTCCCTACTCAACCTATTGTTATGTTCCCTATTTATTTGTAGCTTGTTACATTTTTGTGATGTTTTTGGTTATAATTACAAAAATGTGACATGATTTTAATCTGAAAAATTTCTCGAGTCTAGAAAGACAAAGGTTCCTATATCTTGATTCATCTCAAGTTTGACTACTCTTATTGGTTACTAATTCTTCACATTTTAAAACTCTAAAAGATTATGAGTGTTTCTGCTATAAAATGATATCTTAAGGGTTGAGGTTAACCAAAGTTGAAATTATTGTTATTAGATGTTTTTCGATAAATTAAAATTAAATATATTGAAAAATTGGTGAAGAGAGTCAACAATACAACTTATGGAGAGAAAACAAACTCTCCTATGACAAAATGACAACACAACAATATACAATTGTTAGACATGGAGAAAATTAGCAAGCACTGAACGACAACGTATCAAAATCCATAACATGAAAGAGTGAATGACAGCCTATCAAGAATCGAAGACGGCTCTGGATGGTAAAAGGGGTAAAACTCCACACATCTGCAAACCTATGCTTAAAATCTTCCCTAATTAAAGTTCGAATATTCAACACCAATGGAAGCCACTTCTCGCTATAGACAAGCCATAAGTGAGAAGATTCTATCTAATGCTTCTTTCATTGCTCATTTGTCATTTAATCAATTATTTTATGTCTACTCAAACAATATTTGAGCTTGAGAAAAAGCTCCATATTTTGGAGATTGCCTACCTCAAAGCAAATTTCCATCTTTCTCTTGCTGTCCACATGCTTCTTTCTTTATCAATCCTTTGCTAGATAGTCTCAACAATAAAAGATCTCTCAGTTAGACCCTAGCACCGTAGTTGCTTTTCTCTATGACACCTTGTGATAAGTCTCCCTTCTGTTGCTTTCTCCATGGTACATTTGACTTGCATTCTTCATTATAATCTCCATAAGATACCTAGTTAATATGAGCATTCCTTGATAGATCTTGAGGATATTATTTGCTCTCTAACCTTAGTATAAACACACTCAATAATCTTTTCTTGACTTCTACTGATATCTTGGAACCCACGTAGGTTCCTTTTAGCCCATATTTCCTTAATGTAAGTCGTAATAGGAAATTAGGCAGATAATTGTATTTGGATGGGAAATAGTCTTTAAATTGATAAACCATTAAAGAATCCCTGCATATTAATGTTTTCTTAAGAACCAAAGACATTTATGTCTAATCCAAGACTAAATGTCCCTAGAGAATTGACACTCAAAGAACAAATGGTCCTTATTTTCTCATCCTGAATTACATAAGGCACGACTTAGTAGTATTCAAGAAAGAAAGCCTATCCATTGGACTTGTTTAAAGTAGTGAGCCATAGATTGAAAGAGGAGCTAGGCAATAGCTTTTCATGCCAAACCATATCATACCATTCCACTTTGACCTATCTTCGAATCAACCATTTTCTACAACTTTTAGTGCTAAATAATCCCTTCGGATGATTTCTCTAATTATATCTATCAGGGGACCGTAAGTTAGGGGGATAGTCGAGTTTTAGGGATTGAAGTTCCCTTGGGAACTCTATCCATTACCCATCCCTAATAAAGGATTTACCCTTAGTAGTTGAAAGGAGGTGTCCTAATAGCTAAGTTGCCCCTATCCAGTTATCGAACCAAAAACTAGCCCTTTCTCCACTCCCTACTTGACATGTGATTTCGGATTTCAAATCATCCTTGATCTTTAATAATTGTGCTTGAAACCAATAGTGAGAAGTCTTGGGGTTAATAGCCCATATACTCTTTCCTTTTAGGAAATAACTACAGAGCCATTTAACCCATGGTGTTTGATTACCCTCAAGAATGGACCAAAACTTCTTTATCAAGAGAGCTTTATTAGAGGATTTGATTGGAATAACCCCTAAGCCTCCCTCAAACTTAGTCTGCAAACATTAGCCCACTCTACTTTGGCATGTCTCTTGTTAGGGTCACTTCCTCCCCATAAAAATTTTCACATAAGTTTTTCTAAAGATTTAATAACTCCTTTTGTCAACACCATATTAGAAGACCAATAAACATGTATGGAATTAAGAACTGAGTTGAGTAACTGTAGTCAACTTCCAAAGGATAGGGTTCGGTTAGTCCAAAAAGTCAATCTCTTCTTAATTCTTTCATTGAGGGGAAAACACTCGATAAACTGAATCCTTCTGGTAGTGATTGGCAAGCCTAGATAGTATAGAGAGGATTGATTATGCCTTATTCTGACTATAAAGGTAACTCTTTCTTCCATTTGATCAACACTTTTGGATAGAATAAAGTGGCTTTTAGTATAATTGACTTTCAATCCATATAAAGTTAAATAGATTCAATGATGTCATAAGGAGATTAATGGAGCCCTCGTCAGCTTTAGAGAATAAGAATAGGTCATCTACAAAGCACAAATTCACCAAAGAGACTTTCTAACATCAACTGTGATGTTTAAACTTTGTACCCTGCCAATATTGTACTTCAAGAGAGAAGTAAGAGCTTTCATATATAATATGAAAATATAAGGTGACATGGGGTCCCCTTACCTAAGTCCCCTCTTTCCATGAAAAATATTTGCAGGAGTTCCATTGACTAGAACAACATAAGATGGAGAAGTAATACAAGCTTCATTCCATTTAGTGAATATACTTGGAAAACCCATCACTTCAAGAAGACTCAATATAAATTTCCATTCGATTCTATCAAAAGCCTTTTTAAAATCTATCTTGAAGGCACAATTCTTTGGAGAATTCTTCCTTGAGTAGCTTCACAGAAGTTCCTGCACTATAGAGATATTATCTCCTATTTGTCTATCTTGCAGAAAAGCAATTTGGTTATCACTAACCAAATAACCCAAAAGAAGTTTTAGTCTATTAGAAATAATCTTTGCGATCACTTTATAGGGGAATTTGGAGCACGTAATTGGTCTATAATCCTCCAAAGATATTGGATTGTTTAGCTTAGGGACTAAACAAAGATAGGTTTTGTTGATTTCCTTTAATAGAATGCTTGTAGAGAATAATTTTTTAACAACTTCCTTCACCATTGGGCCTATTTCAAGCCATGCTTTCTAAAAAAGAACCCATTTAAACCATCGAGTCCTGGTGCCTTATTAGGATTCATTTGGAAGACCACCCTTTCTATCTTAGAATCATCAATAGTCCTAGAAATTGGTGCCTTCTCCTTTGCAGAATTTTTTTATAAATAATAGAATCTAGAACTTGAATAGGAACAGTTGAATTATGAGAGCAGTATAAATCTTTAAAGAACCTTTTAGCCTCTCTCAACATCTCCTCTTGTTTACAAATCTTCGTCCCATCATGCATGGTGATTTCCTTTATAGAGTTGTAGTTCTTCCTGGCTATTATGGTGTTGCAGAAAAATTTAGAATTTTTATTATCTTCCTTAAGCCACTCTATCTTGGCCCTTTGCTCCATTAGACTGGCATGATTATTCAGAGTTTGCAAGTAATCTTTCAAAGAAGTTTTCTCCAAAGATAACAGAGAGTTATCCCTTGTTTATAGGAAAGAAGATTTTATACTTGAGAGAGCTTGTCTTTGGCTACTGAAATGGCTTGATAAGTGTTTTACCTTTAGGTTTCTATAGAGACTTTTATTCCTCTTTGACTATCTTAAGCTTTTGGACAAATTTGAACTAAAGTGTACCATTTACAATAGCTGACACCCTGTCACTTAAACATCCCAGGAAACCTTCCACATCAGCCAAATAATTGTTAAAGAGAAAAAGGGACTATCGTTTCCCTTTTAAGAACAATTCACAAACCTTCATAGGGGTATGGTCCAAGAATATAAGGTCTAAGAAAGAGGCCTTACTTTCAGGGAATTCTTTTAACCAAGCTTGATTGACCATAACTCTATCTATCCTTTTCCTAAGCAACCATCCATTAGCTTGCTTATTTCTCCAAAAGAAGAAGTGGCCATTTGCTGACCGCACATTGTAACGCTAATTAAAATAAAATATCTAGACTACTATTATAGCAGTAGTGAGTCTAGGTCGATCCCACAGAGAGTGTGTGTAAACTTTTTGAAATAAAATTAATCGGTTTTTGGGCTTAGGAGGTTTTGAATTTTTCAAATAAAAATAAAATAAAACTAGACTAATAAAAACAAATTAAAGAAAACATGCGAAAATTGATAAAAGTGGAGAATTCGGTAGGGACCCGGTTCTTTGGTTCAATCTCGACCTACACCTTAATTTAACATATTTCCTTGATTTGTTGTTCTTAAACCTATCCTAGCAACTATTAATCGTGGGTTAATAATTAACCCGATTTTTTCTCTTAGGTTTTGTTTTATCAAGATACGATCATTAATTAAACCTAACCTCCGAATAACCTAGGATATGATCTCTAGATTTAATTAAGAAGTAGCATTATGATTTGGACCTTGGTTCTTACTCTTAGAGGCCAAATCAAAGCTTATCCAACGATTGCAATATAGGGTGCAACCTCGGGTCGTTTCACTTAATTGGAAGCTAAACGAATGGACCTAAGTTAACCTATATGTCATGTTATGCAAACTAATTGGGAAAAAAAGGGGGGGGGGTTTGATCTTTGAAAACATTAGTTGCACTAAAATTAATTGTAAAAAGTATGTAAAATGTACTTTTAGATTTTTTGGAATAGAAAAACGGAAAGATTAAAAGAACTGATCAAAAAGTGATAAAATCCTCTTGAAAATGAGCTTGGACCATTATAACTCAAAATTGATTTTTGTGGAGTAGAAATCACTAAACTTCAAAATGAAAACCTTAAAGGGCTCTTTAAGTCTAGGATCTTGATCAATGACACTCCATTTCTCAAGATCTCGTTAAGTTCTTTTAGTGTGTGTGGTAGGATTTGCCAATGCAATGGGTTAAATGTAATTTAGCATAAACTCAATATCAAGCACAACCATGCAAGATAATAGAGAATAAAAAAGATCACAAGTAGACTGATTGAGCCTAAGTTTATTATCCAAATTGGCAACACTTTCACGACCTTTACTATGCTTTTTGACTCCTAATTCTTGATTTTGTGCCTAATTTAATCCTTGAGTGTGCACTTTTATTTTATGCAATTTGATAGTAAAAATTGTCACAATTGGTATTAATTACATCTCTTGATTTTTCTAAGAACAATTGACACTGCAAATTGCTATTTTGATTGTAGGAACCTCAAGGAGAAGGGAGTCAATGTGCTGAATTGAGGTCAACAGGAGAACAAACCTCTCGAGAAATGTCCGCGGCGGTGACAGATGCGGCGAAGATTGCCTGTCATCGCAATCCAAAAAATGTACAAAACTGTTAAGGAAAAGTACGTCACGGCGAGCTTGCCTGTCATCGCAACGAAACGTCAAAAAACTCGAACATATTTGGAAAAATCTCTCACTGTTCTGACTTGACCCGTGACCCAACATTTAAAAACATGCCAAATTAGGTTATAGAAGAGACTTTTTTCGGGAGAGACAATCGACACTCCATCACACACTCTCTTGACTTTCATCCTTCAACCATTTCCATTTTTCACACTTCATTGTCGCTCTTATCAATTTGTTGGTGCTGCCACGGATGCTAGGGGTGTGCCTACAGATGTTAGTGCTCCTTGAGTGATGCTTGGTTAGGCACCATTTCCTCTTGAAGATGTAGTGATGGATTGAGTTCATGGGCTTCAAAAGGGGAGTAGTTTATTAGTGTTTGACTACATTGTTATGAATTTCTGAGTTAGGATTTATGCTATGTAGTTGGATTTTCTTGATTAGAGTATAATCAAGTTTTGAACTATGCATTATGTTATGGATTGGTTGATGTAGAGCATTGAGCTTTAATATATGAAGTTTCATATATGTCTTTTTGGTGATTGTGTTAATCCTCTCTTATTTGCTTAGTTGTGTTTGATATTGAGATTATATTTGATCCAATTTGACCACTTGCATTAACTTGTCCATTACACACACTAAGATTCATTCAACAAGGTTTTAAGAAATGGAGTTCATTGATTAAAACCTTGGACTTAAAGAGTTCTTTAAGGTTTATCATTCGAAAACTTACTGAGTTTCACTCCCAAAAGATTTGTTTTGAACCCTGATAGCCAAAGCTCGTTTTCAAGAGGATTTTATCATATTTGATCATTGTTTGAGTTTTCACTTTTCATTTCCTAAAAATCCAAACGAATACTTTTATATACTTTTCTTTTAATTAGTTAATTTAGTAAAGTTTCTACCAATGATCCAAACCCCCCTTTTTATCAACATAGTTTGCATTTTCGACAATTAAGCTAGCTTAGATCATTTGCTCTAGGTTCCGATTAAGAGAGACGACCCGAGGTTGCATCTTATATTGCAATCCTTGGAATTAAAGTTTTGATGCGGTTTCCAAGGGATTAATCTTAAGATCAAACGAGAGCCGATTAGGAGCACAGATGTATCGTCTGTGAAGATGTATCGTCTGTAAAGGCGTATCGTCTGTGATGATTCTACTTCGTCTTAAGAGTTGCATCGTCTTAAGTTAACTTTGCTTCGTCTTAAGTTGACTCTGCTTCGTCTTAAGAGTTGTGTCGTCTTAAGTTGACTTTGCTTCATCTTAAGTTGACTTTGTTTTGTCTGCTCTTTGCTTCGTCTACTTTTCGCTTCATCTGCTCTTGGCTTCGTCTGCTCTTCGATTCATCTGCTTTGTGATTCGCCTACTTATTTCTTCATATGCTCTTTGCTTCGTCTGCTCTTTGCTTCGTCTGCTTTTTGATTCGTCTGCTTTTTGATTCGTCTGTTTTTCGCTTCATCTGCTTTTTGCTTCGTCTGTTTTATGCTTTGTCAGCTTTTTTCTTATGTGACCGAAACTTTTTCTTCTGTACACTATTCGTCTGATACTATCGTCTGGTCCATTTTTGACCCTATAGGTGATAAAACTTGTTTTCAATGTCTTTATTAAAGATGTACATATTGAAGTCCTCTTTCGAACCCTTCAAGAATGATCTCAATTCGATATCCCTAGAGAGAGTTATGCCCATTGTAAAACAACTTCTGTGTATTGTTCATAACCTTCTTCCTGTGGTCACTGTTCATTTTGTATCGTCTGGTCCAAATTTGATTCTCTAGACGATAGAATTTGTCTCCAAGTTTTTATGAAAGTTGTAGATCTCGAAGTCTCCTTTCAAACCATCTAATAATGACCTTGATCTGACATCTCTAGTGAAAATTATGCCAATTGTCCCACGACGGGTGTAACATGAATTGAGGACAAAACCTTGTTTGATTCTTTCGGCCATAACTTTGTTATCCGACCTCCAAATGAAGTGATTCTTGAACTATTGGATTCGTAAGACATTGTTCTACCTTTACACAAAGATTTGTAGCATTATGAATTGATTTGAAAAATATTGATCGAAAGAAAGTCAGGGGATCGGTTGGAACAATGAACTGGTGTTGTTTTACAGAACATATTTCAGTATTTTATATATATCTGCAGAATACCAAATTGAATTATTTTGGTGTCAATAGGAACATAAGATATAGGGGAACATGTTTCTAGAAGAAAGTGTTGCGAAATAACTTCAATATTGGGGTCAGATAGAACATGCAATGTTGACCCAAAACGATGTTTTATGGAAAAATCTGGAAGTGATTTAATAGGTTATAAGTTATGATTGTAGTGATATTATTGAGTTTTAAACTTAAGTGCAAATCTTACTTAAGTGAGTTTTAATAAAAGAAAATGGATAAATGGCTAAGAATTAGACAGGTGTCCCAACTTTAAAGTTGAGTTTTAATAACCTTGAAAGACAAGTTACTGTACCTGCCTTCATTTCTCTCTCTCGAAGTTTCTTTCTCTAGTGTTTCTTCAACACAGAGATGGTCTCACTTTATTGTTTGTTATTTGAATTTTGTATTAATTGACTACTGAATCATTATGTGAATGTGATTGATTGTGATGGTTTTTAGACAAAAGATCCGATGAATATGATGTATTAATGAAATATTGAAGAGCTACTTGTATGTGAATGAGATGAAATAAGTGTGTATAATATGATTGTTAAATGTTGGACCCCAGTCCGATGACCAATATGTTTTGAATGTGCATTTGCATGTAAATGAAATGTGATACTCAACTCTAATGTCGAATGCTAGGCTACGATCCGATGATATATGAATGTGAGTGAATGTGGATCATGCAAATGTGACTGATGCATTTCATTTCAGGAATGCATAAAATATAATGGCTGTTATGACCAGAGTAACCACCGATCAGAGCTTAAAGCTCAATGAGTAAAAATGAGCTTCGAGCTCAAAAGTGAATCAGAGCCTCAGGCTCAACATTTAATGAACCTTGTATCCCCCAAGCGGATGATGGACAGTTATCAATAAGCCTTATATGGGACAGTTTAGGCACTCGGTCACAACAAAGTAACAAATAGAAAGTGGGTGTCATGTGCTCTGCATATACATAATATGAGTGATTAAATTGTATTGAATGTTAAGTGTGAAATGTGTAATGATGTGAATTATGTGTTACATGATTGGGTGAGCCATTGATGATGGTCACTCATTGAGTTCTTAAAACTCACCCAAAATTTGCAAATATTTTTCAGGATCAGATGAATACCCCGTTAGGCCAACGGGAGTATACCTGCGGTATTCAAGTGAAGGACAGAGGTTGGGATAAGTTCGCGTCTACATTGCATTTCTCTATTTTGTATTTAATTGTATATTCCGCAACTTTTTGTATAAATTTGTATTCCGAAATGGCTAAAGTGATTTGTATTTGTGAAAGAGCCCAAATGGCTATTGAAAATTTTGTTGATTGTATTGTGTTGATTGAAAATGTTTTTGAAGGAACGTGGCCTGAATTGGTTATGGATTTCCGCATATTGTGTTTATGGTTTCAAAAAAAATTATACCAATTTTTTAATGATTGAGTGTTCTAGCACGTCGCCCTCGTGGGGGCGCGGACTCGGATATCACCCATAGATGTCGGGTACGTGTCTCTCGGGAGTAAGGTGCTACAATTTCACTGTTCTTGATTAGTAATGATTTATGGAATTCTCTGGCTAGAGTGAATTGAAATTTTAAAAGGAGTTTTCAAATATCAATTATAAATCAATTACTAATTAACAAGAAAGAACATGATTAGATACAAAAGAGTAAACACTATATTCATACTCTGTCCAATTGGAACACTAGATGACGAAAAGATTAAATTATATATCATAACAATGCATGAACAGGTTAAATCAAACCACTTTGACATTCCTAATATTTTCGTGGTCATAAGATGTTTGGTTTTATTAAAATTAACTTAATTATAATTAAATTATGACTTTAATTATATTTAAAAATAAATTTTAATAAAATTAGAAAATTACCGAATGATTTTTCTATTAATAGGAAGAAAAGACAAATGAGCTAGCACTCTTACATTCTTCCTCTCAAAGGTGTTGAGAAGCTGCTCTATGGATACCATCAGAGGTTGACCAAGTGAACAACTTGTGGTTGACATTTAGAAAAAAGTTTCAAAGGATTTCAACAGGAGCGTGAATTAGATATGATTTCTTACAATTTGTATTTGTTTATTATTCAAGTTAATCAATTATCAGAATTCAACCGAAAACTGTAAAAAAGTTTTTATTTCTGTTGTGCCCATGATTTGATCATGATTAGTGTCACAAAGGTCTGCTTTAAACTCAAACTTTCAACGCAAGTCGCTCCCACCTTCGTACGGCAATCCTGCTTAGGTCCGCTTAGGCAAGATTCAGCCTTCTCACGTGAATGTTGTCGAACAATTTCATTAGCCCTTGAACACCTTACGCGCACACAAGTATTTAAATTGTTTCTCTCGCATACAAAATAACACAAGTGTATAACAGAGTAATGAAAGCAACAAGATATATATATATATATATATACCCGAAGCTACTCTTTCATTAGCTCTCAACAAAATGTTAACAAAAGATATAAGTACCTCATTCTCAAAGCACTTACAAAGAGCTCCCAACTCTCAAAGCTCTCTCCTCTGAGTGATTTCTCTCAATGATTGAATTAATAGCTCTCATCTCTAATGAGCTATTTATAGGTTCCTATTTCTTGGAAAGCAAGTTCAAGATCTTTAAGGATCTCCACAATCCTAGTTGATCCTATCAACTAAAGATTACACTGCATCACACGGACCAATGGGAAGACATCCCTTTTCCTTTAGGACTCTTCTAATTAGCTACATTACATTAGATGTAACACTAATACTCAATAGGATTTAAGATGTAACACTAATTATTCAAATCAGGGAGTACTTTGGGATCACCAATGACTTCACTCCGGAAGAAGAAGCTTAGATCAGGGCAAAACACCGATGGGCTTACGACGGCTTCAACAATGACTGATTAGTGTTATATATACTCAGATCAGAAAAGAACACCGGTGGCCTTACGACGACATCAACGATGATTGATTAGTGATATGTTTATTATATTACATATAATCGTGTTTTTCGGTTTTCCTGTACAAAGAATATCTCAAGAACCATGTAGCCAGCATTGGCAGCTACGCCACTCCGATAACCCATGAGGGGTAGATGTTGCAACCAGAGCTCTTCAGCGACAACGGCAGAATCTGCTAACCTTTGCCGAGTACGATAGCTCCGATACACCTTCTGCAACTTCACAGCTACAGTATCATCCCAGTGGTGAAAGTTACGACACAGTTGTCATACCAATACGTCGGGTAAGAGATATTTTTATGTCTTCATAATGTATTCATGGCACGAGGAAACTGCCTCCGCCCCCATTGCCCAGTATCTAGGTGCACACTTTTACCTTTTGCTTCTTTAAATTTTAGTGCGATTTTGTTGTCTGTTGACAATGGTCATATTCTTGTTAGTCAACTGTTATTTTAGCCATCTCCATGAGTGTCTCCCCGTCTGTTGGTGGTGGTAATGGGTGGCTGTACCAGTTATACTAGTAGTTGCTTTTGTTATTTTATTTCTTCCAGTGCGATCTTTATTTTTATTCTGGAGTATTGTTAAGTTATGTACTAATACTTTCAAGTCTTCTGAGTGGGTTGAAGCTCGTGGCCATCCATCTTGGTTGAAGTTTGATGCTACGAGCAAGTGAGTTTTTTTTTCATTTTCTCGTTTTCCATGACCATGTACTCTTATCCTTTGTAAACTGGGGTTAGGTTCTCTTTTAATTAACGGAGCATAGTGCGTAACGTGACCTCGCTACTAAACAAGCTAGCTGGGGATTCTTCTTCTATGCTCTGTATGTAGCTCATGACAGATCAAACAAGCCAATTGTTCGGGGACGGTGAGGCTCGGCGACATACACTACTATCGATAAACGTAATTTCACTTTCGTAAAGTGTCTGACACATCACACGTCCCCTTCATTAGTTTCCTTGAGCCTCCTGACAAGTTTGCTATGGTACAAGAGAGGCAATGAATCTTTTCCTTTTAAGAACCATTGGTAATCCACTTGTGAACCTGGCGCTTCTACTAATACAAGACGATTCCTTTGGATTTACTTTCAACTTGATACATCAACCTTTTGCAAAAGCCTTTTTCATTAAAATCACACCTCATCATCATTAGTATTAGTATTAGTATTAGTATTAGTATTAGTATTATTATTATTATTATTTGTGATTATTATTATTTATTATTCTTACTTTTTTGTAGTGGGGTCAATTAGTTTTAGCTTTTAAGGATTTCTTAGGATTGTAAATGCGGGAAACGTAAGAGACACGAGTTAGGAGGGATGCCTTCAGATCGAGTGAATGGTATCAGTGCAAGCGAGTCGATACGTGCACTTACAGGAATAAAGACGAAGATGATTTAATAAGGATAGACTCTTGGAACGTGGGAACCCTCACGGGAAAGTTCTTAGAATTGATAGAGATTTTAGACTAGTATATAATACAAATAGTATGCATTTAGGAGACTAAGTGGGCAGGAGATAAAGCAAAGGAGATAGGGAGTTCAAATTATGGTACTCGGGAAGTATGCGGAAGCAGAATGAGGTAGGTATCTTAGTGGACAAGGGACTTATGAACAAAGTAGTGGGGATCACAAGGGCCAATGATAGGATAATGGTGGCAAAAATTGTTTTAAGCAGTGTGGTTCTTAATGTAGCATGTGCTTATACACCTTAAGCTGGCATAGACGGACAACAAAAATGTACATTTTGGGAGACGTTGGAGGGAGTGCTTCTACGAATCTCTAATACTGAGTAGATCATCCTACGAGGGCATTTTAATCGGCATATAGGGGCAGATTCAGACGGTTATACAGGAACTCATGGGAGCTTCGGATACGGCACTAGAAATGATAATGGGGTTAATTTATTAGACATGGCCATACCATATGAGTTAGTAATAGTAAATTCCTTCTTTAAGAAAAACAAAGCGTACTTGGTGACATTTCAAAGTAGCACAACCAAGACGCAAATTGATTATCTTCTTGTCAGGACAAGCGCCAGATCATGGTGTAAGGATTGCAAAGTACTCCCAGCCACATGCTGTTGGGCCCCGAACCTTTTTAATTAATTGAAGAATTGCTCATGATTATTCAGGTATAAAGAAAGAGGAATTCATGAATATACAATGAAATGAAGGAGATGGTATAAGGTACAAGATGGATTATATGTGAAATGTTTGGTGAATAACTCTTAGACTATGGAATCAAATTGATTAATTTTGATGCAAATAGAAAATTAAGACAATAAGGAACATTTGACTAGAAGGAAGTTTTATTAAATTCCTTCAATTTCAAGG
>JANKOE010000206.1:60532356-60545551 GCA_026284465.1 Erythroxylum citrifolium | reverse complement strand
ATAAAAGTCAATATCTTCACAAAATCTTGATAATATTTTAATAATATCACTCAATGGTTATCTTTTATTATATATTTGATTATGACTTATAAATAAAAATCTAGAATTGTTTAGAATTAATCTTTTTTATTCCCTATTTTATATATTATCAATAACTAAATAAGCAAAATTTAAGAAATAAATGTTGCATTTATATTTTCACATCTTTATTGCTGATTACCAAATAAGATTATATATAAATATATAATATACAGCAAACTTTCTCGTTTTTTTTAAATTTTATTTAAATGATTTTAACTTAAATAAATTTATTTATCAGTAAACAATTAAGGCAAGCATTTAAAATAAAATAAAAACTAGAAAGTTTGCTGTATATTAGATTTTCATAATTAGACTTGTGTAACTAATCAGCTTAGTACTGAGCACCTGTTTGTTTAAAACAAAAAACTTGTCCATTTTCGTTACTTGATATTTACTTGTAGCCAACACAAATCGTGCGTGGAAATAGTAGTATCAAGGCGCGTGGGTTCGTGGATTCAGCAGCTATTTCCTGGAACTAGCTTTCCGTCAAAGACCACCCAATTCCATCGTCCCCGAACCAAAATCGCGTCGAGTTTACTTGCAGGTCAGATCACCATACGACAAACCCTAGATTTTCCAGGCCTCGGTTGACCAGCGGATCAACTTATCCGGTAAGCTTCTTTGCTTGTTTCCTTAGACTGTTGCAGTGTGTTTAGTGCCCGAGAAAATGCGAATCTTTGTTGAACGAGTACCGATTGTTTTGTGCTTGAGCGAGAGTAGACGTGTCAGGTTCAGTTGAGAAGTTGGTCGAATCCAAAATTCGTTCTTTGTTTTTTCCTTTTCAATTTTCTGTTGATACCTTTCTCTTTTTCTTTTTTTTTTTGGCAACTGGAAGGGATGGCTGATTGATTTTGGATTCTTATAGATTTTATGGGGTAAGTGTAGGAAGAAGAAAAATGGATTTTAGTGTAGTGTAGTGGTTTTGTTTTTTATCGACGTAAATGTGATTCTGTATTTTTCTTTTGAACGATAGTTTTGTTAAGTAGCTTCTTGATTATATTATGATATATGGTAGATTGTTGCCAATAAAAACGAAATGCGGGAGAGTTTAAACATAACTTGGTTAATCTGCGAGAAAGATCGTTCGAACTATTAAGCATTTCATTCATTATATACATACTCAAAATGGCATATGTGTATATATATGCGCGTTTGTGGTGTGGGCGCGCGCAAGCGTGTATGTGTGTGTGAGTGAAAAGACTTGCTTATTTGTAAAGCAAAAAATTGTATGCAATTGATGCAGATTTACCTATCTGTCCTCTGACAATCCTGTCACCATGGTTGCTGTTACAAAGGTCTTCCTTGGATGCGAACTTTCACCGCAAGTTGTGTCCACTTTCGCACGGCAATCTTGCTTAGGTCTGCTTAAGCAAGATTCAGCCTTCTCATATGAATGTCGTCGAACAAATCCGTTAGCCCTCGAACACCTCATGCGCTCACAAGTATTTAAAATGTTGCTCTCACAAAATAACACAAGTATATAACAGAGTAAAGAAAGCAATAAGAGATATAATAAATAGTCGAAGCTAATCTTTCATTAACTCTCAACAAAATGTTAACAAAAGACACAAGTACCTCCTTCTCGAAGTACTTACAAGGAACTCCCTACTTGAAGCCCTTACAATGAGAACTCCCCCAAAAGCTCTCACCTTTCAAAGCTCTCTCCACTGAGTGATTTCTCTCAATGAGTCAATGACTCAATGATTGAATTCCTAGCTCTCAACTCTAATGAGCTATTTATAGGCTCCTCTTGGTTGGAAAGCAAGTTCAAGATCTTTAAGGATCTCCACAATCCTAGTTGATCCTATCAACTAAAGATTACAATGCATCACGCCGATCAATGGAAAGACATCCCCTTTCCCTTAGGACTCTTCTAATTGACTATATTATATCATAATCTAATCAAATACAAATTACATGTCAACTTAGAATATTGCATCTATATCCTTGAAGATCTCCACATCTTCAAATGATTCTCTCATATGGTCTTTATCTCTTAGATTTGATGAATCTCCAATGTGATCTTCAAGTTGATCTCGCCACGTCATCATGTGCCACATCACCTATAGTTTCCACGTCACTGCTGATGTGTTTTCCAAGTCACCAAGGTCTATTCACACATAGGTCCATCAATGCACGTTCATGGACAAGTCCATCTTCCATGGTCAAGTTCACTCATGGTGCAGTCTCGTCACTACATGACTAAGTACAAGTCACAATCCGAGTTAGTATAAAACTTCGCATATTTTACATACCTTCAACCTGCCTCACCGAAGTCAAGTGCTTATGCGTCTTTCCTTGCTCGCATGTCTTCACGCACTTTCGAGTCTCGTATGACTTAGTTCGCCAACTTTGTGCGGCCTCGCATCCGAAACTCACATCTATTCGAAGATTTCCACCAATGCGCGCCTATGTGTGCCCACACATATTGAATCTTGCTTACTCTCGAGATTTTTACTGATACTTCCCGCATCCCTCGCCTACTTTGCAAGTTTCTCTGGTTTTGCTCACCAACTCGCATGACTTCACCTTGTTCCTTTGTCAACACGCCTTCCTCGTGCCGACCTCCATGCCAAGCATTGGTCAAGGCTCGCCAACACTCACATGATCCCGCAGTCTAGACTTAGGGGTCTAACAGTTGCTGTTCTCCACCACTACCATGCAATAGGAGGTTATGGTTGGTGAAAACTTCTATCGACAACCAAGTAGAGGGGCTCTCAAGCAAAAAATGTCTTTTGTGTTTTGCTCAACAAATTAACAATTTATATCTTTATTAGGCTACGCTAAGGTTGTGAATGAAGCCCTTTTGACTTTATAGGAAGGTAAAATCTGGAAGAGAATAACAAAGCAATAATGCAACGCTAAACCCAAAAAAAAGAAGTAAAAACAAATAAACAAACAACAAAAGCAAACGATTGAAAGAAATGGCAACTTCACACTGTTTAAAGGATGGCCACTCGAAACCTTGGAACTCAGGAAGAAAGTAAAATCTGAAAGAGCAATACAGCAACTTGATCGTGGGGTTTGTGCTTGGTGATTTTTCTATGTGAAATCTTAAAGAGAACAACAATACAGCAACTTGATTGGTTTAAGCTGCATTTTTGTACTTTTCTGGCAATTGTATGTAAAGAGATTGAAACCTCAATACAAAATATATATGAAAATGTTCAAGAAGATTTACTATCTTTTAAGAGGTTGTAATTTATACTATCTGTGAGCCGTTTCTGTTGTAGAAGAAATGGGAAAATATTCCTCAACATTTCTTTCAGAAATAGTCAATACATTGTTATGTTCATGGAGCTTGATTTAGAGTTGTATTATGGATGACATTTATTTTGCTACAAGTAGCTGACATCTCAGGTGACAATGATTCTGTCACACTTATCAAACTGCTTGTTCTAATTACCATTGGTCATTTGGTCCCATAGGCTGACATAAGGGTATAATCAAATGGCCAGGATGCAAAACAGAAGATATTTTTAAAGTTGTGTTATGTTGAGATGCAGGTTATTACCTTTTTCATGCTAATGATGGACCCCCAGAGTAGCACAGGGTTGAATGAATGCTCACATATGCTTCCTCCTCCACCTGGAACTTTTGTAGATCGTGAAGAACTAATACAACATGTTGGGGACTTTGCTATATCACAGGGATATGTGGTATCTATAAAACAGTCCAAAAGAGATAGAGTAGTAGTTCTAGGCTGTGACAGAGGTGGGATTTATCGGAATAGGAGGAAATCTGATGAGTCTTCTGCTGAACGTATCCGAAATAGAAAAACAGGCTCTCGACTTACCAATTGTCCTTTTGAAGCTGTGGGTAAGAAACAAGATGGCTTGTGGGTTCTCACAATAAGAAATGGAGTACACAACCATGACCCAATAAAGGACATTAAAGAACATCCTTATTCTCGTCGCTTTTCAGAGCAAGAGGTTTTGCTAATTAAGGAAATGACAGAAGCTGGACTGAAACCACGACAAATTCTGAAGAGACTGAGACAAACCAATCCTGAGCTTTTGTCTACTCCAAAGCATGTTTACAATGTTAAAGCTAAATTGCGTCAAGGAAATACCACAGGTGAACCTACTTTTCTGTTTCTTGCATCTTTAAGTGCTATTGACTCAGCCACCTCTTTCAGTGTATTTATTTGCTTATTTTCATTGTCTAGTCCATTATGACGCTGTCAATTATATTTGAGGGGTTTTAAGCAACAAAGTAGTTAATCTCAGTGGGCACATGATCTGTGCTGCCTTCTTGTTACGCATGAAATGGCCACCATCTGTTGTTGTAACTTCTTCATTGCATTGATCAAATAACCTCGGATATTGGGTTATGTCTTTAATGTTCTGACATGCATTTGGCATATGTCTCACAAAGTTTTTGATTACATGCTATAGGCTGTGTTAATATCCAGATAAAGGCTCTAGAGTGCAGGATTGGTGGCTTCTTAGATGATGAAAGATAAATGAAATGAAATGGAAAGAAGATCCATAAGCTCTTTTTGGCGATTGTAGATTTGATTGATGTCAAAATTATTCATAAATTTCAGACATCTTTACTTTAAGTTATAATTGTTGGCTCCAGCATTGAATTGTGCCAAGGACAAAGTGCAACATGATTGAAAAGTTATTTTCTAAATTTTTCCTGTTGCAATATGTGACAATAAACTTTGATTCTGTAACTTTTACTATTGTAGACATTTGACTTGCCTAAATATTTATTTATTAGGTGGCTAGTTTTTATTTACTCCTCTAGACCAATAGGATAGGAATACTTGGCTACTTGTTGCTGACTGGATGTCATACTCTGTTCTGTCCTATGCTCTCTTTTTATTGCAACTAAGGGCACTGCTTTCATGGGTAAAGTTATGATTATGTAACATATAGCTTTGATTCCTGATCATTGGATGACCTTAAACTAGACAATCACTTTCCTACCATGAGTGATGGTTTTTCCTTTTTTGGTTGCAGTAAGAAATTTCAAGTCACTGAGGTCTGAAAATTCTGTTGTAAGGAACAACGTACTGTCAGTTTCTGAACCATCCTGGAGGCAGCGTAACCCCACAGTAAGCCTAGAAGTCGAAGTTGCAATCTAGTACTTAAATGAACAACCACTCATTCCATTTAGCTTCAAAGCAAAAGGAAGATATATTTTACAACCACTCATTCCATTTGGCTTCAAAGAAAGTGGAAGATATATTTTCTTCTTACTCTTTTTCTTTTTATTCTTTCTCTCTCTGTCTCCTTCTCCTTCCATTCCTTTCGTCTCCCTTCTGAAGCTCAATTTTCTTTTGTGGTAGCTATGTAGATTTTTGATATATTGACTGATTCATGTCAGAGAGTACCCAATCTCATTGGAGGTAGATTTGTTGAGTCTCAATCATTTGCAACTACAGAGGTTATAAATCCTGTAAGTTCAAACCATGCCGTCAAACTTTTGTTCTGTGTTACTTTGTAAACTCTATAGTTCAATTATTTGTTAGTTTGTCTACACAATACATGGCAGGCGACACAGCAAGTTGTTTCTCATGTTCCTTTAACTACGAATGAGGAGTTCAGAGCTGCAGTTTTTGCAGCAAAGCGAGCATTTCCATTGTGGCGAAATACTCCAATTACTGTGCGTCAGCGGGTTATGTTCAAGTTCCAGGAGCTTATTCGGAGAGACATTGTAATCTTTTGGACCTTTTTCATTCTTACCTTCAGGTGGGATTTGGCTGAACTATACCAGTTCTTCTCAGGAAAAACTAGCCATGTGCATTACTACTGAGCATGGAAAAGCTTTAAAGGATGCTTATGATGATGTCTTGCGAGGTCTAGGTTAGTTTATTCACCTTTTCATTATAAAAATCTCATTTGATGATGCCTGTGCTTGACAAGATCTTGAATGTTCCCTCGTAGAGGCTGTGGAACATGCTTGTGGATTGGCATCTCTGCAAACTGGGGAGTTTGTTTCCAATGTCTCTAATGGGATTGACATGTATAGCATTAGAGAGCCACTTGGTGTTTGTGCTGGGATCTGCCCATTTGAGTTTCCAGCCTTAATCCCTCTATGGGTAAGCATGCTTTACATCTATCACGTGTAATTCTTTTGTTTGTTTGATTGTTTGTTCAACATGATGAGTGGTGTTATATTATCGCTTATAATGCTATGGATTCTTTTTCTTATTTCATCTTCGAAATTCTTTTGCACAGATGTTCTCTACTGCCATAACATATGGTAACACCTTTATTCTTAAGCCACCAGAGAAAGATCCAGGTAGTTACACTGTCTTCATCCTATGGTGCATCAAAGCTTAGTAGCTAGCAGGGCTTACCATTGCCTTGATTGTCATATTCTTTCATGAATCCAAACCACATCATAGTATTCAGTTAGGCTTTCCTTACAGTGCATAGTCAAGTTGTAGATTATAAAACTCATTGCAAAAATTCTTGATAAGTCTTGTCATTTTTGGTCTGCTGCTCAATCATGTACAAATAAGATCCTCTATTCCTTAAGTTCTCCTTATGTCTCAAAATAATTTCTATCTCTTCTTTCTTCATCTCTATGTTGGAAAGAATACTTCTTAATATGATGGAAAGGAGGTCACTGGAAATTAGGAAATCTTAGATACTTTTGAAATAGGAATGTTTTCCTTTCGTCTTTTTTATGGCTGCAATTTGCCGAACAGTACTGCCATTGAGGAAAAGCAGAAAAGTTCTTGAACTTTTCCAATTGGTCTTTGCATGATCAGATTTTAGTGGCAAGCAGGGGCAGAGCTACATTGGGCCCTGCAGGGGCAGCTGCCTCCACTGGGCCAAGAAAATAATTAAATGAAATAATATTTAGTATAATATTGTTTTAAAATTTTAATCTTAAATCAAATTTAATAATTTTCCCCATAAAATTTAATTTTAAAAAATTTAACCCCACTCAATTTTTAGTCTAGCTCTGGTTCTGGTTGCAAGAGACAATACTGGTTTTCGTTTGAACTTTTGCGCATTGATTTTATTTCTTTGATTGACTGATATATTTTCTGGTTATTGTTGGTCTCTCTCAACTTTGATGATAATGCTTCACCGTTCCTTAGATTTGCAGATTTTCATGCAAATCAGAATATGATTTTACTTCCTAATTTAATGTTCTATTTACCGCTAATGCATGATTAGAATAAAATTTCATTGTCATTTCTGTTACTTCAGGGGCTTCTGTGATGCTTGCGGAGTTAGTTATGGAGGCTGGTTTACCTAATGGTGTCTTAAATATTGTTCATGGAAACAATGTAAGATTTAACTTTGGCAGTTGTGTAATTTTTTTTCATGATCAATTGCCTCCCCGAGACCATATCACCATGCATCATGGAGAAATTGTGGGTTCCACATTGTTTACTTTTGCGTCACCTTGGGTGCATGTACCCGAGGTCAAAGGTATCATGTATGAGGGTGTTTATTTTTTAATACTGATAAATGTTGGTGAAATTTGCCTTAAAAGAAACATGGGTTTGTATGTTTTCATGGCATATGCCCTGTGCCAATTGCATCTTTGGGTTATTATGAATCCATCTTTCCCCATGTAATTATTAGTTGATATTGTTATGTTGGTATTTCTTGTATCTTCTGTTGAGACTGTTGCCTTTGATTCTTGTTCTTAAACATCGTTATGGACAGGACATCATAAATGCAATTTGTGATGATGACGATATTAAAGCTATCTCATTTCATGGCCCAAGTTCAGTAAGTCACTTTTCTCGGTTAATATTCTGCTACGGTTTGCTTAAGGAAGCTACTGGCTGTTTACCATAGTCTTATGTGGAAGAAAATTGTCATAACTAGGGGCAGCATGAGAATCTGGAGCTACATTAAATTCTATGTTTCACGTATGTCGTGTGCATTTCTCTGTAATATGTTCCTTGTTAGATTCTTGCTTTAGAACCTAGTTAATGTAGTGATAAAACAGTGAAATAGATGATAAAAGAAAACAAAAGAAATTGAAAGCTCTTTGGCATTAATTTTATTGGTTAAAGCTGAGACCCAACTCTGAGGGTGTTTATCTGGTGGTTAGGGAATATCCTATGTTTACATCTTTTGTCAAAATGCTCACTACATTATTTCTTGGTAATACATTCTCTTCTGCACATGCTTATGCCGATTTCCTATGGTATTGTTCTTCAAGCTTTGATATTTCTTCTGTTTCCAGTACTCAGATTGCTTCCCCAAATTTCTGGGATTTGTTCATAACCTTTGTATCTAGAGGCTATGGTTGTTTATGAGAATTATTAATGGAGGCAAAAAACTGCATATTTCTGATTATTCCTATAATTGTCTTCCAAATGAGGATTTTAAATTTCATGCATCCTTGATATTGTCAGCGCATCATATGTTTACTCCCAATCTTTCATTCTTATAGGCTGGAGCTTATGTTTATGCACGAGCATCAGCTAAACGAAAGCGCGTCCAAGTAATGTGCATTAATCTACCCTTCTATTATTCTACAGTTTACGGGACAAGATGTTTGGTTTTCTAGAAGTGAAAATGTGGATATGAATGCCTGACTAGTTTACTTCAGTCCATTGTTGGAGCCAAAAATCATGCAGTTGTTATGCCTGATGCGGGTATGGATCCTACTTTAAATGCTTTAGTTGCTGCTGGCTTTGGCGCTGGGGGTCAAAAGTGTATGTCCATGAACATGGTTGTGTTTGTTGGAGGACTAAGTCCATGGTAAATTGTTCTTAGTTTCTTTATTCTTGATATCTGAATCAGTTAAGGCTGTAAAGATTGGAAGTTGTATCCTGTTTTATACACGTAAAAGTGTTATACTGGAATAGCTGTGTATTAGTGAAAGGTTGAATTTTGGTGAAATTCTTTCTAATTTCCTTCTTCTGCACTAAGTTGAATTATACAAATTATTTTCTTAAGAAAGGTCTACTCAAGCAATTAATGCCAATGAATATTATGGCGCAGACGAGATTATTTTATAACTGAGATCATTTTTGCTATGACCCCCTATGCCAGGGAAGAGAAGTTAGTGGAGCGTGCCAAGGAACTGAAGGTGACTGCTGGAACAGAACCTGATGCAGAACTTGGTCCTGTCATTAGCAAACAGGTGTGTGGTTGGTTGAGATTCTATTAATCAATGAATTCTATATTCTCTTAGGAAAGATAGTGACTAATATTTTTACTTCTATATTATGGGACTTGAGAAAATCACTTTGCTGCTGCTGTTGATATGAGCAGTAGCTTTTGAAACAATCAATCCACATTTTTCAAATAAAACTAACAACTTTATTGTTCTTTATAACTTGGCATTAACAGGCAGTGGAACGAGTCTATACATTGATTCAATCAAGTGTTCGAAGTGGTGCAAGGCTAGTTCTTGATGGAAGAAACATTGTGGTATCTTGTTTGTTTTGATTTCTGGCTCGCTCATTATTGAAACAATTTAGTTTTTTGAAACATGATGATGTAAAGGATCTGTTTTTTTCTTTTGCATGCACATATTTAATTCTTGGCATTAGTACTGTTAGTTGCTATGGTATACAATGCTGCAGCAAGGAATCCCAGTAGCTTTTTCTTTTCCGTTTGATAAAGTAGTCCTGAGTGAAGGTCTGTAAACTTGTCCCTAATTGAATGATTTTTGGGATGATTGGAATTCAATATACCATACAATTAACACATTACTATATGAAAGGCTAACGGGTGTCTTTTCGTTATATCTTTTGGTTATTCCAATACAACATAGATCTAAGCATGCTGGTGGATGGGGAAAGTTTAAGAATATAAGAAAAGGATAGTTACTCACCACGAAAATTACTCGTAGTTGCTTAAATTTTGTCTAAAATTGTTATGTATAGTTAGCTTGTAAACAAAACACTTGGATGGCCCTCTGGCTATTGCAGAATCAAATTACCATTCCAAATTTGGTTGCCTCCTATAATTTAGTTTGATTTTTTAGAAACTTATCACCTCACATTCCAGTTGCCAGTAAAGATCAACCATGGTGCATTGTTTCGTAACACAAGTTGTGTGGATGTTATTTTCGACTTGAATTTCATATAGAACTTGAAGCATTTATCTTCAGGAAAACAACTTCTGGCCATTTTCTCTCATTCTAAGATCTTGATGTGCTGCAAATGAGTATAGTGATTCTTTATTGGTTTTATCCCTAATTGCATTTAGCTTGTCCAATTGTTCTATTTCATAAATATCAATTTCTGGGTAATTACCAGGTTCCTGGTTATGAAAATGGGAATTTCATTGGTCCTACCATCATATCTAATGTCACAGTTAACATGGACTGTTACAAGGTAATTTTTCTTCCTGATATAGATGATTATTGATGGTTGATGGGAATTAGCAAGTTCAGCTGTGCCCTTCAACTTCACATGCTCCATGTTGGCTTATGCAGGAGGAGATGTTAGGCCCAGTTCTTCTCTGTTTTCAGGTTTGAAAATTACCAATTTTCCTTTTCTGCTAGCTACCAAGTTGGTTGAGAACATTGTTAAGCAGTATCTGTGTTACCCAGGCTGATACAATTGAAGAGGCCATAAACATGGTCAATGGAAACAAGTATTTTTAATCCTTCAATGTTTCTGAATTATATTTTATCGAGATAATTTAATTATCAAATGATCTGTTAATATCCATATGCCTTCTTACAGATATATCGATGGAGCGTCTATATTTACCACATCTGGTATAGCTGCAAGGAAATTTCAGACTGAAATTGAAGTTGGGAAGGTGAGGATATTAAGGTGCCTGGTATAACATGTTGGACACTTGCTTTGATGGTAAATTAACTTGTTGCACACTTGCTTTGATGATAAAAATTTCAGGAAAAGCAAAAGATTAGGCCATATAGTTTTATCTTTACATTTTTAAAAGCGCTTCTTCAATTTTGTTCTCCCTTTATCTAGGAGTGTTCTTTTAGTGGGTAGTAGAAGGTGCTTGTTTCCTTGGTTTTCTTATATGCTAAATGCATTAACAAATTTCTTGGAGGATGGTATCCTTCTGGCTTATTGATGCTTTGGCTTGAATTGGCTTGCATTCAGGTAGGCATAAACGTTCCTATCTCTGTCCCGCTGCCGTCCTCATCTATTATCAGCTCAAAGCCATCATTTGCTGGAGATCTCAACTTTGATGGTATCTTCCCTGATGTCTTTTGTGTCTCTCCACTTAGAACTGGAGAAAAATATGGTTATCTCTGGATGGATAGATACAAACTTTACTTTCTGGGTATTACTGCAGGGAAAGCTGGCATTCAGTTTTACACCCAAGTAAAAACGGTGACTCAACAATGGAGTGAGCTACCAACTGGAGATGTAACATCTCAGGTGATTCCAAGTTTTTAGAGGATATCAATTTCTTCAAAGAAGCATGCAAAAGGCAAAGAAGCCGAGTGAAGCTTCTGATCTATATTCCAACTTGATTTTGAGAAAGTAGTGGAGGAATCCTTCGGTTACATTCAGAATCTAAGTTGTTCCTGGGATCGTTGTCACTATTTCCGTGCTCTCACAAAAAAATCCAAATGTGTTTTATTTAGATGAAAATGGTTAAATTGGAGGCAACATGGCCAAGAAAAAAGATGAGATCATGCTCCTCCTCAGGGAACTAAATAGAAAATGGAGGTATGATGTATGGTTTAGTGTGTAGAGATGGATCCTTATCTTATAACTTTAGGATGGAAAAGTTGTATAGATGGTTATGTGCGGAATTATCATATAATGAAAGTAGCAGCAAACAAGAAGCCTATGTTTGCTTCCCGTTATGGTGCAGGCATTGGTTGGCATTCCATGTTACTACTAGCCTTGGCTTCCCTTTCTTTTCTTCCTTGAAACAAAAGTGGCAAAATCACAACGAAATGAGTTGGGTGGCTGACTTGTGTTTTCTTTTCTTTTATCAAAATTATATACTTTTTGTTAAGTATTTCCAATTACTAAGTTGATTTTATATGTAAATTTTCATAATTATGCAAGTGGGTAATCCTGATTTTAGGATCCTGTACCTAGGACACATTTGTAAGAAATTATCCTGAGGCCATTGGTTGTTAACACTACAGCAGTGTAGCATTATACAAATCAGCCCGTGTCTAATTAACTTTTAAAATATATTTCCAGTTGCATGTGTCACCAAGTCTTGTAGCATTGTTGGTCTATTTGGTCAGGACTGCCTAAGGTTCTCATCTTAGGGTTTTAGTTGATTTATGGAAAGGCTGGAATGCACATATATGGAAGGGCATCAGCAAGTGTTCAGGTAAATACTCTCCTTTCTTTTTCTTCATAACCTTCATCTCTTTTTAGTACAGCAAAATAGGAACCCTGAAAACTAATTGGACATCAACCATGTTGTTTCTGTTTAGTTAGACATGGGTGCTAAAAATCATGCAATTGTCCTCCCTGATGCAAATGTGGATGCTACTTTAAAGTTTCTATTTAGAAAGTTGCATCAAAGTAATTAAAAATGACAATGATATGATGAAAAACTTGTCATTGAAGAAGATATATTTGACGAAAATGGTCATTGCATTTAAGAATATTATCACAGCACTCAAATAGAGGTGAAAACTGAATCAAGACAATTATGAAATTTGATGTTTGAAAATTTAATTTGTATTGGAAGAGTAAGAGGCTAGACTCACTAAATGAAATCATAGAAGTTCGTAAAGATGACATTATGGCCTAATGTATGAAAAAATGTGAGGCATATGACTTGTGAAAAATAAGAACTCTTTGGTTCGTGTAGTATAGATGATGAAGTTATGCAAGAGTTTAAGAGTTGTGATAATGTCAATGACATATAGTCTACATTGACAATATATTTTGGTTATACCTCATAACCAAATTGAAGTCACTCACTAATAAATTTGATATCTATAAAATAAAATAATACGTGCATCTCTCTCTCTCTATGTGTGTGTTTGTGTGTCTATGTATGCATGGGCGAAGCCACAATGGGCCCCATTGTGACTACCCCCATGTGTACAACCCTGATAACTTGTATTGTTTTGGAAAAGAAAATAGCAAAAATTATGGAGATCAAATCCCCTTGCCCCGCTGCTTCTAAAACTTTTTAAATTTAAAATTATTATTTTAAATTTTAATTTCATAAAAAATTAAAATTTTACTCCCATTAATTTAATTGGT
>JANKOE010000206.1:60453737-60485486 GCA_026284465.1 Erythroxylum citrifolium | reverse complement strand
TATAAAAACGCGATGTAAGGAACCAAATTAAGCATAAAATCATAAATCAGGAGTCAACAATTGCATAATTACTAAAGGAAATAGGCCTAATTTATAGTATAAATTCGGTTCAATCACACATGATACAAAACTTTCAGAAAACTCCATTCGATACAAAAATAAGAAAATATAAATGCAGACACAATCTGATCTTAACCTTTATCTCTTACTTGAATGTAGTAGGTATACTCCTGTTTCTCTAGCGGGGTACTCTTCAAAGCGTGAAAAATAATTGCAAATTTTGGTGAGTTTTGCAAACTCAGTGAGTGACCATCATCAATGGCTCACTCAATTACATAGCACATACAATTCATAAAATCACATTCATTTCAAACATATTTCACACTCAGAAATCATTCAAAGTTTTTAAATCATATATCTCGTATATATATGCAATACTTATGAGACTCACTTTTTAATTTATTATTTTATTATGACCGAGTGCCTTTTTCACTGGCCCATATCCCTTAGTGGATATCGGGCTAGCCCATATTCCTTCTGGATATCGAGCTGTATCAGATAATGTCCCATATCCCTTAATGGATATTGGGTACATTCATACTGAGCCTGAGGCTCTTTTCACATTTTGAGCTTTAATCTCTTTTTCACCGGAGAATCCAGTCACAACAGCCTTTATCTTTCATGCATTCATGTAACAAAGTGCATCACATATCATATGCTCAAAGTCCAGCATTCAACATTAAAGTTGAGAATCACATTTTCATTCATATGCAAATGCACATTCAGAAAACACTTATCATCGGACTGTGGTCCGGCATTTAACAATCAAATTATGTACACTTATTTCAATCCAATTCACATATAAGGAGCACTTCAATGTTCTCACATTTATCAAACTCCTCGGTAATATATTGTCCGGAACCAACATATTCATATTGCATAATCATTTAATTCATAACATAAACAAAACAAACAATAAAGTAAGACCATCTCGGTTTACTCACAGTACGCTCCATATTAGCATTAGCTTCCATGATCTGGAAACATCTGAATGCGGATGTTCATCCTACACATCAAATTATACAAGACACACAATGCAGACACACATTAATAACTTTGCACAATTATAAGCATTCATTTATTCACATGTGTGTATATGGAATATGTACGATGCATGTTCATAACAATCCCAGGTATATTATCAAATTTCATATTTTATCACATTCTCATTTTTAGCATCATTTGCTTTCATATCAAGTCATTTCTCATTCATTTTTAATAGATACACTTTACTCCTCTTCTTGAATTACAAATTTAATTATATGAACTACTTCATCTCTGTTATACACATGTCTTTGGTACTTTAATACCAACAATTCACTCATTAATGTAATTCTAGCATTACAAGACCAAACAATTGTCCAAACTCTCATTTCAGTCTTATATCACTTCCAAAAATCCAATCCTTTGGCTTAATTTTCCGTGATCATTCTAATCAGTAAATGAAGTAATTTGGTAACACTTTCTTATAGAAAACTGCTCCCTATTGTCTTCAGTTTCTAATGACACCACAATCATTCAATTTGGTTCAGTTCTCCAAAAGTTATATTCAGAATAATTCGGACAATTCATAAGCTCAAACAGTAACCTGTACTCAACTTTGATTCAAAAATATGGACTTCTAGAGATAGAAATAAATTTCAACTCCTTCAAAAAAATTATTGCCCTATTCTCTACTTTAATCCAAATCAAAAATCATCTCATTTTGATAACTACATAATAAGTCATGCCTAAAATACCGAAGCATGTTTAGTGAAAATGCTCCAATTATCATTTTCTAGAACTCCTCATTAATTCCATACCAAATTCACCAATCAACCTCTCCCAAATGATTTCAGATGGTTATAAATGTTGATGGATATGAGGGTCAATGTGTTATGAGTCCAATGGTTCAAATCCCATGTCATTTGGAGGTTAGACAAAGGAGATATAGCCAAAATACTGAAGGATGTTCGTAAGCCTCCAACCTTCAAAGTCGCGATCGTCTGAGGACGATAAGGATTGCGATCATCTAGAGACAATAGCGAGGTTGACACATGGTGATCGCCCGAAGACGACAGCGGGCTGATACATGGCAATCGTCTGAAGACGATAGCGGGCTGACACATGGCGATCGTCTAAAGACAATAGCGGCTACGATCGTCTGAAGACAATAGCAAGCTGTGATCGTCTTCAGACGATAGCGGGCTGCGATCAAAACCGAGGTTGACACGTGGCGATCGTCTAAACAACTCTCCCAGTCACACACCCTCTCTTCAAGTCTCCATAACTTTCAATCCAGAACTCCAAAAATTGCAAACTTTATATCAATAAAAAGTTAAAAGAAAGATCTACAACTTTCTTATCGCAGACCATCGTCTTACAACTATTCTCTAACTCTAAATTCATTCTTTTGGTCATTTATAAAATATCCAAAATTTCACATAAAACCTATAAAAATAGAGTATACATATATCAACTTTTCATAATTTTTTACACTCTCCCTACACATGCCTTCAGTGATTTTTCTAACTCAAAAATCATTTCAACATCTTATAATATATTGATTCTCAAATATGCAGAACACATATACGGCATACCAAAAATTTCCTCACTCACTTTTCAGCAAATGTATACCACTATTTCCTAACCATTTAACAGTGAGCTAACGTGATGCATGCTTCATCTTATACAAAAATAAGGACCATAACAAACTTACTTGTTTAAAGCTCAACATCTTCAAAATCACTTGAACTCTAGCTTTCCAATATCACAAGATCATCCACATTCTAAGGTTGTATGGTTAGGCTTCTTATGGAAAAAGAATGAGACAACAAAATGGGAGTAGCAATAGGTAGAGAAAAGAAAAGTGTAGCTTTCGTGAAGGTTTGGTGAAATAAGATCCGAAGAAGAAGAAGAAGCTTCAAGAAGAAAGCCACCAAGAAGATATTTTAAGATAAGACAAAACAGCGTCTTTGTCTTTCAAAGTTAAAAAGGACAGTAGTAAACTTTTTAAGATCAACTTTATATGTGACACTGGTCACTCATCCATCTCTTAAGGCTTTAACTAGTTCTCATCTAACTAGTCTAACCAACTATAATATTTTTACTACAATTGTCTCCGCATTTTTAATATCATTTTCTTACAGATTCTAAAGTCATCAATAAAATTCTTCAATATCATTTGACTCTTATTGTTATTTCCATTTATCAATTTACTTGTCACTTGGCATTTTTTCTAGTCCAGTAATACTCAATGTTTTCGGAAATTTCTCCCAAAATTCACCAAAATTTCTAAATCACCAAATATTCGAATTCAACAATTTATGCTCTCTAAATCAGTCCACAGCACATACAATCCACAATTTGCATTGTAAACACATTTATAAACCAATTATACCCGGAATATGTCAATGAATGCATGTACAATCATTTTAATGTGTACAAAAAATCAAATATACATGTGTGTATGCTAACAATATGCATGAGCATGAAAAATGCATTTTTTCTTAATCTCTCATTGATCACTCATGTACCGTGCTTTCGAGTTCTAACTCTTAATATTGGATCGGGATGTTACAAAAATGCTCTCCATAAAGAGCAGAGATGGTCAAATACAAAGACCACATGATCAGTCACGAGCATAAACCCCTTAATACTAAACTTGTTGCTAATATTTTTGTAACAAGAGCATTTATAATTTGTAAACTAGTCTCTTTATTTATTTTGTTGTATATAAGAATTGTTAAAGTTGCCATTAATATCTTATATAGGAAGAATATTCTTTTTATTGGTATAATTTAATGATATTTATATAATTTTACTTTTTATATGCAATGCTCGATATTTTGAATAAATAATATTTTTATAGTATTTTTTGTATAATAAATGTACAATAAATATATATCAATACATTATATACAAAATATATTGCTCAATAATATGAATTAAACATGTAACAAATAACATATCACAATATTATATAACATTTGGCAACGTTTTATAGAACGTAGCTAACATAACTAAAAATATTTCGCTACGTTTTCTGTTATGCTATGATTATGAAAATGTAGCTAAAAGTGTTTAGCTATGATTATGAAAACGTAGCTAATAATATTTTCTTACGAAAATAAAAACTTAGCCAAAAACTATTAACTACAATTTCTGAAACCATCGCCTATAGTTTTTAGCTACGAGAATTTGACGACGTTTGTGCAACGAAACAAAAACGTAGCTAAAAACTATAAGCGATATTGTTTAGACATTTGACTACTTTTTTTGTAGCCAAATATCAATTTTGTTGTAGTGTGTGTTATTTGTCATTACTTTTTAGGGAAGTTTTTTAGAATAAATTTTTAAAGAATTTGTAATAATAAAAATAAAATTACTTAAATCATATAAAATTCTTATTTCTTTATTTTAAATTTAAATTTTGATTAAAAAAATATAGACCTTTTGATAACTTATTTTTGTATAATTTTTTCAAAAAGTAAAGGATTTCATTAAGAAGATATTATATACAAGCTATAGTACCCCAAAAGTTCTAGTATAATACAAAAGCTTAGGTACAAAGAAAAAAGTTCTTGATTTCCAATCTCATTCCTTGTGGTCTAGTCTACTTCCCATCTCCGCTTCTTATCTATTGTAAGGTTATCGGCAATACCTCTAGCTAGTAAGATTAGTTGGATTTGAAGGGTAATCTCCTAGAACACTAGTTCTTCTCTTTTGCTTTGTTGTTTAAAAACTAAGCAGTTACGTTCTTTCCAGATGTGGTAAGTCATAGTGACCCAACTAACCTTAAGTTCTTTGTAATCTGCATGACTTTTCATCTTAAGTTTCACCAATCAGTTGATCGTTTCCTCCCATGTATCTAATGATTTGTTAATATTCAGTAGTTCCTGTAATCAACTCCATATCTTGTTTGTATAACTGCATTTAATCAAGATATGTTCCAGACTTTCCAACTTAATATTGCAAAATTCACATAACGACGAGTTAGTGGGAAACTTGATTTTGTCTTGCTTAAGTAATCCACCATTTATCCCCATCCATACGACAAAGGAGTATGCTGGTCGTATGTTCATATCTCACACAAGTTTCACCCATTGTACTCTTGGTTGTAGAATGTTATTATATTATTTGATAACTTTGATTTGAGGTACATAACATAAATAAAGACGTCAACTAATATCATAGCTAACAAAATTTAAACTATTTAGTTTCACTTATATTTAAGAATACCCATCACACATATATTCAATTTAAATTTTAGAAAAACTCCATAAATATAGTTGTATATTACCTTGTCAAATATAATAAGTTTGATTTTGATTGTAAATAAATAATTATTTGGTAGGTTTAATTTTCATTTTATTTAAACAATTTTAATTAGATTAATTTAACACGGTGTGAGTTTCCATTTTATCGTTCACTTTTGTTGGTCTTATGAGTCTAATGGAGCAAAAGTCTAATAAAGTACCTTGTAGGGAACGTTTCAATCATTGTAAAATTAGCATCTTTAGTATTAAGAGAAAAATAAGTTAAAGTACAATAATTTTTGTGACTACAATTAAGTTGAGTAAATACACTTAATGCAATAACGAAATTGGCTAGCACAACAAAATTTAGTAATTTCACCAACCTATCATCTGGCTATCCTCATACTTACATCAGCGATCATATGCAAATGTGAAATCCAATGAACAAAAAAAATACAAAATTTGGTTGGGCCAGAAGAGATAGTCTGGCAAGAGAGACAAGAAATTGTCACGTAGCTGAGATGACTCACCCAGTACTAACAATCACTGGCACATAACCTCTTCAGCTGGAGTGGGCAAGCCATTCTTGGCTATTAAACACTTTTATCCTCGTGTAAGACCGCTCCTCCAAATGAGGCCATTGGAATTGAGAAAACTTTGGGGGAAGAAGAGACTGCCTAGTATGACAATAAAATCCTGTCAAGCTAGCCAAGCCAACTTTCCTGGAGAACACCTGAGAATGAATTGCTAGGAGTTGCAGGCAAGTCATCCTTGGCTTGAAAACGAGACTTTTATTTTCATGCTACATCTTAATCAACAATCTGAAGGCAGATTTGAGGATTCATGAAGTGCGGAAGTGTGTCTGAAAATCGAAGGAGAAAGAGGAAAGACAATTTGACTGAGATAATAAAAGAAACTAAGTCAAAAACGCAGAGTATTGAAGCATAAGTCAAGCACGTGAGAGGCATGTGATATATACCTCATAAATGAAGACACATTAAGATACAACTGCTATGGATTTCCTATATAAGACAAATAGGAGCTTTAGCCAGTAACATACGCAAGAACACATTTCATTGTAATCAAAAGGTCTGAGAGTGATTTACAAAAGAATATAGTGAAACTTTAAGAGTTGCTAGAGTACTTATCTGAGGGTACTAGAGAGAGTTTATAGACCTCTTGTAAGTGTTTTTGAAAACACTCAACCTCTTGTAACTTGCTCTTTTCTTGATACTAGTGGAATCACAAAAATGTGAGATCTTTGGATGTAGATAGCATTTAAGCTATCGAACCAAGTAAATTCTATGTTCTTTAATTTTTTGCTACTCTTATTTTTCTACAAAATCAAATCAAATTCATCAGTCTTTGTGATAAAAGACAACAGAAGGATACAAAGAACCTAACATTAGTGGTATTAGAGCCTATCTACAACTTTCTGGGCAATTCTTGGCTATTCAAGCATCAAGGTTCATCAAGAATTTTGTAAGAATATTTCCTTTCTTGTCTTTTTAAACTACATTTAAAAATGGTGGAAAAAGAAATGGATGTCTTCACTAGTAAGGAAGACTTTACAATCTGGAAACTTCAGATGCAAGCTTTACTTGAGTCTTATGAATGTTATGGTGTTATTGAAGAACAGTATGATGTAGAAACTAACCCTATCAAATTATCAAAAGACTCAAGATGCAAAGACTTGCACATGGCAATTTAATGCTTCACTTATCACCGGTTGTGATAAGGAAAGTGCATAATTGTAATATTGCACAAAAACTTTGGTGAAAACTTGATGAACTATATGCTAAAAGATGTCTGCCTAACAAGATGACACTTTACATAATCTTGCTAATTACAAAATGAACACTACTGTTTCTCTTGATGATAATCTAGATTACTTCTTTAAGTTGGTGCAAGATTTAGAAGCTAGAGATGAAGGATCTTAGAAGAACATCAAGTCGTAGTCATTCTAAAAGCTTTACCATCTGAGTTCAATGCTTTTAAGAAGGTAATCAAGCATGCTAGTGGAGAATCTCTCACTGTAAAGACGGTGCTGGACTCACTAATGGAAGAAATAATGGACATTAATCCCTTCAAGAAGGAACCAGAAGTGATGTTCATCGAAAATAATCAAAACAAGAAGTCACTAAAAAAGAATAGCAAGAAAGGAAATTGGCATAAAGGGAAAGGCAAGGATAAGCGCACCAAAGAAGGTGACGAAAAGAAGAAAAAGGCTAAAGGCAAGAAGTGCTTCTACTGTGACAAGGAGGGGCATGTTGCAAGAGATTGCAGAAAGAAGAAAAGAGATAAGGTTGCACAAAGTGGAGATGCTAAGAATGTGGAGAAACCTGAAGACTCCAGTGGCGATGAGATATTAGCTGTCAATGAAGAGAGTAAAGATCTCAGTAGAGAGTAGACTTTGGATGCACCATGCATGTTACTCCTTACAGAGACTGGTTCATTTAAACCAGTCACTGCCAAAGTAAAGATGGCAGATTCTAGGCAGCAAAAGGTCGAAGGGATTGGGAATCTCTCTATCAACATGTTTGATGGAAGAGGAGAACCCTAGCCAATGTCAGATTTGTGCCTGGAGTAAGGAGGAATCTCATTTCTAAAAGTATGTTTGACAAACAAGGCTTTTAGATAAGATTTAGGGATGGACTTAGAGAAATCCTAAAGAATGGTATAGTGATCATAAGAGGAGTTGAAAGAGGTGGGCTCTATTATGTAATAGGCATTAACAAAGTGAACCTAGCTACAGAAAATGTTGAGTTTGATTCAACTAAACAATAGATTGGGTCATGTAGGGAATAAGAGTCTGCTGCATCTTTCGAAAGAAGGACTGATTCCAGAAAAAGACATAAAGAAGTTGGAATTCTGTGAGTCATGTGTGCTAGGAAAGAATCACATAACCAATTTCCAAAAAGGAGCAAAGAGGGCTAAAGAGATCATGAAATATGCTCACAGTGATCTCTGGGAGCCAGCTCAAGTATCCACTGCAAGAGGGAACTGATTTTTCATGTTCATTATAGATGATAAGTCTAGGAAATGATAGGTCTATCTTATGAAGAGGAAAGATGAAGCATTAGAAATCTTCATCATATGGCATACACTAATGGAAAATCAGACTAGAAAGAAGTTGGGATGCGTAAGGACAGATAATGGACTAGAATACTGCAATAAGGAATTTGAAGACTACTGCAATAAGAAAGGAATTTTGAGGCATAAGACAGTTAGAGCAATACCTCAGCAGAATGGTGTAACTGAGAGGCTCAACAAAACACTTCTAGAAAAGACCATGTGTATGCTACTATCATCAGGTTGTTTACAATCTCTATGTGGAGAAGCAATTAAGACTGCAGCCTACCTAGTGAATAGGCTACCTACTTCTGCTAATAAGTATAAAACTCCACAAGAAGTATGGAATGGGAAGAAACCTAATTTGACTCACCTAATAACCTTTGGATGCACTGCATCTGCACGTTAAAAGGAAGGTAAGCTAGAACTTAAAGCAGTGATGGGAGTATTTCTAGGTTACCTAAAAGGAGTCAAAGGTTACAAGATCTTACTACTTCAACAGGGAGGTTGCAAAACTATCATTAGCAGAGATGTGATCTTTTAGGAAAATAAGTTTCCTTTGTTGTGCAAAAACTCACCAAATTTTGATCTACAAAGGAAGTTCAGAAGCAACTTGGATCACCAAGTAATTCAGTCTCCTTCTTTGTGCCACTAGAAACAAAAAAGAAGGAAGGACACAATATCATGATGAGGAACCTATGCAAGGCCCTATTCATCATGAACAAGGGATTGAAGAAACAGAAGGTGAAAGTGAGGAAAGAGCACCACACACAGCTATTGATAACTCTCATGAAGCCCTGCAAGACTATTAGCTCACTAGAGATAGGCAACCAAGACAAAGAATTCCTAATAAGAGATACACAGACTCAAACTTAGTTAAATTTGCATGTCTTGCTGTAGAATCCATAAATTGTAGGACATCTGAAACCTATGAAGAAGCCATGAGTAGAAAGGATGCTAAATAGTGGAAGTTGGCTTGTAAAAAGGAATATTCTTCTCTAATGAAGAATATGACCTGGAAGATAGTGCCTAAACCACCTCAAGCAAAGTTAAAAGAAAATAGATGGTTGTTCAAACTGACAGAAGGAGTTACAAAAGCAGAACTTAAGATATACAAGGCTAGGATTGTAGCAAAGGGATACAGACAAAAGGAGGGAGTTGACTACAAGGAGATTTTCTCGTTAGTAGTCAAGTTCAAGACCATTAGATTCATCCTAGTGCTAGCTACAATTTTTTACTGAGAAATCCATCAAATGGATATCAAAACAGCCTTCCTATATAGAAAGCTGGAGGAAATCATTACATGAAGCAACCAGTTAGTTTTAAGGATGAGGAAAAGCTAGATTATGTCTGTTTACTACAGAAATCCCTATATGGACTCAAACAAGCATCTAAGTAGTGGAATAAGAAGTTCCATGAGGTTGCTGCTAGTATGAGGTTTACTAGAAGTTCATATAACTACTGCCTATACTTTAAGGATCTAGGAGAGACAAAAGCAGTCTTTATGCTGGTCTATGTGGATGACTTACTCATTACTAGAAAAGATCTAAGCAGAATTGAAGAGGTAAAGACTGATTTGTGTAAACACTTCGAGATGAAGGATATGGGAAAAGCACAAAAACTTATAGGAATGCAGATAATCAGAAAAAATGAGGGAAGGAAACCTATGGCTTATTCAAAGAAACTATATCAGAAAAGTTTTTGCTTAGTTCAATATGGAACAAGCAAAATCAAGTTTTGTCCCTATAGGATCACATCTACAGATGGTTTCTAGTAAGAGTCCTAAGACAAAGGAAGAACATAAAGCTATGACACACTATCCCTATGATGTTGGAGTTAGGAGTATCATGTACATTTTGTTATGTACAAGACATGATCTAGCCTATGCTATTAGTATCTTAAGCAAATTTATAACCAATCTAGGGTTTGAACACTGGCAAGAGTTCAAGAGTGTTCTCAAATACTTAGTTGGAACTATAAATTACGGGTTATATTTTTCAAAGGCAGAACTAGCTAAATGCAATTATATGTCCTTGTATGGTTTTGTGGATGCAGATTATGCAACAGACAAACCTACAAGGAAATCAATTTCAACATACTTCTTCACACTGTCAGGAAATACAATCAGTTGGAAAGCACAACAATAGTTAGTAGTATCTCTATCAACTATAGAGGTAGAATACTATGCAATTACTGAAGGAGTAAAAGAGCTATCATGGCTATTAGGCATATTGAAGGAAATTAACATCAACATCGCAAAGTTAGTATTGTTCACAGACAGTCAAAGTGCACTTTACCTCAGTAAGGACCTAGTACTGCATGAGAGATCCAAACACATCGACGTGTAACTCCACTTCGTTAGAGATAGAATCTCACAAGGGTTATTCACTTTGGAGAAAATTGCAGATGATCTAAACACAGCTAACTTCAGTACGAAGGTTGTTGCTCCACGGAAGTTCACTTTCTGTAGAGACTATCTACAGATAAGTGAAGTCCTTTATAGACGACAACAATCGAAGAAAATTTCTCTCGATCTCACGATTTCGGTAAAGCTAGGGTTTGGTTATTAAATGGCCCACAGATTGATGAACTATGTGAGGATTAATGGAATAGGAGGGAATAAATGTGAAGATATTCACAGTTCTCCATTAACCCTCAACAAAGAATCAACAATCCGAAGACAGATTTGAGGATTCATGAAGTGCGGAAGTGTGTCTGAAAATTAAAGGAGAAAGAGGAAAGACAATCTGACTGAGATAATAAAAGAAACTAAGTCAAAAACAGAGTATTAAAGCATAAGTCAAGCACGTTAGAGGCAAGTGATACATACCTCATAAATGAAGACACATCAAGATACAACTGCTACGGATTTCCTATATAAGACAAACAGGAGCTTTAGCCAGTAACATACACAAGAACCATTTCATTGTAATCAAAAGGATTGAGAGTGATTTACAAAAGAATCGAGTGAAAGTTTAAGAGGTAGTAGAGTACTTATCTTAGGGTACTAGAGAGAGTTCGTAAACCTCTGGCAAGTGTTTTTGAAAATATTCAACCTCTTGTAACTAGCTCTTTTCTTGATACTAGTAGAGCTACAAAAGTGTGAGATTCTTAGATGTAGATAGCATTTAAGGTATCGAACCAAGTAAATTTTGTGTTCTTTAATTTTCTCCTACTCTTATTTTTCTGCAAAATCAAATCAAATTCATTTGTCTTTGTGATAAAAAGACAACAGAAGGATATAAAGATCCTAGCAACTCCACTTAATACTAGAAAGTTACCAATTTAAATTCCTACTTATTTAGCCTCTCAAAGAATATATTTCAATCCAAGAGCGATTTTCACATTTTGTTAAGTTGTTGAACGGTTCTCCTCATCCACGCAGAAGCATTAACACAGGCCTTCATTTAGTTTCCTCGTACCCATCAGAGAATAACATATCATTCCTTGTCAGTTCTCAAATCAGTAAATGTTGACCTTTGCTTAAAAGAGAGAGAAGAACTTATCTCAAGTTTTCGACCGAATCAAAGGTTACTGTTGGACATGCTGTGTCTTTAAAAATATTTCGGCGCCTTTAACACTTGATGAAGTCGTGATTCCAATGCAATTTGACATGATCCACTAAGTTACAAGAAATCAAGTCCATGCCTATCCGGCATCAATCTACGTGAAGAAAAAAAAAAAGTGACTTGAGTTGTGACCTCAAAAGGACCGAAAATCATCTCTATATTAGACAAAAACTAGAAGTCGATTCTTCTCAATTTTCCGTTATCAATTGCCTGAAAGTGTAATTACTTTATTACGAATACACTTTAGGAATAAATCGTAGGACTCCGAAAGTTACAAAGTAGATTTTTGGGATGAAGCTTATCGATTTTGAATATGAAGGAACTTGAGAATGGGCAGTATATGAAGAAAATCCACTGCCATTTCATGATAATGAAACGCTATATGCAACTCTTATCCTTAGGACTTTAATGAATTAAGAAAAAGAAAAGTAAGATGGGATCTTAATCACTTTTATTCTTTTAGATGAAGAAATAGATAATGAAGATTTGGAGGTCTTTAGAATTTCTGGAGATGATATCTCAAAAGCTATATGTTAATCCTTATGGAATGATGAAAGCCGACTATGATCGTTATTACATGCATGGAAAATCTGAACCTTCTAGTTTAATTTGTATCTGAATCTAAAGATAATTATGTTATCTTTTGATCACTATGTTATGTTTGTTGATATTTATATTAAATTTTCAAAGGTTTGAGTTGGTGACTTTTGGTTGATCTGGAGTTCAAACTTCAAACCCTCTACTACTTTACATGGTTGGACCGAATCTTAAAGCATTGCTGAACTGTGAATTGATCATAAGGCGGAGTTCTTCAACATTATCTCGTAGTACAAAAATGACAACCATAGTCAAGATTGTCCCTTAACAATAACGACATTTTTTCAATAAACAAACTGTACTTGGGATACATTAATGATTGGTTTCTTTACCTTTCTTCTAGCTCTACTTGATTGCCATTTTCCCATATATGAAGTAAAAGTTGCTTTACAAATACATATTACAGGACTTGGATTGTTCTGCACCGTCCCAGTCCCATCAAGTAAAAGGCGTAGACAAATTGAATTGCAGACTAATAAAGTTGGTTTGGGCAAGAAGAGATAGTCTAGCATGAGAGACGAGAGATTGTCACATGGCCAAGTTGACTCATCCAAAGCCACAAAGGGTGTGTTTTTTCAGTTCACATTATGGGCAGGCTCCTTAGATGGATTGGACAAGTCATTCTTTGCTACTAAACAAAGTCTCTGATCTGAGTCCAATCCATGAATTAATGTTGGCAGAAGAAGAGAAGGCCAAAGTGAAGGTAGCCATGTTGACTTGCATGGAGACTCTGAGTAGAATGAATTAATTGTAGTAGTTAGTCATAACCAAATTCGTAGGAATAGCCATAGAATATATTCCAAATCAAGTGGTCGACTCAACATGTGAAGATCAATTACTAACATTCTTACTATGACCAAATAATATATATACATACATCTATAAAAGTTACTTCTCAATTAGTCTCTGGTTTTATAAATTAAGTAATTATTGTGTTGAAAGTAGTATGCAAGAAGAGGTCTTTTTCTATATGCTATTCAAAATAAAGGTCCATTCCATTCCAATACCTATTTTTTTTAAAAAAAATAGTTTATTTTTATTTGTAAAAGATAAAAATATATTTATACATTAATATTAATAAAATTATATTTTATTGTTAAAATATTTAAATACTGAATAAAATTAAAGACAAATTCATTTATGAATTAAAATAATTTATTTTACTTTAATCTCTTATACACTATTCATTAATAGATATTAAAATGAATAAAAATAAATAACTAAACATGTTTAAATTTTGTACAATTCTATTTCTAAATTAATATTTATTTATTTATATATTTTAATTGTTAAGAATTTATTATTAAAACTATATATTTAAATTTTAAAAATTTTATCTCGTAAAAAATATTTTCAATTTTTTAAAATATATAAAATTTATATCTCACAGATAAATATTATAAAATTGTATGTATTTTATAAGATAATTTAGATTTTAAAATATATTTATCAAAACATATCAATTTCAATATAGTTTTTAATTATTTCAAAAATGGCTAACTATTATATATTTATCAATAATAAAATTATATTACAACAAAAAATAAAAATATAAAATCAAAATCAGTTTTTATGGTCTTATAAATTATGAAAACATGAAAATGCAAAAAAAAAAAGTAAGAAATGAAACATGTTCTACGTTTTCCCTAAGTATTTCATATTATTCCCCTTTTATTTCATACTAGCCCTATTAGGTGATTTGCCCAGTACATATTAGAGATATAATACTATATATGTTCCTTTGACGTCAATTAATACTATATATGTATTTTATTACAAAAGCAATTAATTAGAGGTGCTGACTCCGGAAAATGCGAGTATATGAAGTGTGATATTTCTTTTCTTCTTTCTCCATATTTTAATACATGAGATAAAAATTTCAAGCTTTTAAAAATTATTACTAAAATTATTTTTTGATACTAAAAAATATCGTTTACTAAATTTCTATTAAATTATTTTAACATAATTTATTATGAAAATCAGTTATCCATAATAATTAGTTATATAATAATTTATACCAAAATCAGTAAAAATAATTCTAATATCAAAGATTTTTTAGATAATTTAAAGCAATAAAAAGTTTTAAAAAATAAGTAAGACCATAAAAGATGTCGATACATTTTACGCCTTAATCTCTATCTTATTCTTATAGAATGTATGTGGGATGATCATGCCTTATGACGCAGTCAAACTCTTTCCATGTTATATTCCAACACGTCTACCGTCTACGCCTTCTTAGAAGTAGTGTGTGAAGCTTCGTCTTGGTTCTTCAATGTCAACTCTTTCTCTGTGAGATAATTGAATAACCTGGTATGTCACATATCATCATTCTCAATAAATAGGCTGTTCTCAAGCAGCTGGCATGAACAGAAACGATGGTGGAGTTGACATTTCTCGTTTATTTAAAAGAAAATCAAATGGTAAAATATTGTATTGTGAAAAGATAGATAGCCCAAACGTGGAAGGTTGACAAGTAACGACTTAAAAACTAATGACCTTTTTATTTGAATTGCAAGTTAAACTAACATTATGCCCAATAACATTCTTTTTAAGTTTAATAGATCAATTGTTATTAATTAATTAGATGAATCTTTCTTTGTTTAGATGAATATGTAGTGATACATCGTTAATAAGTGTAGGGATTAAGTTTTAACAAGCTCATTAACTTCTTGTAAGTTTGAAAATGTTAGATTCAAATAACATATCTAATAGTTTAAGAACACTAAATGTAATTAAAATGAGATATGGTTTTATTAAAAGTTATATTTTAATAATACTTGTAGTCTAATCTAGTCACTGATAATTCAATTGGTAATTACTGAATATAGCACGAACTATATGGAAATAGTTCATTTATTAATAAAGGATTTATCAATTTAAAGTAATTAGAGAGAATGTCTCATTCCTCTTATTTAACATTAATTCAGAAAATTTTTAGTCAAGATAGAATTATAATTTAATAATAGTTTTCAAATGTTATCAATAAAATCAATTACTAATGAAAGAGAACTAATATAATTAGACTTAAATAGAGTAAACATCAATTTTATGTTTTGTGTATAATCAAAACGTTGTGTGATGAAATAATTGAATTATATTAAAAAATCATGTATGAAAAAATTAGTCAAAGCCAGTTTGACACTCCTAATATTTAAGTGATCATAATGTGTTATTAGACGTCAATCTTGATCTACAGATATAAAATATTTAATTAGATAATTAAAAATAAATTAAAAAAGTTTTAATTTATCTAATGTTAAATATGATTTAGGACTATAATTTATATTCATTACCAACATATTTAGGCACTTAATGGGTTATATAAAACATAGTTAGAAGAGAGAAAATTATATTTTAATCAAGTTGGACTTAATTGTAAAGTTTAATAAAATTAGAATTTTATTTCGATTAAATTACTAAAAGGTTCAAACAATATTATAAATTGGTTTAGACTCTAAAGGAGTTGATACTTTTTACTTAACTTTGGTTGCGTTTGGTAACTAAAGAATCAACTATTTTTTAGTTGATTCAAGCCTTTCAGCTATTTGACTATTTCAAACAACTGAAATTCTTGTTTGGTAAGATGTATAGAATGTTGAAAAGCTACTCCATACCAGCGTTTCCATGTAAACAGCTGATTATAACAAGTGAAAAATCAATTCTGCCAACCCCTCACGTTCCACTCTACTGCTTCACCACAAAAACCATGAAAGGGAAAAAAGACATTAGACGTCCATGGGTTTGGGCTTTCTAAGTTTCATATACATTAATTAATTTTTGCAAGTCAATTTATGCCTAATTAAAATTAATTAAGTGTGTCATGCATCACACTATGTTATGCTTATGAATTATGCATGAAACATTTGTAAATTTTTTCTAAATTTTAATTTTTGTTTTATTTTTAATTTTGTTTTATTTTTAATTTTTGTAAAATTAAATATTTAATCGTGATCTTATAAATTTAAAATCATAGTACATCAATATAGTATTTTTCATTTTAATTAGAAAACGCCTTTTAGAACTTTCTTTTTTATTTGTTTTTTTAATGTAAATAGAATAGAAAGGTACGGTGATTTAATTAATTAGTCACAGAATCTGAAATTTGTGAAAATGTCACGTCCGGATTAGCAATGACATTTTTGGTTAACTATAATAAGAGGGAATTCGGCAGAAAAAAAGAAGAGTAGAGAGAAGAAAAAAAAGAGAGACTTTTTAATGCGTGTCTCTTATTAAGAACATTTTTAGGTGATTAAATAGCCTTACAAAATATAACAATTGAAAATAGAAAACAATATCTTACTAGTACTCTACCATTAATTGCCAATTTTTAGTAGCCTTATTAAATGAAAAGATAATTAATTAATTATTAAAAATTTGTTCCAACGTGGGACACGTAACAAATTCTTATTTTCAAAAGTTGTATTCCTTATTTTAGAGTGACTGAATAAGGTGATTTTTTTTTTATTAAATTGGAGATCATTCCGGCCACATACTGGGTACAGTTTTATGATTTTCATATAAAAATGTATATCCTATAGCTTAGAACATGGTATAAACGTGTGCGGTGTCCATTGGAAGAACTTGTTCACGTGACCGCAGTTACGTGATAGAATATCACGTGATAACTTCCACGTACTCCACCCTCCTGAGTCCTGGCAAGAGCTGCAGGGAGGAGGCAGAATACAGAATACAGAACTGAAAAAGACAAAAGATAAAAAGAATTATGCGTTGTCGACTCTTAAATCCTACGCACACAAATTCGTACTCATAAGATTATCTTCTGAAGCGCAGCTTACATATAAGATTCTCTTCTGAAGCGCAGCTGGGTCTGGGTGTCGTATTAACGTCCTTTTACTGTTTTACTTTTTTACTCTCGATTCCAATTAGTATGTTGTAGATTAACTAGTTTAGATTATTAATTAAAAATATAATCATAACATTGGAAGGAAAAACAGAATGTGACCTGGAGACAAATTTCATGCCATCCTGCAAGAGATGAGTGCCGGCCTTTCTCTAGATCGATTTTGGTTGATATAATATGTAGATTCCTGTGTCTTAACCATAAAAGCTCACTTCCTCTCATATGAAATTGTTTCCGAATGTAAAAATTGTTTGTCCGAAAATGCTATCAGACATGATCCTTGTAATGGATTAGCAATATAAAAAATAGAAAGTGCTACTTTCTTTTATCCTCTGCAATCCAAACAGATTATATTATTGCCCTCAATCAGCCATGATTGTCGTTGGATAAGGATTTGTTGAAGCCCAATAAGAAAAGGACAAAAGTTGACGAAGGGCAAAATCATTAATAGCGAAATTATTAGGGGCCATAACGTATTACTTTAAAGTAAGAACTTCCATAACCCGAGAACATCCTCAAAACTGTATATAAACGCCATTGTCTGAAGCCCCATGGCAGAAGACAAAAGCAAGCAGAGAGAGAAGGAAACACAGAAAACCCCTTTTTCTCTCTCTCTCTCTGTTTGTTTTCAGTTTTCTCTGTTCTTCTGGGGAGAGAAGCCTCCCATCTCTTTCTGTCTCTCCTCCTCAGTTTCTCTTCGGAAACCAATCATTTAGGAGGCAAAAGATAGAGTCTTTTGAAATGGAGGGGAAGAGATATGCTGTTCTGCTGTGCGCAGAGGACTCGGAGTACGTGAAGAAGAAGTATGGAGGGTACTTTGGGGTGTTCCTCGGAATGCTGTCGGAGGCCGACGAGATGTGGGACGTTTACCGGGTGGCTTGCGGAGAATTTCCCCGAGACGACGTGATTGAATCCTATGATGGGTTTGTGATCACCGGGAGCTGCAATGATGCTCATGGAAATGATCTGTGGATCTGCAAGCTCATTATCCTGGTGAAGAAACTCGATGCCATGAAGAAGAAGATTCTGGGCATTTGCTTTGGGCACCAGGTATGAGTCGTCTTGTCTAAATTACCAATTATATTAAACTGGGTTTATGTTCGTTTTTCAAACTCATTTTTTTCCACTAAAGATTTTGGGTTTTTCAGAAAATATCTTTTTTTTCTTTTTAAAAGGAGAAAATATCTTTTTGATAGAAACGTTTGGGAGGAAAACTTATGCTTTCGTGACACAGACCTTGCCAGTTCTTGAAGAAGGGCAAAATGGTCCACATGAAAGTTTGATCGTTTGATGAATCAAAAGTCCCGCGTCAGGGTCAGGGCTTACTGCATAAATAAATGGTAATAGTAAATTGTTTAAAGTTATAGAAATTAGTCGTTGGCTTCAGAAGTTGCCAGCTGACACCTATGATTCATGAGGTCAGTTCGCAAAATTTTGGTCCTAGTGAAAATGAGGGCAAGTGGTCCCAGGGCCGTACGCTGTGAGACGTGATTGGACCATCACTACTTGATGATCTGATTTACCACCATTTTCCAACTAAAGTGGAATCGAGGGTTGTTCGTTTATTAGGCCTACACGTGGAGTGTCGTCTTGGAATCACATGGTCTGTACGCTTTTCAGGCATATACGCATACGGACTTTTAGAGTTTTTGGCGCTGGGTGATTCAGAAACAATAGTTGGTAGTTTTATGGTGTTGTATAGCGTCGAGTTTTGAATGAGTTAAAAATCGAGTTACACATATGTCCATGGCTCTTTCAGTGGGTTTGTTTGTTCAATGTTCTTATTTGCTGGAGTAAGATAAAAAAGGGTTGTCGGGATGTGGTTAGCTAATCGCACTCAGACAAAGACAGGCACATGTTCATGAAAGAACAAAGGCGGGTAGATTAGTTAAATGGATGGAATATTATTATTTTATAAAAATAATATATATTATTATGTGTAATATCTCATCATTAGTTAATAAATACAATGGGTGTGAAGTGATTTGTTGATGATAGGACCTGCCTAGTTCCATTTGGGAGATACGTTTCGATTTAGTCCTTTATTTCGGGGTTTTGCTTATGGACGGACAGCTAATGTGATATTGCTTTCCTTGTATCCTTTTCTATACCTTTATTGTACACATCCTGGGGAAGATGAAAAAGGTCTATAATTTGATTCACTACCTTTTGGGTATTGCTCAGATACTGGGCCGTGCATTGGGAGGAAAAACTGGACGTGCAATCTCAGGGTGGGACATAGGCGTCACAACCATCCATTTCACATCAACAAAGATGTTCTCATCACTCAAAATCCCAACCTCAATGTCTGTGATCGAATGCCATCAAGATGAGGTTAGTCCCATTTTTCCATCTAGAGTGAAAGAGATTGGAATTACGGAGACAAAGGGTGGTGGGTTATCTTACAAGTCATTTGTGTGTGTGCTTGAAAACATATGATATAGATCCGCGAACTCCCTCCCAGAGCAGAGGTTATTGCGTGGTCTGATAAGACTGGGATCGAGATGTTCAGGTGTGGGAACCACATAATGGGGATTCAAGGTCATCCAGAGTACAACAAGGACATTCTCCACCATCTCATTGCTCGTCTTGCAGTTCGAAATCTTATTGAGGTAAGCAATTCTTCATCAGTCAAGCTCTAAATTTACAATCAAGTGACCAAGTTGTAATTCTTTTGATCTATAGCACTCTTTTGCTGAGGAGGTCAAGGTGAATTTGATGGGGAAAGAGCCGGACTCAGTGGCATGGAGGAAATTGTGCACCAACTTTCTCAAGGGCAGATTATGATGATGATAACGAAACAATGATAAGAAAAAGTTATGTAAATAAGTAGTCATTGGTTGGAATGCCTTTTCCTGTTTTGTTCGTGGCTCATTCAGACTTGATGTTGTGCTTAAAATTACTAAGTACCCACCACCAGTTATATTAGAGCTTGGCAGCCGAGTTAGTTACTAGTAACTTCTGGTAGTGGTTCATCGAGAAACTGTTGTTCTGTTCTGTCAGAAATCTCACTCAACCATGACTTGATAACATTTCATTCTCACTTAGCATCTATTTGAGCGCGCTTTCTTTAGAAAGAAAGTAAATTATTGTTGTCTGTTATACTTTGTTCATTCAACTCTCTCTTGTCCAAAAACAAAAAACTCTCTTACAGTGACTTTCCTTCTGCAGATGAAAAATTACTAATATTTCAGAGCACAATGCTGTTCTCTTGGTAATGTTCGCTTAACAGCAAATCCATTACATAAACCAAAACAAACAAACAAAATCATTCTTTGTTGAAATGTTACATCCAAATGGTTGTTCTTATTACTGCTACTTCCCTATTCAATTTGAGTTGGATAATCAGACAAAAGCACACTTTCCAAGTTTCTGTATTTTGATCACCTTCTATATACAGCAAGAGCTAATGATACTTCCTATGTTTTTAGCATTAATCCATTATTTCTGAAACCTAAAGTGATCACCACCCTTATGCCACTAATAAATATATCTCAAACCAATACTAAAGCCTATAAATGTATTGACAACCGTAATACCTCAACATATCATTTGTAGGAGCTGATCCGGTTGTTTATTCAAGGCCCATTGTATTAACAAACCGAGCCTAAATACCAACTCAACATTTTAGGATTATGAAGCATCAAAACGTATAGTTTAATAAGATAAAAACCCACCTGGTGAGTATATGATCATACCAGCTAGTTTCTTATAAGGAAGAGGATTGGATCTAAAGTATGACAAAATGATCCATCATTATGTAAATCACAGCATACGAAACCAAAGGAACAAAAGTTTAAATTAAGTAGCAAGGAAGCAAATTTTCAAGTAAAGCACTCGGTTAAACCCCCTCAAAATTTTGAGTACTGATCAATGTTCACCAAACAATTATTCCTTTAAATTCTCAATTATGGATGGAGAACTGCTTCATCACCATCCAAGTCCAAATACCTTATGCTCCATTTGCACAAGAAGAAATAATTTAGACACTCAAGTTTGAATTCTTCCTGCACTCAGCAAGCATGTCAATGTAGAACTGGCATTTGCTGATGTCACTTCCATAATTGTTGATACACTGCATAGAAGACAGGAACTTTAATGTCAAAAAGCTATGGAACCTTTTATCCGTAAAATGCAGTTTTACAATCTAACAAACACTGCAGTACTAAATCACTTCATCTCCATCGGCTATCATTATCAAATTTCAGTACATCAACATCATCAGATCGCTCTTCATACAACTACATGGAGAAGTCCTACTAACAGGTTCATAAAGTATATTAGTGAATTCTATTTACAGTTTACAAAAAGAAATAAAAGTGCATGTGGATGTATAAAAAGGATAAAACAAGAAACTCGATCTTTGTAACACAAAGATACGTAATTAGACAAAAGAAATAAGAAGTTATATTAGATTGAGATCCCAAAATAATCAAATCAGTCTGACACAAAAAATACTCATCTAATCAAGGAAGGTAATAATCCCATGACAAAGTTATCATGTATATGTGCATTCATGCACTCCCTAAGACGTGTCTGATAATAAAAAGTCAAACAGTAGTCACATAAAGACAGCCAATTAAAGTTAAAGAGGATTACAAGGTAAAAGTTAGACCTTGCCTGTTAATCCCGTACTCAACGTTTTACTCAGCAGAAAAAATGATATATAAAAATATCAATCTAAAAAGTCCATTTCTAGGAAGCTTTGTAGACAGCTAGAGAAAATAATCAGTTCACATACGTCTTGGAATGCCTTTGAGTGAACACTGCATGCATCAGCACCACCAATACCGGTAGAAGTAGGAGCTGGAGCAGCAACGGCAGCCTCAGAGACAACAGTCTCATGTTGAATGGCACGTGGACCCAATACTGCATCCACAGCTCTATGTGCCACTGCACTTCCAGTGCCAAAAGCCATGCCTGAAAGTGGATAACAGGAGTAAAACGTTACTTCAAATTTTGCTGCCATTTGAACCGGATACGGCATATAGAATCAACAAACAAAATGAAAAGCAGAAATTTCACTCCAGTTACATAAGCAATCTTTTCTCCACGTACCTTGAGCTATGGTTGAACCAATACCAGAGAGCATTCCACCACCGCCACTTTGAAGAGGAGCAGGAGGAGGAGCATGGTGAACTGAAAAGGTAATAAAATAACTTTGGTACACGCAAACGCTAAAAAATGGTTATCATTGAATACGAACTTATAACAACTATCATAATGAGGCAGATTATATATGGTGCAACACAAAAACTCTTATGTATGTGAATAAAAATGTATGCTTCGCAACTAAGCACATAAATTAAAGTGACACCTGGCTGAGGTGGTGGGCTTTGACGAGGGGCTGGCCTAGCAGCAGGTCTTCCTGCATAATATTTGATCACATAAAACATCTAGACTTGAATAGAAAATCTAGCAGCAAACAACCCAGCACAACATCAAGACATGGTAATACAACAACCAAAAAAGAAAGGAAAAAATCAATAAGCATTACATATTAGCAGATATAACTGCAAAACATTTAGGATTTATGAAGTATTCAAATATTATTCGAACTCCCAATACATGTAATCTTAACTGCCAAGTTTCAATTTTCCTTCCTTGACCACAGGAACAGAATCCAAACTCTAAAAGGAAATACGTAAGCTAATCAATTACCCTCATGGTCAAAAGCACAGCCATTTTTGCAGAATACTGGCGTAAATAACCACAAATTCAATCCCTAAAAACTACCAACTAGTATATAGCAACTCCAAATTCCACATAAAAAAAAACTCCAAACTCCACATATCTAAGACATTCTCAAAGACCAAAAAAACAATAAACAATATAGCGGACATTGGTTTGATAAAGGAACGAATTTGAAGCTTACGTTAACATATAAAATCAAACTATGCAATATCCAGTAAAATGGTGTCAAGACACCAAGTGGATTTCAGAGACAACAAAAACCCAGAAAATGAAACTAAACCAGAATTCCATATTCTTAGAATCTCCTGAACAAACACAACTATAAACCAGAAGCAACAAAAATGAACAACACAAGCCCATAAAGACAGAAAAGCGAAAACACGAGCACCACATAAGAACAAAACTTGAGATCTAAGAGTAAAGGGCGCGTAAGAGTGAATAATCTGACCTCCAGAGCTACGTCGAGGCATGGTTGATGGAGAGGAAGGCAAGAGAAAGAGACAGTTATAGAGAAGGTTTAGTTCCAGAAAACTTGGAGAGAGTCGTCTCGTCTGTGAACTACCACTACTGAAGCCCTAAGAACCTCTAAAACGGTTCCTTATAATAGTGGCTAGGCTCATGATTTAGTGCGGTCAGAATTAAATGCGGCAAAACTAGGTGGGTTTGCTGGGAAATACTTACCGTTGGATTTTAACTTCCGAACCATTTTGGTGGATACGTGATTCGGGACTCCTGGACATGCACGGACACGATTAAATCATACCCTAATCTTGGACTTTTCTTGTTTTCTTTTTCTTTTTAATTAAAGATTGTTTCTATTATAAATTCTAATAGGTGAAAAGTTGAGGTCGGAAGTTAGATTGGGCATCCTTTAGAAAACATTGTATTTTGGATAATATGAAAATCTATATAAGTTGATTTTTGTATTGTATTGTGTTTGTACAATACAATACAATACGATCTAAGAGTGACTCAGAAATCAGACCATGTCAACGCTAATTAGATTGATAAGACGACAGACCTAAGGAAATGTGAGCTTAGTGGTCACTCAAAATGCGTTAACCACTTGTTAAAAACCTAGATGCCAAGGTGACAAAGAAAATGACGATTTGGGGTTATGACTTGACTGCGGCTTACCCGCCCTGATCACACGGGTTGATAATGTAAGGCGTCGGTCAGGGAAGTCTGTCACATCATTCAACAAAGGACTCCAATAACTGTTTCGTTAACAGGCAAAAAACACAGCATACAAAACATGCCAAAGCTAGAACCCTAGTATGTATGTTTTCCATTTGTTCGTCGATTTTCCAATTTCCTTTTGCAGTAAAGAGAACTACAGCTATGACTATGTTAACACAACTTCAAAGTTGTCCTGTACCTTTGCTTCCCCCAAAAAGGAAAGACACTGGGACAGGCAGAAAACAAAAATCCCACAGACAAAAGCAGTAGGTTTTCGCGAAACCAAACAATACTCACTGAACTGAATATTTGCTTCTGGTTAACAATTAAAGCTCCAAATCTCAGATAGCCAAAGTGTAATCGGTTCATCTGCAAATATCAACACACAGGTACACATGATCCGAAACCAGGTAAATGTGGCTGAATTTTCAGGTGTCCACAGAAAATTACTGCTATACAGAGAAACTTTCAACTAATATTCATTGATTAAACTACGGGAAGGCAAAAGTTGGAGCAAAGACCACTATACTATTACTACCGCAAGAGAAAGGAATGGCTAATACACAAAAGCAGATTCTGGGAAGAGAAGAGATAAACCAGATCTAGGAAGTGATTGCCACAATTCAAGTAACAAAAAGGAAAAAGTGGATGGACAGTTTGAACAGATCTTACCTTGGATTGAGCCATTTTTGGCCTTCTAGATATCGTCGCCGACCTTTCTTCTGGTCATTGACTTGCTCAATCAACACAATGCATAAGTCATCGCCACTAGGTACTAAACCCTTTTGTTTATATCACCAAAATTAAAAAAGAAAAAAGAAAGCAAATGTAGGATTGGACACCTCGGCATCTTCATATCAATAAAATGAAAAGCAAAACCCCGTTAGATCACAAAAGAGTAAATAAAGTGTAGACACCAAGAAACTATCAATTTAGTGGCAGAGAAGTAACGATTCTGACGCGCATGCTAATTAAAAAAAAGAAGAGGAAGAACAAACTTGGAATCCATGGTATCCGGCTGAGTTGAACGGCCAAGATGGGGCCACAACATCATCTTATACAAAATCATATATATAGTTGAATGGCATACCAACTATCATCACTCAAACTGTCCTAACTCCTAAAGCCGTAAGGCTTTTGCTGTCCCGAAATTTACAAAACAACGCGGTATGCCAGAAACCACCCAAACAGCTTTAGAAGCCTAAACTCCTTAGACACCTCATAATAATTATCCCAACTCTCTTAACCCACTTTTATTCACTCAAATAGACTCCCCTCACATCACTGTTTTATTATTCGGTTCAAAGATCAGATCTTTATTAACGTCTGTGTTAGCTCAATTTCAGCTTGAAAATGTGGAGTTATTGGTGGCGAGCCAGACTTCCCGTCGCAGTGGACGACGGTAAGTAACTTCAACAATTCACAACCACTACCGCCACCCGCTTTCGTAACTTAAAAACGTTAAATTCTCGTTACCCTCCTGCTCCGTCACCGCCGTCACTACCAGCTTTTGCACTCTATACCCTTCCTCCACTACCTTCTCTCGTCGCCGCCGCCTCAACCTTCCTTTCTAACCTTTAGTTCTTCGTCGAGCCGCGTTTGCGACCACTCTTTGTACGTTTTTAGTCCACCTCCACCACTTTCTCCGTGTTCGTCATGGCCGCCGTCACTGTCATCTTTATAGTCAGTAGCAGAGTCGACGGTGATCGGCGCGTTTACGCACACAACCACTCTGTAACGAAACCAAACGCTGTACGGATCACCTTTGTAACTGAAAAGTATGTGCCCATTTTTACGCGCCACCACCTCTCCTATTAGACCTTCAAAAAACCTTTTGTCTTTAACAGCGATCAATGACAACTATCACCTAGATCCATCACCATCTGTTATGCCCATCACCATCAAGATCAAAACTATGGCGTCGTAAAGGGAGCGTTGCTCGACTAGCCTCAGAGAACAAACCTGTGGGCATCACTCTTTTTCTTGTATCTTTATGTTCCTCTTCCATTCCACATCCATGTCGAATCACCATCACATCACTAACACCAACTTTTGGAAATTATGCTATCGTATGATATTGGGTACCATATTAAACAGCCTTTAGTAGTAAGCGAATTGGGGTAATTATGCTTATTGCCATCGGGAAACTACTTTATTGTTATTGCTTCTACTTAATTAAGTAGATGTCTGCGATTGCTTGGTTTCAAATAACCACATACTTCAGGTTCCAACTGGAATGAGTTTCAGGAAAATTTTGAACTTTCATTTAATGTGCTTGGTCCGTTTGGGTATTATTAACTTGCAATAGCTCTTAAAATTAGCATTTGTAGACGTTTAATTGAATTACTCTTTGATTTGCTTCTTTAAGTGAATTAAAGAACTTTTCTGTCTCTGGCAAGTTATGCAACAGCAGCCAATCTGATAATAGGTAATTAGTTGATTAGACATACAGAATGGGTTTCATCATCTGCTGAACTTGTCTTCCCAATTCTTGTTTTCAGGTTCTGCAAATATAATAACTTTCACTCTTGAGGAGCTTTCTGAATATACAGACGGATTTGATGACAAAAACTTTCTTGACTATGGAGGATTTGGCAGTGTTTACCGTGGCACCATCCGTGGAAGGAAGGAGAGGCATTTTAATGGCCTACAAGTAGCTGTGAAGGTCTCTCGCAATGTGGAAATCAAAACGAGGACACAGTGGGAAGTAAGCAAAAGAAGATGTTTTAGTTCTTGAATTTGTTCTGTGATGTCATAGTTTGTGCATTTCAGGTTCACCGTCTTTTAGGACTAGTTGTTGGTATTAAGACCAAACGCCCTGTTAAAACTGTCAAGGGGATTCCCACGACACAAGTGTCTTTTTATTGAAACAACTGATGACAAACAATAACCATTTATGGGGGGTGAATCAACAAACTTGTTCCCATTAGCCATTTCCAAATTCTAGTACAAGAAGTGCTTATGTGGAACCCAACCCTCAGACCCACTTTAAATTCTCTTGTTTTTCTTCACCATCGACCATTACATGGTGGGTCCGAATTATTCTTATTTTAATTCCAGAATCCGCGCCCTACTACTAGTCATTAACATTTGATCTTCTGCTCTTTGTTTTCAGGCTGAAATAAAATATCTGGGAGAAATTAGGCATCCAAATATCATTAAACTGATTGGCTGCTGCGAAACTGCAGACAGGTTTTACCTTGTCTATCCGCTTATGCAGAACGGAAATGTGATGAAGAAACTGCAAGGTAATCTCCAAATAGCTAGTCATATTTTTAAACATGAATCTAACTGCCTTTTGAGTGAACAGCTCATGACTGCATCCCAAATACTGTAAAAGGTTATAAATTATGATAGTCTGAGATCCATCTCTTTTCCTATGTTTCGTTGAATATACATGTAACGATGTTAGTGGTTTGCTTAATAAAGTTGTGTACCAATTTGCCAATAGATCTTGATTGGGGCAGCACAATTAAGATCATGACTGGGACAGCACGTGCAGTGGGGGAGTTACATGCTCACTCACCTCCTCTCATCTATCGTGATCTAAAGCCGCAAAATCTTCTTATGGATAAGGTCAACATAAGACAAACATTTCCTAGCTAACTAACTAATTTAACGGTAACTTGAAATTCTTCAACTCATCAGTTTGTAATTAAATTAATTTGGTGAAACCAGGATTTTACTCCAATACTGGCAGATTTCGGGACTGTTACCGCAGAAGGGGAGTGTCTGAAGCTTGGTACTGCTGGATACACTGATCCTATAGTAATGACAGACGGTAAGTTCGAAAAGAGATGATTGATGACCCTTTTTTGTTGGTGTGTATAATAAAACTTTTTCTTCAACTTTACAGGAGCCGTTGGAACCAAGCCAAATGATATCTACAGCTTAGGGGTGATTATACTGCAAATGATCATGAAGGAGAGGATTGTAAGGTTAGCAGGAAGCAGTATGCAAGTGCATATCAGTGACTGGGCTCGAAGTAGCTACAACATCAAAGGAGATGCAGTACATGACAAACTCAAGAGAAAAGGATGTTCTAAAACTGCTGCCAAGGCAATTACAGAGCTTGGGCTTGACTGTGTCAGTGACAACACATTGGAGCGCCCTACCATTGCTCAAGTCCTCGAGAGGCTTGCCAAACTAAATTAATATACCTTTTTTCTCCATACCTTCTTCGGAGTTTTTTTTTTTTGAAATTTTTTTCCTGTTAATAAGGTACCTACTTATTACTACGAATTCATCAAATGCTTTGGGTTCCCAAGATAATGAAATGAATCTAGTTTACATATTTAGCATATTCGAACTCCAGACACTTCTTATCGCTTCTTACCCAGTTTAAGGATGACACGTGGTATGTACAGTTTTGACATTCACTGTAGAAAATAATAATTGTAACAGCCCTCCCAATTTCCATAATTAGGACAAAACAGAAAACTAGTGCATAAGCAAAATCAAGCCTTTTCTACTTGCAACCTTTGGTCTTACAACGTACAGAAAGCCAAGGAAGAGCGCAGTTTTGTACCTGGTTTCTTCAAGTACAGATATGCCAAAAGAATTATATCAACTCAGATCTTGAAGTGTTTTGTCATGCATTAATTAAACCAGAAAAGACGGTCATCTTTCAAGTTGAGGGGAGAGAGAGAGAGAGAGAGAGAGAGAGGAGACTGAGAGAGAGATAAGAACTGAACTTTGTTGCTCCAAAGAAGTGGGGGTGGGGGCGGCAAGCATGTGGACTGTGTTGTTCCTGAACACGAGGGTCATTGTCTGACAAACGCAATTCATGTAAGACCGTTCCTCCGAATCGAACGATAAAATGAATTAGTTGAATATAAATTTCAGTTATTTATTTATATAAATTTTATGTAAATTTTATATAAATAAATGTAAGATTTGTATAAATAAATAAATGAAATTTATAAAATAAAATAAGACACTATAATATTAAATAAAGAATTTTACTTTCAAAAAAGACGTATAATATCTCATTAAACTTAAAGCACGAAGGCCTGGTGCACCATAAATTAATATTTTAGTGTATAGTATACAATTAATTAGTTGCGATAAATTAATGAAATACTATCTTGACCTTATTAATTTAGAAAGACAAAGAAGACTGCGTTACAATAACTTAGTATAAACACGCCATATAGTATAAAGGCCAAAGGGCTGGAGATAAAATGGAATCCAAACAAGTGGTGAAAAGGAAAAGTGGCCTTGACTTCAGCGACAACCTTATTTTTGGAGTTATATTTATGTACTGTATGTAAGATTTTAGTATATTCTTTCTTTTATTCGTTTCTCACTTATTATAATAACACGAAATTCAAAAGTCAGTTTAGTAAGAAGGGATTATCTATAGACATAAACACGTGACACAGCCACTGCCACCACCAGGATACCAGGACTGTGGGGTTGGGATAAAATTAAGAAAGGGATCATGTAAAAAAATCAAATAAGATAAAATAGAAAATTTTTAATTATTTATTTTATTCTTTATAAGAGTGGCTAGGCTAGATTAGGCTTGGGCAGCTTTAATTAGACCTAAGGTTTGATTTTTTCATAAAAGTTGACTCCGAGATCAGATCATCTGAACTTAATCTATTAACTTCAAGTCGAAGTTAAGAGGACAAACAAGTTTGTTACTTTGTTGACTTCAAGTTAAATTAGGAGGACAGACATGCGAGGGTAATCGCGATCTTTAATTTTAATGTTAGTATTAGGTTATAATTTTTTTCAAGTTTAGTGAAAACTTAAAGGCAAATCACATAAAACAACTCATGTGATATACTTGATTATTCATTTTAGCCCCTGTGTTTTTAATTTGTTCACCTTAGCTCCTGTGTTTTTTATTCTCATTCAAGATACCCTAATTGAGTATTTTCTAACAAATTTGCCCTTAGATTATTGAAATACATTCTTTTAATCTCTTGATTCTAAGAACAAATTTGTCCGAAAATACCCAATTGTGGTATTTTGAATGAGAATAAAAAAAACAGGGATTGAGGTGAACGAATTAAAAATACAAGGGCTAAGATAAATAATCAAGTATATCACATGGGCTCTTTTATAGGATTTGCCAAACTTAAAGGAGGAAAAAGTAAGGAAAATAGTGTCACACACAAGTTTCTTCCTTCACATGATAAATATGCGGGAACAGTCCATTGATGAATCTGAAGGTAATCAGCTTTTCAAAAGGTTAATCAGTAATGCATGATTGGAGACAGTTTGTCAAAGCCATAAGTGAGAACACACACGCCGTTGAATTGAATGACTAAAGTCGGCCACAATGCTAATAAAAGAAGGATTTGTTTCAGGTTTTTGCTTCCCTAATGACCATTATGTCTTTACCAAATATAAGCATACACGTGTTCACCACAAAAATAATGATGGTAAAGAAATTTGAACTATTTTCTTTGTCCCAACTAAGATAATAAACAAGTGAATCCACAATGTCCTGGAAACAAACAAAATAATCTCAGACCTTAAATTCATCTGGTTAAACAATCAAAGCTCAATCTCTGTATTGAAACAGAACATGCCACATATGATATGAGCTCCCCCAAATCAGACAAAAGTTGCAGGACATCATCCACAGAAGTATGTTAATATTTAATTTAGATGTTGATGACTAAACTGATTCTTCACTACCAGTAAAGTAAACTTTGTGGAGGTCAGAATCCTCCACAACTCACCACCATTTCTACCATCCTACATGTTATCAACCAACTTTTCATCAGGTTTTGACTGGCACACTACCCTTACAGTAAAGATAAAATGGTTATGTATAGTGAGAATTTTGGATCATCAAATTAATAAAGTGAGCTTACAAATAATAATACAAAATGTGAAATGACCTTAACGAATCTTAATTTTCTTTTGTTCTTGTTTTGATCTTCATTTCATTAGTTGTAAACTTCAACTACTCTTGTTCAACTTTATATACTATATTTTTGAGGTTATGACTTTATTTTGTTCCAATATTTCTTTTCATCAAAATAATAAACACATTAGTAGTAATTATATTTTATTATCATTAAAACATGGATTAGAACCTTTCTTGGTTTAATAATAGAGGGTCAACAGCCAATCATTTTGATGCAGCCAATGGCCAATACCATAAATGTTCAATTTAATAGATGAAGGTGGTAGGAATCTTATAAAGAAAAATAACTCATGTATTAATTAATGATGTTAGTATGAATAACCATATTGATGAAAAAAATGATTAAGAGGGAAGAGGGAGTAGCAGAGAAAATTAAGATAGTAATGATTACAGTGAGTGGAGATATGCAAATCATATACAATAAAATGTGAAGGAATCCAGTTAGTTAATAAATGAGTACTGTTTCAAAATTGACACCTTAGTGATCAACGTTGAAAGAAATGATATATATATATATATATACACTACGATTGAGTTATTTAGGGGTTAATGGTGTACTGGGCTCCTGCAATCATGACAAAGCTAAAAATT
>JANKOE010000206.1:60421526-60453637 GCA_026284465.1 Erythroxylum citrifolium | reverse complement strand
ATAGCATAATTTCGTATAATACAAATAAAAATAAAGTTAATAATAATAATAATAATAAGTAGAAAATTTATAATAATAATAATAATAATAATAATATCTTATAATAATAATAATAAATAAATAAAATAGAAGAAGGAAAAATTAATCATAATAAGGATTTTAATAATAAAAATAAGAATAAAAATAATTGATAAAGTTAATAATAAAAAGAATAATAATAATAAGTAGAAAATTTATAATAATAATTAATAATACTAAATAATAATAATAAGGACATTTTGGTCTTTTTTTTAGTTATTCCTTTCTTATTCCAAGTTTATATTTTTAAACCAAACAGTGGAATAGAAATTCTTTATTTATTCCATTTCTTGAACCAAACAAAGTAATACCAATTTTATTCTATTCCTCATCTTTTCTATTCCAAAGAATAATTATTCTATTCCTTCTCTATTCCATTCCGTGAACCAAAAATTAGAATCAAATGAAACATTTGGAAGATAACAATGGACCAATGGAGAGTTTGCAGCGAATGGGTACGTGTATGTAAAGCTTTGACCTTATCAACAACAAAATGTGCATTATTGGGTGAATCATAAGTTATCTTTGTATTTTGGTCCTTTTGTAATTTTGCAACATGTTAGTAAGGTGTCCTACTGTTTGGTTGTATTAGAGATTTTTCAAATTTATCCTCCTTTCCATGTATCCCAAACTTTAAAAAACATGTTTCAAATGCTAGGAGAATATAGTCTCATTTACTTGCAATAGTGCAATATGTTATGAAAATTGAAACAACATGTCACCATTAATGATAGGAGAATTTTCAAATGGAGAAATAAGCCAACTGTTCAGGTCCTCGTCTAGTAGTCGTATCAACAAGATGGAGGTATATGGTAATTTCTTTATAATCTTTAAAAAAGATGCCATAACATCAATCTTGTGATCAAAATTACTAAGGAGGGAGTCATTTGTTACAAGTTGAAAAGATAAAAGGAAGGGGTGATATGGTGTCAAATAAGAGGCAAGAATTAATTAAATGGTGTCTTAGGATCAAATGCTTAGTCAAGAGAAGGAGACAAGTGTAAATGTACAATTGGCTTGAGCCCAATGACAATATTAATCATTCAGTAGCAAATTATAACTAAATTTTGAGTAATAATTTATTCTTTGCTTCTCTCTCTATAATTTCTTTTCTTGAACTAATTCAACATTCTCAAACTCCCAAATATAAGATCCTAATAGTTCCATTGAATTGACACATACTAATTAATGACAAAGTGGATGATTTTACTATTAATTAAAATGCTACATTGGTAATGATAAATTCCAAATTATTTTAAAATTACACAAACATTTTGATGAAATTCTTATAGAAAATTAAAATTGTGTCAATCTAAAGTTCAAATTAAATAATTTTTATAACGTTATATTGTTTTTGGAAAAGGTTACTTAAGTTCTAAATCAACTCTATTACAAATTTAAGGTCTAAAATGCAGCCTTTTCCTTTTCCCTAACTTTTATGTACTTGGAGTACCTATTGAGAGATTTTCTAACAAAGCCTATAGGAAATGGATCTATAGTTCAGATCAAGATGTGCCTTGGGTTAGAGTAATCTAGAATAATTTTCTAAGACCTAACATGACTTTTTTCCCTATGGTTAGTAGTTACAGAATTGCTTCAATGGATTAGACTTCACTACATGATAAATCTGGATGGGATTTGTTGTCTATGCAAAGAAGATTTAGAGACAAAGGATCATCTGCTCTTTCTCTGCCCTTTTGGGATTTGTTGTCTATGCAAAGAAGATTTAGAGACAAAGGATCATCTGTTCTTTCTCTGCCCTTTTTCTGATTCAATTTGGAACTTGACCAGATATTTTTTCTATTGGATTGAACTATCAACTTCCCTAATGGAGATAGTTGCTATCCTTGCTCAAGCATAAGCTACCGCTTCTCTTTGGAAGCGGAAGGTGCTTACTCTTGCCATAGCCTCTCAGGAATTATGGAAAGAAAGAAACCGTAGGAAATTCCAGTACAAAAAGCATTCCAAAGAAGTTATGGTGCAAACAATTACAATGAGTGTAACAGAACAATTAATAAGCTGAGAAATAGAATGTGCTTAAATGAAAAAAGGATACGATTTCAACTCTTACCTGGATTATGCTTGACCCTTGACCTTTGATCCCCGCGACTTCCCCTCGATGAATTCCTGGGCTAGCAAGGGTGGAAATTGATTAAAAGAAGTAAGAGGAAGAGGACACAAGCTATCACAACGCAGGTACTTACCTTTGGTTACTGTAAACATGCAGAGATTGGTAAACATGCAGAGATTGATCGTCCTTCAAATCGTCATATAAGTTTGTAAACCCCAATTGGGAAAGTCAGAATCGCGAGCCTCAGATGGGAGGTTTCGATTTACCCCTTTTTCAAAACTCAAGCAAATTTGTCGTCCCAACCATACGCTGGCGTATTAAAGCGATGACCTCTTGAGTGCAACGCTTTCGTTTGTATTCTTCTTGTTATTTTGAAACATCGTGTACATTTGATTTGTTATTTTTATTATAAATCTATTATTTTATTTTTTTTTAAAAAAAGGTCATCAAAAGTGCGTAGTTTAATCCCTGTAACACCAACCGCGCATTGTAGGGCCTGTTTCATAGTGTTCATTTCCAACGCACATACCGCCTCCAATCACACAAATTATTTCTCCATAAAAAATCTCCAAAACCCTAGTGTTTCACTTCAATCTTTCTTGTTACTTACCTCTTCAATTTATCACTAAAAATGGCTGACGAGCCAGCCTCGCCGTCGCCCGCACAACCACAGCCGGCGGCCTCGAATGCTGCCTCGCTAGGGTCATCCGTGATCCCGATAGTGAACAAGCTCCAGGACATATTTGCTCAGCTCGGCAGCCAATCGACGATCGAGCTGCCGCAGGTGGCGGTGGTCGGAAGCCAGAGCAGCGGCAAGTCCAGCGTGCTGGAGGCGCTCGTCGGCAGAGACTTCCTGCCACGTGGAAACGATATCTGTACGCGGCGGCCGTTGGTTCTTCAGCTTCTTCAGACTAAGAGGAAGGCCGATGGAGCGGAGGAGGAGTGGGGAGAGTTCCTTCATCTTCCTGGAAAACGGTTCTATGATTTCTCCGAGATTCGGAGAGAAATTCAGGTGTGTTTGAGGTTCAGTGTAATTTTGGATCTGTAAATATTATTCTTTCTTTTTGCTGTTTGAGTTCTCTAAAGAGCCAAATTTGAAATTGCAGTTGTTTTTATGTTTAGGGATTAAACATTAAAAGACTGTTTTTTCTGGACAAAATAGTATGATAGCTAAGGATAGACAGAAATTAGTCATACATCGTGACTTTTGAGAGTGTAGGAATGGCTGATGAGAATACGTGTTTATGGCTGTCAGAGAAATGATAATCCAAAGAATCTATAAGCTTTTATGAATTGGGAACTTTAGCCTATTAGTTGTAAATTGTAATGCTGTAGAGCATGGGAAAGGTAGAGTACTATACTTCATTTTGCATTGATTAGTGACGAGGATTTATCATTTAGATTAGGTAGAGGTTCATGGCTAAAAGATATTTCAACTAATACCGATCTACAATTTTAGAATGATTGTTGGTGCAGTATTTGGGTGGATTTTGTAATGCTGTAGCACATGGGAAATGTAGAGTACTATACTTCATTTTGCATTGACTAGTAATGAGGATTTATGATTTATATGAGGTAGAGGCTCATGGCTAAAAGATATTTCTACTAATACTGATCTACAATTTTAGAATGAATGTTGCTGCATTATTTGGGTGGATTAAGTAACAGTGTCATGTACAAAGGGGAGTATAAACTTAATTTGAATTAAAAAGTTTGCTTTTGCTCACTAATTAGTAATTGTCCTGCGAGCTTTATTTATGGGGAGTTTGCACCATATTAATTATTCTCCCGTTTTTATGTTGTGTAATTTTGGATTTTCTATAGGCTGAGACAAACAAGGAAGCAGGGGATAACAAAGGAGTCTCAGATAAACAGATACGTTTAAAGATTTTTTCGCCAAATGTTCTTGATATTACACTTGTGGATCTACCTGGTATAACAAAGGTCCCTGTTGGTGATCAACCCTCTGATATTGAAGCACGGATCAGAACTATGATAATGTCCTACATAAAAAAGCCCACCTGTTTGATTATTGCTGTAACACCAGCAAATTCAGATTTAGCAAACTCAGATGCTCTGCAGATTGCAGGAAATGCTGACCCTGATGGTAAATTTTGAATTTGAATCTCAAACTAAGGGACTTTCTATTGCTGTTTATATGACTAAGGACATGATCTTTTGTTAACAGCTAACAGAACCATTGGAGTAATCACGAAGGTATATAGGAGCTTCATTATTATTTCCGTCTTAACAGTATTTGCAAGCTCTGACTGCTTTTTTTCTTCTGCTTGACATGTTTCTTTGGTAACAGTTGGATATCATGGACAGAGGTACTGATGCTCGTAATTTGCTACTTGGCAAAGTGATTCCGCTTCGACTAGGTTATGTCGGTGTTGTCAATCGTAGTCAAGAGGTAATAGGATGTTTCTGATGCATATTGATGGTGATGTGTGCCACAGTGGTGGTAATTCATTGTTTTACATCTTCTGGTTTAAATTTGCGAAGGCTTGGACTGACATACTGTTTGAAGTTCAGTTTTGTTTTCTCTTCACAAAGACTATTGTTCAGATGATGCTCCATTAATATGGACAATAAATATTTTCTTTTGTTGTCAGTTGATGGAAATTTCGTTTTCGGCTTTTAGATTGAGTGGGATTTTAGTGATAAGTCCATATGGCAATTTGATTGAATTATATCACCATTCAGGATATAATGCTCAACAGGAGTATCAAAGATGCGCTTGCAGCTGAGGAGAAATTCTTTCGTAGTCGTCCAGTATGAAAGCCCAACTTTCTTCAACTATTTTATTAGTGAAGTTAATAGATGAGTGATGGAATTTGCTACGGTACTTTGTGCAGGTCTATAATGGTCTGGCTGATCGTTGTGGTGTTCCTCAATTGGCTAAGAAATTAAACCAGGTCCTCGAATTCCTGCTGCAATATGCACACTGCTATTTCCTTTCTTACCTTTTCTGTAGACTTATGAGACATTGCTTCTTTCTCTCTTTGATTTGTTTTGATTACGTGAATGTGATCATGTTGTCAACAAAAATTGCTGTTGAGTTCATTCTAACACTTTCTGTTTTCCAGATTTTAGTGCAGCACATCAAAGCAATACTTCCAGGGCTGAAGTCACGTATAAGCACTGCTTTGGTTTCTGTTGCAAAGGAACATGCTAGCTACGGAGAAATTACGGAATCAAAGGCATGTTTTATTTCTCTTTCTGGAGATTACTTGGTCGAGATTGCTTCATTTTTTGGTGCATTATTGTTGGCAAAATAAATATGTCGTGGTTTAGCATTATTATTTGGATCAGTCCATATTTGGGTGTATAGGGCTAATAATACATGCTCCAAAAGTGGAAATCAACCTAGTAACTAGCATTTTTGCTTAAGCTGTTGTCTCGTTACTGTCTAACCTGTTAAGGATGTTCAACAGTTCAATTGCAGATGAGATTTGTGTGCTTAGGCATTTAAAGATGACTACGGTTTACTGCTTTTCTGTTTATGTTGTGCAGAAGCGCCCTTGCTGATTATTTCTCGATTTTTTACTAATTTCTTGTTTTTAACTTTTTATAAATTTAAAAGGCTGGTCAGGGAGCTCTATTGTTGAACATTTTGTCAAAATACTGTGAATGTAAGTTTCTAATTTCTTATCTTGTTCATTTTGCTTTATATTCTGTTGTATGTCTTCATTCAAATAATTTGTTATATGTTGCATGTGCTTAAGGTCATTAACTATATTGTCTTTGGAAACAGCATTTTCATCAATGGTAGAGGGCAAAAATGAGGAAATGTCAACAGCTGAGCTGTCTGGTGGAGCAAGAATTCACTATATTTTTCAATCCATCTTTGTGAAATGCCTAGAGGTGCATTCATTGATCCTATAGAATCGAATAATTTGATGAGCAATTTATAAGTAGACCCCTTTGAAGGAAAATTAAAATATTTCTTTCTGGAGATCCCTTTGAAGGAAAATTAAAATATTTCTTTCTGGAGATTACTATTTCCAAACCAGATAATAATTTTGCCTTTTTCTTGAATTCCAAAAATTGAAATGCTGAAGTTATTGGCGTTGGCTCCGTCTGGTTAATGAAAAATTGTTTCCTGGGCAACCTACTGATATATTGTTGTTGGATATAGAATGGCAGGTTTGGTGATATTATGTATTCTTGTGAGATACCTGATACATGAATTTTCTTTTTTTATGCAGTACGTTGATCCTTGCGAGGACTTGACTGATGATGATATTCGAACAGCAATTCAAAACGCAACCGGTCCAAAAAGTGCACTCTTTGTTCCAGAAGTAGGTTTTGCTCTTTCTTCTTAATTTTTTAAATTCTTCCTTTTGACCTTTTGCTTACATTATTCTCAAATTATGAGTCATATGCTTCTGATTGATGTTTATTTACTTAGGTACCTTTTGAAGTTCTTGTCCGGAGGCAGATAGCACGTCTATTAGATCCAAGCCTTCAATGTGCCAGGTTCATATACGATGAATTAATTAAGGTAGACACTTTGTCTTTATGGCTTTTTGCAGTGTCATTTGCATCCTTGAAAACTAGAGTTTCGTGTCTGCCTCTTCAGATTAGCCATCGGTGTCTAGTAAATGAGTTACAGAGGTTTCCTGTTCTGAGAAAGCGTATGGATGAAGTTATAGGGAACTTCTTGCGAGATGGTCTTGAACCGTCAGAGACAATGATTGGTCACATAATTGAAATGGAGGTAACTTGAAATTTAAAAGACCCAATCTTAAGTGAGTGGTTTTCCTTTGAATATTAAGCAATGGTTTTGCCTGTTGATGCTTTTTGTTACTGAAGCATATTTATGCTTATCAGAAAAGATCTGGGAATTGTTGATCAATTAGAATATATGTTACATATTGGATGGTTCTGTGGTGGCTGGTTCAGTCTTCATTTTCCCATTGTTGGGTATTGCTATTAAGTTTTTATTGCTTTATGTTTGGTAACAAACTCACTCTAAATCATACGTGTTAAGTCTTAGGCCTGGACTCGATGCATGTTCCAACTTGGCCTTTTATTACTGAATTTACTGATGATTAAAAACATATCTTATCTTAGGCTAGTAGTATCATAACTGATTTATTAATACTCTTTTATGATTATCAAAGTGGTTTAAGTAATCGATTGTTTGAAAAAGCAATTTGCTTTTGATGATGGTGTACATCACTAACAACAACAACAACATCAACGATAACGTCTTAGTAGGAATCCTGTTGAGATGCAGGGTTTAGGGAGATCTAAAAGTATGCAGTCTTTTCTCTAGCTAGTAGAGTCGCTGTTTCCAATAGACTTATGGTTATGGCGTATTCACCAATTTAAGTACGTAATCTGGAACCACAACCCTAACCCACTCCTATTCCAAAGAAAATCCTATCATTTTTTTTGCAGTTTATAAACTGTGAAATCTTTCCGGAATAAAATGACTTTTTAGGATTAATTGTCCATCATATCTCTACACAATTAAGTTACATTCAACTGGGTTTTTGTGCCACTTGTATTCTTGTTTCTGCATATTTATTCATATTTGCTGTGCAAGTACTCTGTAATGGTTGGTTTCGTTAACTGCATTTCAAAATTTCAGAATCTTTTGACACTTTTGCAGATGGATTACATCAACACTTCTCACTCAAACTTTATTGGTGGAAGTAAGGCAGTGGAAGTTGCACTTCAACAGATCAAGTCTTCCAGGGTTCCCCTACCCATCTCCAGGCAAAAGGCATGTTCTTGTTGTAGAATTCATTGGTATTCTTGTATATGTTTATAATTCATTCAGTTGGATCACTCCCTCAATTTTTTTGTTAAGTAGGATGGTGTAGAGGTGGACAAGCCATCAACATCTGAGAGGAGCCTGAAGTCTCGGGCTATTCTTGCTAGACAGATTAATGGTATTCTACCTGAACAGGCATGCCTTTTCTCCCTCATTTTTCTCTGGTTCCTTTCTTTTTTTCGAGTTATTCTGCCTGAGCTACGCTTGCTATAGAAGTTAGGACTGGTTTCTCCATCCTTACTTTATATAATTTCTTCCATATTCCTGGTTGGTTGGGTGATAACTGATTCTATCATATGGTTTCATTTGTTCAACTTGCAGGGAATTCGTCCTGCTGCGGATGTTGAAAAAGTTGCACCTTCTGGTAATTGTTATCCAGAAGATACCAACAAGAATACCTTATTTGCATACTTGAATATATCTATTTTTCACATGCTTTTTCTCACACGTTAACTAGGTGTAAGGTTCCCAACATGATATTATTGTTGATGCAATTGTTGTTAATTAGGAAATACAAGTTGGGGTATCTCATCCATCTTTGGTGGAGGTGAAAATTCTCGTATTGCTAAAGATAATATAGCAGGTAAGTCGTATAATGAACCTATTCAGGGCATGGATGCCATGGAACAAAGCTTCTCCATGATTCATTTGAGAGAGGTATGCAGATGAGCTATTTTTGTTTAGATCATTATGTACAGACAATCTTCACCCCTGTTGTTCTCTTTTTTTTTTCCCGCTCTGTTTTTTCCTAACATCTTTTGTGTTCTTTTTCCTAAGCCCCCAACTATTTTGAGGCCCCTGGAGAGCCATTCAGAGCAGGAATCTATTGAGATTTCTGTCACTAAATTGCTTTTGAGATCATATTATGATATTGTTCGAAAGAATATTGAAGACTCGGTACCAAAAGCAATTATGCATTTCCTGGTAATTTAAGTCATAAGGACATTGTTGCTAATTATCTATTCTTTCTTTAAAATTTCCTGTTCCTCGTTGTTTTGACGTCTCTGTCAAATTATTTGAATCTTGTAGGAAGTAGTACAGAACCCTTAATCACTCGAACTGGTTTCTGATTGTTTAAGCATTATTGGTAAATGGGCTTCAGAAAATTGAAGTTAACTTCTCTTCCATCAAACGTGCTTCCGTTGTGAGATAGAATTTTTGCTTTTTCCTTTTCTGTGTTTGCTTTGAAGTCATAAAAAACATGTTTATTCCTAGACCATAATCATGTTAAATCTTCTTAGCAACATGCTTTACTGTCTTCCTGCTGCTGCAATCCTTGTGGCTTCACTGACTTCAATGTAGCATTTAATATTTTCTAATGCTGCTTGGTTATTGATGATGTAGGTGAACCATACAAAGCGTGAACTACACAATGTCTTCATTAAAAAACTCTACAGGTTATTTAAGATGATATTGGTCTTATTTACAGTCTTGATTTCTTCCTCTGAATTATGTTGTACACTTCTTTTATCTGACGTGACACTGTATTGTGACATCTGTCTTGTCTAAAACAGGGAAAATCTTTTTGAAGAGATGTTGCAGGAACCTGATGAGATAGCAATGAAGAGAAAGCGGACAAGGGAAACACTTCGAGTTCTTCAGCAAGCATTTAGGGTGAGTTCTAATTTTTCAGATGTCTGTAAGTTGTCTGAATCTGGGTTTTCCTATGGTCTTCTTTTCATACCGGTATGCGGTTTACTTTAGCAATATTCAACTTTTAATATGAAAGGAAGGAAGAAAATTACAGTATTTAATGTTGATGAACGTACAAATATGGAAGCCAACATAATTCAACATGATCATGTTCATTGGGACTGCAAGGGAACTTAACTGGCTTACTAATAATGACTGGCTGGGTGAATGACAAGGGGTTCTGTTGTATGAAATGAACTTCTGAACTGAATTTCTGAAGTTCCAGCTTCTTTTTTCACACAGCCTTAAGTTGGGTGTCCTGAAATGTTTTTGACTTTTGTCTCGTACTAGACATTGGATGAATTGCCATTGGAAGCTGAGACTGTTGAAAAGGGATATAGTTTTGGTGGGGATCCAACAGGATTGCCAAGGATTCATGGACTGCCAACTTCATCAATGTATTCCACTAGCAGCGGTTCCAATGATTCCTACTCAGCTTCTCCTAAGAATCTCAGGACCCGAAAGTCATCTAATTCAGGAGAGTTGTATTCGCAGTTGGCTGATTCTAATGGAAGTGGACGTTCGTATATGCCTGGTCTCTATCCAGCAGTCGAATGAGCATCGGTGTTTATTATGCAGTCGTATGACATTCATTTCTTAACTCTGAAACACTAATGCATATTCTTAAAGTCCAGCTCCGGCAGCTAGCAACAGAATTGATATTGTCAAGCCCAGAAGTTTAGAATGCTCTCCATTTCTGTAGGGCTTTATACATCATTTTTTTTCCTTAAGGTCCCTGCAAGAATAGTTAGGTGCAAATAATCCAGGGTGTGAAAAAATGAGGAGATGTTCGTTAACACTTCCATTTATCTGCCTTGTAGAGAGGTGTTTTGTTGATCACGGTCATTGTCGTGCAGATCTGCATCTAATACTAAAGCATGTGTCTTGTTTCATATTTGGTTTATCAAGTATTGAGTTGCAGTAATAATATTGTAACACGAAGGAAGTGATTTTGATTTTCTTCCAAGCGGCCGATCTTTGTGGTATGCCATTAAAGAACAACATATGCATGTAACATCTTTTTATGCTTTTGCCTTTAAAAGCTTACAAACCTTGGTTTTATAGGGCATGTTGCCTTCCCCAATTGAATTTAGAAAAGGCTGTCACGAATATTTGACTAGAAGAAAAGACAGAAGAAGGGAGAGGAGAAAAGGGTAAGACCCTATTTATCTTTCTCATCTAGCTTTTGATTTTCCTCCTGAATTTCATGTTTTGGGGCAAGCTCTCCTTAGTATTGGTAGATGGCTTGATCATGATTTAATAGGGGTATCCTATGATAGGTAGGTTTTTGTTTTTGTGAGCTGTGCTCATTTTTTCTCACCAAAAAAAAAAAAAAAGTACCAAACAGAATTTGTGATAAAACTCAATTTAAGAGATGCGTCGCTTTCTATGGGGTACAGAAGTAAACAATTACAGTTGATGCCAAGTAAAAGAAAATCTGAACCAATTACCAAGCTTTTATCTTAAAAGTTAAACTTGGAAGCTGGAACCTTGTGCATCCTTCTCTCTTCTATTGGTAAAAACTTAATTCCGTCACTAATCGATCCTATTCCCCCTTTGGAAAAGAATACTGAAAGTTAGAGATGCTTTACTCAAGTGGACAATGGACAACTAGTATGATTTTTGACTCATAAGTGGTTGCTTAATTAACCCACTCCTAGCAGAAGTCTTCAGCATGGACAGCTCCATACTTCTCCGTAAGCTAGCAGAAATCTTAGATCGTAGATTAATTCTTGAAGAAGCCAACCTAGATAGATAACATACAGAGGGTCCTCTTATCAAATCCGGATTCAACTTTTTGATTCAAGACGAAACAATGAGGTTTTGCTTGCCTACCGATTCAATTACACTTGCCACTTTGTATTACCTAAATATATGTACGACCACTTCAACTTCGGCCTATTTAACCACTGTGGCTCTTTTGTACATAACATAAGTTCCTCTAGTTTAATATCTACTCACCAAACGAATCTATAATGATTTACCGTCTCAGTGACTTTCTTTCCCTTTCAATCTTTTCTATCAAATAAGAGATAAACATCCCACGTAACAGGTGCTTGTGTACATTTAATTGATTCAATGTCTTATTTTACTTTTTAAATTAAAAGACCAACTTACCTCATGGTCACCCACCCTGGTCTAAATAGTAATTATTATTTCTATTTTCCACGTCACGTACAAGTTTATTATCTTTTATCGTCCTACAGGATTAACTTTTAATAATCTTAGGCGACGTTCCTCTAAAATGCATCATTTGAAACTGAATTTTAGCTCAACAAAACGGCAAACGGGTGATCAAAAGTAGAGCCACAAATGACAGACTCTCCAGCTCAATTACACCAATGGAAATTATAAAGACCACAAATGGCTGACTCTCTATGAACATGGTTTAATTGATTTAGACGGATATTTCCTCTAGCTCTACAGAATATTTAGAAAATACTAAAAGTTAACTATTCACATTTAATTTTTTTTTAAAGGCAACAAAACTATGCTCAACGGATTTCATACAAAGGAAACCTTGTGTAAGAAAAGGGAAAAAACCTCTGGTATCTAAGGTTAGTATAAACCAGCTTTGTGCCTGCATCCATGTGAGGAAACCATATACATGAGTTATCATCATGGGCTCGGAGCATCATCTCCAAATTGTCGCCACTGGGCCACAGCATTAGAATCTCCAACATCAACCTGCAGTTGGTATCATGAACTTAAGACAGCTAACAAAAACTTATGGCATAGCTGAAGGATACAATTAGTCCCAACATGCTTGATGGAAAGTCACCAAATAGCCAGCACCTGATCGTCAAAATTTCCGGGAATCTCAAATTCTGAAACTGAAACGTTTCCCAGTTCATCCAAAGTTCCCTGGAATTCCTCCTACATTAAAAGTCATAATCATACGGATTTAGATTTAAGCTACTGAGTTCGCCATGCATTAGAGATGTTTAGTTCAAGCAGCCATGTTGTGGTGTCACTCTAAATGGTACGAACAACAATTCAAGGATGTTCTAAGAAAATTCTCCTCTTTTCTATGCCTCACAAATAATCGCTTCACATTTGGAATCCTCGCTGAAAAGCACAAGGAATATTGTATAGAACTAGTAGCATTATTTAGTGTTTATTCAGTAATCAGATTACCTCCTCATCAAGGGTCATTGATGAATTATCCACATGCATAGGAATAGGATTAGCAAGATGTTCATCAGCTTCCAGAAATTCCTGAAGACAAGATTTGCGAATTACAAAACTAAAAACAAGAAAAGATTCCTAATACAGGAAGTAGATAACATATTATCAAAGAAAGATAAGTGATTCATATGATCCAGGTCTATGATATGGAAACAAAACTATTTCGGTCAAAAGCAATCAGCTCCCAGCTCATTACTTGCCAGATGGTAGATACTATTTTTTATAATCTAGTATGAACCTCAGATTTTCTGAACACCAAGAAAAAAGAACACATATAAGTAAACAAGAGAACTAATGCGACCAACCTGAGATGCATAAAGAGACATTATTGTAGAGTGGTTTTGAGGCATCATATCACAATGTTTACAGCTTTTTTTTTCACATCATTGTTACCAAAATCAAGTAATATATAATTACAAAGTCTTAACCCACTCTTGGAAGCCCCAAACAGGAGATACCTGCTCATGTGGCTTCACGTAATTTTCTGAATCTAATGGTAAAGGCTTATTATCTTCTGGGCTTCCCTGAAAAATGGACAAATATTTTCAAGAGCCCTGTTATCAATATATACAGAAATACAAATCATAAAAATTCCACATAACATCATATCACTATATGAAAACAGATGAAAAAGCCATGTCAGCATTCTGTGAGTTTGAACTGTGTTTGAAAACTAGTATGTATTTTATGAAGTAGAAACATATTATCGCCACTTAGAAACGATGTTATACCTCTTCATCTTGGTTCACATAAGAATTTTCCCTTCCTATGGCTGAAGGCTTAACATCAGGAGTTCCCTAAAACCAAAGAAGAGTGATCACTCCGAACACTTATGATACATATGGCTAATCTTACTATAACTGCAGAAAAAGGCTGTCAAAAACTGTCTTAGATCAGTGAAATGAACCAGAAAACAATTAACTGCTCATAGTACATACCGGTTCATTTTGATCAAAAGAATGCCTCCCTCCTTTTGTAAGATCTCTCAAAGTACCCTTCAAGACAGTATTACAACCAAATGTAAGTCACAAAAATCAAGAATGGTATCATCCCAGTTTAAAGGATGTTGTATCAGAAAATTGTTGACAGAGTTGATTAACGCATTTCAATATCAATACCTCACATAAGCAACAACCATTATGACTTATAAAGTTTCATATAAGACATGGTATTAGAAAAGAGAATTGAGAAGAAAACATCTATATAAACAATCTTTGGTGCATGAATGCTTGCAAGTTGTGGATCAAATTGAATAGGAATAAACATATTTTTGCAAGAATGTTGATCAATCAACTTAACCGTGAATAACCAAATCCAAGGAGCCTATGACACATGCAGGAAAAACCCATGGTTGTTTTAGAATTGTAATTCAAAGCTTGAAGTACAATAATACCAAGATAATTATTTTCAACACTAGGATAACAACTAAGTTAAAGATGGATTGGTGACCCCTTGCATCATGTTAGAGGAAAGTTTTTAGCAGCTTTAGCTAACCAAGAAACATGTATGAATCAATGGTTAGACCATTCTCAAATGGCCTTTCAACTTTAACCTCCCAGATCTATTCCAAGAAACCATCAGCCCTGAAAAAGCCCGATATCTATTCCCTGCCATTCAAGAAAACATGCTATTGAGACTGCAAAAGAAAATATCAGCCTGAAATCCTCTCAGCAAAATCCAGTAAATAGTGTTAGACAATTCTGAATGCACATTCTGAATGCAGATTTCTCAAGGAAACTTGGATACAATTTTGGAGGAAGAAGGTGGCAAGTGAAGTTCTGTATCCAATAAAGAACCACACATAATGTGTGCATACAGCACATTGGTCAAAACTTATAAACTACCTTGTTTGCCCACATCAGGCCACAAGCATTGCAGAGAGTCCTTGGACCAGCTGGGCCCCGACGCATTGCTGGAGTAGCTTTCTCACTAGTTCCACAGTGATGACAACTACGTGGACTTTAAAACATGAACACGTATATAATTGTAAAATAAGAGTCAGTTAGTATTCAACAAATTATTCTTAAGACAAGCACTATGTCATCATCATATTAGCAGCTGATGTAACTGTAGTACAAATGCAAGCTTACACCGTGTCTGGAAGAGCAGATCCATTGCTGGGTTCCCACTTTTCAACATCTGTGGTTTCACAATCTTTCAGGGAAGCAAACTGTCCATTTTTACGATGCATCCTATGAGAAACATAAGTCTCTACAGTCAGTAAGAATCCTAGATGATGATCAAAACAATTCCTGTACATGCTCTCATGAACAAGAGAGAGAAAGGATGCTGAATTAAACCTAGCAAGTGCAGAAATGATTATCTTCGTCTGATATGTTCTACACCTCACCTCTGAGCAACCTCCTTCCGGCAAGTGTATCGAATTTTTTTCTCAAAGCACCTCTCTTTCCGTTTTTCACGAAACCTAACCAAGGACGCAAATCTTCGGGAAAGTTTGGAGCCTTGTGACATATCAGAAATACTCTGAGATATGCAAAGAAAAATATAATTGATTGTGTGCAGGTTCGTATATGCAATTACTCATTTACTACCACCATTTAGAAATACCTGCGAATTCTGCTGCAGCAGAAATTCAGAACTTGGAACACTAGTAGGTGCATCAGAACCTCCAAGGAGTAGTAACACTGCTTGCACCTACATAAATTCCACTAATCAGCTTCAGAAGATTCCCATCAAAGCCTCCTCAAAAACAAATAAATGAATGAAAATTATAACATGCAGATAAAGAAAAAGGAACTGAAGAAAAAAGGGAACCAACAATCAGAATAGGAATAGAAGTAATTTTAATATGAAGTTTAAAAACAAGATGAATCCAAAAGGCAACATTAATACCATAGAAAGGGAACAGATCATATGTTAACCAAAGTTGAAAATTCCCACAAAGATGTAACATAGAACAAATGCAATGAATCTTAAAAATATGCCATCATCATGCAAATTTAGACAAAGGGGAGGGAAATGACTAGTGGAACCTAGAATTTCAACTCATCCACAAGATTTTGACTATATACCGTCTCTGAAAGATACCTTATAGACATGAAAACCACACGATGGATGCGCAACTCAAGAGGTAAAAAGTATAATCCTTTCCACATTGAAGAGGATTAAACTACAATTCAGCAGCGGAAATCTATTCCAGTTCCCAATCAGTGCCAAAGGCATCCAATTTTCATGAACTCTTAAACAAATTTAACAACAAACTATAATATGTTTATCTTTCCAATCGATTTTCTCCGCAAAATAACAAACAAAATCTAGACAACCATTTCCCATCCCTTATCATTGACATGCAAGTTTCCCTGTAATAAACTACTCCATTTTTAATCCCCAAACTCCACAAAGTTTCCACCGACAAACTAACTAACAACACAGAATTAGAACAAAAACTATACACAAAATCAAAATCAAAATTAAAATCAGCTTGCACAACAAAGTTAGAACAGCAGGATTGAAGCATGCAAGCGAAAAGAGGCGTGACCTTCTGATGAGAAACCGCCGGGAAAACATAAACCTCTCCTTCAAAAGCGATAGTGAGCTCACCGGTCCGACTAGTACTACTCCTCCACTCCAGCATTTCACCCAAATTTCTCTTTTGACCTACTTCTTCCTCCACTCCATCTTCCTCCAGCTCGTAAGGTATCGCCATTTGAAGCGGCCGCGGATTCACCGGTTCCATCACTTAACACATCAAGAAATAAACACTATTCTCTGACTCTTTCTGTATTTGTGTTTAATATAAGTATGCCGTGAACTGAAATTGACTGCAATTGACTACAAATCAAAGCTAAAAAAGAAAAAGGAAAAAAAGAATCTGAAAATGAGGAAGTTGATTTTGTTTTGGCTCGGCCTTAATACTATCATGGCCGTTGCCTTAGTGGGGTCCGCATAGAGGAGGCATCACGTGAACTGTATCCCTAGTTGGTCTCTGACGGTGTATGTATTACGCTTGCCATTATCACTCGTCGGTTGGCTGTATGTGGGACAGATTGCACGTGTTTCATTGTGTTTTTCTTTTTTTTTTCAACAGTTTGAAATCGTTGTTTCATTAAATTTCATTTACAACAATGTTAATATAAAGAAAAGCATTTTACTCCGATAACACTAAAGCAGTTTAACGATGCCAAGAGAAGGCTAGTAACAACCCAATTTTTACTTTCTTTTAGTTACGAGGATTCTAATCTTAGCCTTTGTTTAGATGGAAGGAAAGTAAGAGAAAAGAAAAGAAGAGAATTGTACTTCTCTTGATTTCTGTTGTTTGGACAAAATTAAGCAAAGAGAAAGTGAGAGAATGGAAAGTAATAGGAGAGAAATTTGGACCAAATGTATTTCCCACCAAATTGGTGGGAAAGGAGGAGAAATTCAAGACAAAGCAAGATAAGATAAGTAAATTACCATTGTATCCTTATTTAACAAAAGATAAATAAGTTTTATAATCAAGGGCATAAAGGTCTATAAGTTTCAATTCCCTCCTTTGATAAATTAGGAAAACAAACAAAGGAAAGGAAATCTCATTTCTCTTCCATTCTTTTCTCCTCTTTTCTCTTCAATATTTCCTTTCCTTTCCCTTGTGCAAGTAAGAATCCAAACAAAGGCTTAGTTAAGCTTCTTTTATCTTCTGAACATAGAACTAAACCGCTCTGAACATACAAACCGATCGGATTCTGCAAAAGACACACTTGACTCCACTGCGTATGTTGGCCATATTGCCAAGAAGGTACAAATTCACAAACGAGAGGAACACCTTTCTCCTCACTCGCTTATTCCACCTACCCTTCCACTTAGCTACTGTGTAGCAGTTACAGGAAGTTCAGGCCCTGGCATTGGAGACAGGGATTTAATTTGGCCTGAAGAGGAGCCTATTGAAATTACAGACAGGGATATCACCCTGGTGCAAGGAACATACGGAATAGGCATTGAATTATTAAATACATTCAGAGGCCAACTCGATAACCAATAGGCAAAGGCCTTAATGGTCAAATTATTAGGCACAAAGTTAAGTTTCCACATGCTCAAAACTAGACTCAATTCAATGTGGAAACTCAATGGCCCCATGAAAATCGTGGATATGGAGAATGATTTTTACCTAATTATCTTTGTCGAGGAATCAAATTATCTGCAGGCGCTCACCCAAGGACCATGGGTGATTTCTGGAAATGTCTTGTCCGTACAACCATGGTCCCCAAACTTCCGTCCTTCTTCTAGGAAGATCTCACACGTGGTCGCCTGGGTTTGGTTTCTAGAGCTTTCGGTTGCTCGATATCATCCGTCTATCCTCAACGCACTTGGTAACTTGATTGGCCGCATGGTCAAGATTGACGACAACACCAAACAATCCCAGAGAGGAAAATTCGCGCTCGTTGCCGTCAACATCGATCTAAGCTCCCCTTCGCTTAATCCTCGAACTAGATGGAGAAATTGTAAAGGTTGCTTACGAGAGTTTATCGTAGGTCTGCTTCTCGTGCGGTTTGATCGGACATGGCGTCATGGGCTGTCCAACAAGACACACCGAGTAGCTGGAAACCGGGGGCAACATGACAGAGACAGGACCGACTAGCGCATCTGACTCCCGTCTAGACCTGACGATGGTCGCCCCTCAGAAGGAAGGATACGACCCTTGGACCCACGTACAGCGCCGCACCCGACGGCTGTCATCTCAAACAACGACACAAGAACGAGACAAAAGGGCCAGAGAGAAGCACGAGGTTTTGAGGGGCTCGAGGTATACGATCTTGTCTGAACAGGAGACTATGGAAACGACAAACAGTAACAATTTGTCTGCTGAAGCGCATCCTAGAGAGGAGACCTCGAAGCGGCTGACTCAAAATCAACTCCATCAGCCAACTTCTAATCAACTGAAGACAAGGGGTTTTGGACCAGACGAAACAACGTCTAAGGGACTGGGTAGGACTAGTACCCAGAACAAAAACACTAACAAGCCAGCCCACGTCCTAACCACCCTGAGGGCCCACTCTGCTATTAACAAAACCATCTCGAATCCCTCAACGTCGTCCAAGACTTCCTAACACATCAACTCCCAACATATGGCCATTTTTATTCCATCCCGTACAGAATTAATCATCCAAGACCATTCCCTTATGGAGGCCATGCAAGAAGACGTAGGCTGCGGGTACATGGTAGAAGCGATGACTGACGTCTACATGAGCACCACTAAGCCTCCATCGACAACTGAACAGCTACTACCACCACCTCGACCACCGAATACTGAAATGGATTCGCTGCCAGATCAGGAAACCGACTTTATACATGACTCTCAAAGGGATGAGAGTCAACTGAATCTAAGGACCACCGCTTGTAGGGTTTTGGATGGAAACACAGTAAACACTTAGGCTTAATAGCGTTTACTCCATATACTGCTCATAATTTATATCGATATTTATTTGGAACTGCCAGGGGGTTGGAGGTAAGACCTTCAAATCGATCTTGAAAAATTATATTCGGATCCATCACCCTAGTCTTCTAGTTCTAATTGAACCCAAAATAAGTGGACATCGTGCATAGAAGGTGATTAGAAACTTGGGTTTTGAGCATTCTTTCAGGGTGCAAGCTATAGGATTTTCAGGAGGTATCTGGTTACTTTGAAAAGCTAATATAGGTGTCCGAATTCTGCTCGCCCATCGAAAATTTGTATATACTAATGTTGAATGGGAGCAAACTTCTTTTTCATTCACAACCATATACGCTAGCCTTACATATGCCTTACAACCATACCTATGGAATTCTCTGCGCAAAATTGGTCACATATATACCTTAGATTATGGGTGCAGATTTCAATGCGAAACTAGAGAGCAATGACAAATGTGGAGGCTCTCGACTCCACCCAATAGTCAATTCTCAGTTTCGGGATTGTGTTCACTATTGCCAATTGTAGGATTTAGGATACTCAGGGCTGAAATTTACTTAGTGCAGAGGGCAGATCCTTGGTATATTAGATAGAGTTTTCTGTTCTTATGCACCTAGCCTTCCTAAAATCCGATCATCGACCTCTTCTGGTTAGTCTTAACCAAGATACGAATATACCTCTGACCCCAAGACCTTTCAGATTTCAGGCAGCTTGGCTGACACAGGAAGGATTTGAACAAATTGTTAAGGATAATTGGATTCCTAATATGTCAAATCTTAGTAGAGGGATCCGCAATTTCTAGGACCGATTACAGCAATGGAATTCGTATACTTTCGGTAATATATTTCATCGAAAGAAAAGACTCATGACACAACTACAAGGTATTCAAACCATCCTAGAAGAACAGGACTCGACTTCTCTAAGAGAGCTAGGGAAATACCTACGCTCTGAACTAGAACAAGTCCTTTGTCAAGAAGAGTTGTATTGGCACCAACGCTCATGATGTCAGTGGTTAAGGCAGGGAGACAGAAACACGAAGTATTACCAAGCTATCACATCTACTAGAAGATGGAAACTGAGGATTGAGTCTCTCAAAGATGAGAATGGGTGCGTGGGCTCAGACACAGAAAGTAACAAATGGATAGCAAAGAATTTCCTAGAACAACTTTCCGCGAACGACATTCCTACACCTAGGAACCTTCCTATCACTAGTTATTTTCCTTCACTCTCTCATAGGACTAAAACTGAGTTACAAACTCCAATTACCCCTGAAGAAATCAAGGACGCGTTCTTTGCTATGGCACCGAATAAAGCATAGGGATATGATGGTTTTACTACCTTATTCTACCAATCCCAATGGAACACTATCGGACTGACATTGACCCTTTTTATCCAGAAAGTGTTTCGACATGAAGTTTGGGAGTCTAAATTGAATTGTACCATCATGATCCTTATACCAAAGATTCCCACTCCCACGCTGATCACTCAATTTAGGCCTTTAGCTCTATGTTCAGTGCTATACAAAGTTATTTCCAAGATTATCATCAACCGGATCAAACCTCATCTAGATGCCCTCAAAGCCCCAACTCAATGCAGCTTCGTACTAGGACGACTGATAACAGACAATATTATCATTGCTCAAGAAGTTATCCATACAATGAAGAGGAAATCAGGAAAGAAAGGCATGCTTGCTATCAAAGTGGATCTTGAGAAAGCTTATGATAGGCTGTCCTGGGATTTTATCCAAGAGACACTCATCGCAATTAGACTTTCGGACTCGCTGATAAATCTGATAATGAAGTGTCTGTCCTCGGTGTCCATGCAAGTAAATTGGAATGACGAACTCAGCGATGCTTTCACTCCCTAAATTGGAATTTCGCTGGGGAGATCCTCTATCACCTTATCTTTTTGTACTTTGTATGGAAAGACTGGGTCAATTAATAAATACCTCTATGTCCCAAGGCAAATGGAAGCCTACTCAATTAAGTAGAAGAGGGCCTCATATCTCCCACTTATTCTTTGCTGACGATCTCATTCTTTTCTCGGAAGCTTCCATTGACCAGGTATATGAAATCCGAGACATTTTACATAATTTTTGTATAGCGTTAGGACAACGGGTCAGTCATGCCAAATTTCGTTTCTTTTATTCCAAGAATATATATCAATCAAAGGTGCACTATTTAAGCAACGAACTGGGATTCAAGTAGATAAAAGATTTAGGCCGCTATCTTGGAGTGCCTCTTTTGCATGAGCATGTTAATAAAAGGACCTATCAATATATACTGGACAAGGTTCAACAACGACTATCAGGGTGGACAACCAGACTATTGTCACTCGCAAGCCGAATCACGTTGACACATTCCGTCCTCATAACACTTCCCATTTACGCTATGAAGACGGCACGATTGTCTCGGAAGCTTTTTTGAAGAATTAGAGAAATTAATACGCAAGTTTCTATAGGGCTCGACTCAGGACAACAAAAGAATAAACTTGGTAAATTGGGACACAATTTGTCAACTTAAAGAGAAGGGAGGCCTAGGCATTCGAAAAATTCGAGAGACTAATGATATGGTTTCCAAGCCGCAAACGTTTTGGGTACAAATCCTCTCTGCTAAGTATAATTTTGATGCTAATAAAATTCCATCTTCTCTTGTTGCTACAGGTGGCTCAATGGTTTGGAAGAGTATCAAAGCTACTTGGCACCATGTTATGCAGGGAATGAAATGGATGATCTGTGATGGAGCTAGGACTCGATTCTGGTTAGACCCCTGGGCTGGAGATTGGGATCCTCTCATATTCTATGCAGTGGCACCTATTCCACAAACAACCATGGACCTCCGCATTCAACACTTTGTGGACATCACCGAGAATTAGAAATGGGAAGCATTCCAAAATCTACTTCCTTCTTCGATTTGTATGACCATAGTAGGTACATTACCGCCTAAGTCCTACCTAGGCCCTGATAAGCTAATTTGGGGAAAGTCGGACAATGGGCAATTCACTATTGCATCTGCCTATTCTATGATCATGGATCATGACGACGCTTCGACCATTGGGTATTGGAAGGCAATTTGGTAGTGGCAGGGCCCACAATGAATTCGATCATTCCTTTGGCTCTTCTCACATGATCGATTGCTTTCTAACCAACAACGGGTTCGCAGATAGTTAACAACAGATGCTACATGCTACCATTGCCTATCAAAAGAATCATCACTACATGTAGTATGTGACTACCCTATAGCCTGATAATTGTGGAGTATGCTCCCTCCCCTGATTTTTTCACCATGACGGCTTAGGAGTGGCTAACTAGGAATCTATAAACACACCGTAGTATACTTGCCTGGGATTGGTCAATTATCTTCGGGGCTGCTTGTTAGTTCTTATGGACTTGGAAAAACATGGCCCTTTTTGAAGAGCAATTTTCTTGGTCGACCTCCCTAGCGCATCATGTTCTAGAGTATGTACATCAGATTCACAAGGCATCAGTCTAGCATAGTAGAGCACATCTTATCAATCGCCCTCGATGCGAACAACTAGCGAAAACCTCCTCAGGGTTGGGTTCGTTTAAATATAAATGGAGTAAGCAAAAGATCACTCTTGTTGGCCACAATAGGTGGCCTGATTCGTGATAGTTTGGGTGTTTGGCTTGGAGACTTTGTGCAGAATATTGGATGGTGCTCCTCCCTCTCTGCTGAACTTTAGGGAGTTTTTTCAGGACTCAACCTCGCCTGAAACCTGGGTCATCGTCGAATCGAATTAGAGGTTGATTCGCGTGAGGTGATTAACCTACTGACATACTCATCTTAACGACAAAGGTCTCTTAATCCCCTAGTTCTGGGTATCAATGAATTGTTTACTCGAAACTGGGCAGCCTTACCTCGACACACATACAGAGAAGGCAATAGGTGTGCGGATTGGCTCGCTAAATATGCAGAGCATTATGAGATCGGGATCACTACTTTTGATATTACACCTATAGGGTGCCTCTCAATCCTCTTAGAGGATATGCCGAGGGTTTGTCACCCTAGACTCGTTATGTAATACGTTTCATGCTTTCTCTCCTTGTATAAAAAAAAAGTTAAGAGTTTGGAAGTCTATCTGAGAGCCATTCTATATCATTCTTTACTCATCCAATAGAGGGCTCAAATTAATTAGTTTAAGAATGGAGATAGAGCTTCCAAATTATTTTTCAATTCTTTTTTAGATAGAAAAATGTTAATAAAATTTGTTTTATAACTAAGATGGATGGGAGACTCCTTTATGATCAACCGAGTATAATGAAGGAGACTGTCAATTTCTATAGGGGCCCTTCTAGGTTCAGACCTTGATCATTTTACCTCTGTGGACTCTTTCCAATCTCTTATTTCCAGCAAAATTCCTCCTGAAGCCTTTCGGGAGTTGGTGAAACCTATCTTTAATGATGACTTCAATACTACTGTCTTTGCTATGAATGAGATGAAAGCCTCGGGACCTGATGGTCTAAATGGTTTTTTCTTTCAAAAGACTTGGTCTATTATATATTGGACTTATAGTTGGAAAGGCTATTCATGAGTTATGTAGAAAGGAACTCGTCCTAAAGGAGTTTAATAAAACATTTATCTACTTAATTCCTAAAATTTCTAACCCCTATACTTTTGGTGATTTCAGGCCAATAGCATGCACAAACTTCATTTATAAAATTTTTTCTAAGATCTTAGCAAATATATTGAAGGGGGTTCTCAGTCTGATTATCAATGAGAATCAGAATGCCTTTATGAAGGATCGAAGCCTTGGTGACAATATTCTAATTGCTCAAGAACTCCTAAAGGGTTATACCATAAGGAACTCTTCCCCAAATTGTGCTATTAAGATTGAATTCAATAAAGTCTTTGATTGTTGGTCCTTCCTTTTAGAGATATTTTAGGCTTTCAACTTCCTTGACATTTTTATCAACTAGATTAAGGCTTGTGTCTCCACTACAACCTATTGTGTTCTAATTAATGACACCCCTTTTGAAATTATTAAGGGGAAGAGAGGAATTAGACAAGGAGATCCTTTATCCCCTTATCCGTTTATTCTATATATGGAAGTACTTTTTTAAATGTTGATGATCAATGTCTTTCATAATCCCAAATTCAAGCTCCATTCCAAATGCAGAAAAGTTTCTCTTACCAATCCTGTTTTGCAAATGATCTAGTTCTCTTCTCTAAGGCTCATCTGGAATCTATTAAGCTATTGATTCATACTCTCAATGGGTTTTCTGAGATGTCAACCCTTAAGGTGAATCTTAATAAAAGCCATTTTTTATTCTCTTCAATTGTGAAATCTCTACAAGTTACTATTTTAACCATAACGGGAATGAATAGGAAATTTCTACCTTTGTAATATCTGGGTCTACCAATTACAACTAAAATACTTTTTTTCAATGAATGTCTTCCACTAATTACAAGAATTTAAAGGAGAATCAACAAATGGATAAATAGATTTCTTTCCTTTAGAGGTAAAGTTCAGTTAATTAAATCTGTCATATGCTCCCTTCACTTATATCGAAGCACACATTTTCCTCTTTCTAAGAAATTGGTCAAATCCATTGAGAAAATGATGAGAGACTTTCTATGGGTTAAAGCAAATAGAAATTCAAGTCTTCCCAGGTTAAATGAGCATATTTGTGTAAACCCAAAGAGAAAGGAGGGTTAAGAATCATCTTTATAAGGGTAGTTAATAAAATCTTTTTGATCAAAAGACTCTGGAGAGTGATTCAAGAAAAACATTCCCTGTGGACGAGATGACTTCATAGCTACTTTCTGAAATGGAAGATCCTATGGTCTCTTTCCCTTAGATCAACCTTTTCTTTGTTCCTAAATCAACTTTTAAAGATAAGGGATTAGGTAGCCAATGAAGTATGTTGCAAAATAGGGAATGAAAAGTCTACCTTTTTATGACATGATTAGTGGACTGGTTTTGGTCCCATATCCCAATACCCCAATGTTGTGTTAGCTTTTTCAGGGTTAGATTACAAAGCTAAGGTTGTCGTGTTTATCAATCATAGTGAGTGGAAGCACTTTCTTGAAGTAATATAGTAGCTGAAACCTTCTTACTATCCTAATCCTAATATTCAAGACAACTATCTTTGACTTAGAATACTTATTGAGAGATTTTCAAGCAAAGCCTATAGGAATTGGATATATGGCTCATAATAAAATGTTCCCTGGTTTAGAGTTATCTGGAATAACTTCCTAAGACTTAGTACAACTTTCCTTATATGTCTAATGGTTAAGAATGCTAATATGGACAAACTACATTACATGTTAAATCTAGATGGGATTTGTTGTTTATGCAAAGAAGGAATAGAAACAAGGGATCATCTGTTCTTTCTTTGCCCCTTCTCTAACTCTATTTGGAATAGGACCAGAGAATGTTTCTCATGGTATGAGCTATCATACTAGCTCATGGAGATTGTTACTATCCTAACTGAAGCACAATCTATCATTTCACTCTACAAACAAAAGGTGTTGATTCTAGCCATAACTTCTCTCAGAAGTTTTTGGAAAGAGAGGAAGTTCCAAAATGTCGAGATCTAGGTATGTTCACCATTTCCTACAAAATTGGTAACACTGTAATTAACATAGCTATATTGGATTTGGGAGCTTCAATTAATGTTATGCCTCGTTCAATTTATGCTTCCTTGAATATAGGCCCTTTGAAAGAAACAAGTGTAATCATATAAGTAGCTGACAACACTAATGCTTACCCTGATGGTGTGGTTGAGGATGTTTTGGTGCAGGTGAATAAGTTGGTATTTCATGCAGATTTTTATGTTGTTGATATAAATGATGACATTTCACACAATCCAATTCCTATCTTGTTGGAGGGACCATTTCTCAATATAGCTCAGACTAAGATAGATGGTCGTGAGGGTACCCTCACAATGGAATTTGATGGGGAAGTTATTCATTTTAACATTTTTGATGCCATGAATCATCCTCATGATGCTCACTTTGTTTTCTTTATTGATGTGACTGATCATCTGGTGCAGAAAATTTTTAGATTAAGTTGTAAGGATCATATAGAAACAGACTTTACTGAGCATATAGAAGTAAAAGCCAGCAATGATGTTGAAGTGGGAGAAGAGCTGATGGAAATGGCAGCTACATTGGATTCGTTGGAGCACTCTCCCAGAAGGTATGATTTGACTTCCATGCAGTTACCTGAATCTCACCAGAAGTTATTACCTTCTGATGTGTAGGCACCTGAAGGGGAACTAAAGTCACCCCCACACACCTCAAGTATGCCTATTTGGAAGATAAGCAGACTCTCCCATTTATCATTTCAACGGAGTTGACTTCTTGGTTCGAATGATGAGAGAGAATAAGAAGGTCATTGGATGGACGATCGCAGATATCCAAGTAATAAGCCCTTATATATGCATGCATTGTATTTTATTGGAGGAAGATGCCAGGTGCACAAGGTAAGCTCAACATAGATTGAATCCTCTGATGACAGAAGTTGTAAAGAAGGAAGTGTTGAAGATTCTCGATGATGGGGTATTTGCCTGATCTCCGATAATAAGTGGGTAAGTCCTGTTTAGGTAGTTCCAAAGAAATCTAGGATCACAGTTATGACCAATTAAGAAGGTGAGTTGGTTCTCATTTGAGTGCAAACCGAGTGGCGAGTTTATATTGACTATAGGAAATTGAACTCAATGACTTGTAAAGACCATTTTCCTCTTCCCTTTATTTTCTAGATGATTTTTCAGGTTATCTTCAAATACCAATCCCATCAGGAGATCAAGAAAAGACCATCGACACATGCTCATTAGGTATATTTGCTAACCAAAGGATGTCATTTGGATTATGCAACGCATCTGCGATGTTCCAAAGATGTATGGTGAGCATTTTTTCTGAGTATGTTAAGAAAATCATTAAGGTATTCATTGATGATTTTAGCGTTTATGGTTCTTCCTTTGATGAATGCCTTGAGAATCTTGCTCTTATCTTGGAACAATGAGTTGAAACTAACCATGTGCTTAATCAGGAAAAATGTCATTTCATGGTAGATCAAAGTAGTTTTAGGGCATGTTATATCTAATAAGGGTATAGAGGTAGATAAATCTAAAGTTGATCTTATCTCCTCTTTACCTTACCCTTCAAATGTTCAAGAAGTGCGTTCTTTTCTTGGCCATGCAGGTTTCTATCGTAGATTCATCAGGAACTTTTCGAAGATAGTTGTACCGTTATGCAAGTTGTTACAACAAAATGTGTCTTTTGAGTTCGATGATAAGTGTAAGGAAGCCTTTATCATACTTAAAGAGCTCTTAACACCCCCACCAGTGATTCGACCTTCGAATTGGAGCCTCCCCTTCGAGATCAGGTGTGATGCAAGCGACTATGCAATAGGGGGCGGTTATAGGACAGAGAGTGGTCAAAGCTTTATATGTCACTTATTATGCTTCGAAGACTCTTAATTCAACTCATTTAAATTATTTTAAAACTAAAAAAGAACTTTTGTCTGTGATTTTTTCTTTAAAAAAATTTCGGTCGAATTTTCTTGGTGCTAAAGTAATTACTTATTCTGATCATGCAGCTTTACGATACTTACTCAAGAAGAAATAAGCAAAATGGAGGTTGATCAGATAGATTCTCCTCATTCAAGAATTTGACTTAGAGATAAAAGATAAGAAAGAGGCAGAAAATGTGGTTGTCGATCACCTCAGTCGCTTGATTAAAGAAGAAGATGACATCCCTTTATAAGAGACGTTTCTAATTTAACAACTGTTTTCTACTAATTTGACACTACCATGGTATGCAGATATTGTAAATTTCTTAGTTAATAACAAATTACCTGTTGGTTTGTCAACGGCTCAGAGGGATAAGTTGAAGAATGAAGCGAAGTATTACGTCTGGGATGACCCACATCTATGAAGGAATTGTGCAGATCAAGTCATAAGGAGATGTGTGATTGAAAGTGAAACACCTTTGATTTTAGCCTTCTGCCATTCGTATGCGTGTAAAGGATACTTTGGTGTAAAGAGGACGCCCTATAAAGTTTTGGAGAGTAGTTTCATCTGGCTCTCATTGTTCAAGGATGTATACATCTTCTGCAAGTTATATAATAGGTGCCAACAGTCAGGTAAGTTATCCTGTAAGGATCAAATGCCACAAACTCCTATTCTTTTCTGTGAAAATTTTAATGCTTGTATTGACTTTATGTGACCTTTTTCATCGTCTTTTGGTTTTAATTATATGTTGCCCAAATGGGTGGAAGCTAAAACCACTAGAACTAATGATGCCAAAGGCTTCCAAATGGAAGATATGGAAGTGTTGATGTTGGAAGACGCAAATGACATCACTTAATGCAGGAAACATGGAGTCGAACCAACTACAATAATCAAAGATACTACTTGGGAGGCAACTTAAGAGAAGTTAATTTATGTTTATTTACATTTTCACATTTGTTATTTTTGGTAAATGCTCCATGTAGCGTCGTTTCTTGCAATGTCTGGGTCTTGCTGTTTGTTCATGTGATTCATATGTGCAAATGTTATTTACTAATATAATTCTTTTACTTTATTAAAAAAAGATAAATAGTGCCTATAAATAATTATATCACTAAACTACACCAACATGTTGGTTGTAAGAAATAAACCAACAATTTTTATATCCAACGTTTGATGAATCCTGTCCAATTACCAATACCATCTTCTTCTTCCTCTAATTGGGTTTGTATATATGTTTATGACCTTTGCATCTGTAGCGTAAACTGATACTTGTCCACTGGAATTTGGCATTTTTCTTGCATTTCAAGTACAAGTTATCTGAAGTAGATAAAAAAACCATAATTTAGCAGTCCATAAAGCTCAGAATTTTACATTGCCCTAAGCGAGAACAGTAAATTGCGAGGTGTAAACCACTGGACAGAATTCCACGTAAAGAAATAACAAATGGTGAAGAAAAGATTTACGGTTAAAACTGGAGAAAAGAACAGTAAACAAAGAAGCATGTTGTAAACGCTTAAGATAGGTTTATGAGAGAAGGAACAAAATTAAGAATTTAGCAAAGATGGGTAGACTTGAACTTGTGAAATAGGGAAAGGAGGGTTGGTTCTTGTTTAAAGGAGTGGAGAAGAAGATATATAAAATATGTAGGTATAAGGGAAATACCCCTTAAACTACTATTCTTCTAAATCCTAAGTGGGACAATGAAACCTTGATTGAATGAAAGCATTGCCATTTGTCAGTCCTCTCCTTTTTATTTTTCTTTTTTCTCGTTTCTCACGAGGTATCTTAAGAGGGTCCCATATATGGGAAGGTACCTTTAAGTCATCCACACCTAGACTAATCTTTGCTCGAGCCAGGTAGGTCCCTTGCGTGAGGCAAAGCTCTGGGTCCAAGTTTTAAACGGCTGTATACGTGAGGGCAGTTTAATCCTACTACCTCACTTAAGCTAAAAGAGCTCCTTACCAACTCACCTGCGCCCTGAGGTTATTTGTCAGTCCTCTTTAGTTGCTTAATAGAATAGACCGGCCTTTTGCTTAAGATTTTTGCTTCTTATATATACATATATATATAGAGAGAGAGATTGTAATTTCTACTATTAATTTAAAATTTTAAATAAATTTTTTGATGGTTATACAATTATACTTTTATAATTAATTATAAGCAGATTTAAAATAAAACTTTATACATAAATTAAGCAAATAATTTTATTTTCATATTTTGTATAATATTTATTGTTAAAAATTAATTATAAAATAATATTTAATTTTATATTTTAAAGATATTTTAAACTTTAAGATATATATATATATATATTGCATATTTAAGATTTATTTTTATTTTAAAAATTTAAAGCTAAAATAAATTAGATAATTATAGTTTAATTGATAATAAAAATTAAAAATAAATTTTTATAATTTATCGTATATAAGAATTAAAAATAAAAATTGATAAATTTTTTTACTAAATTTTAAAAATAAAAATACTCGCCTTTAAATTTATCATTTTCATCATCATCATTATTATTTTTTCTTAAATAAAGCTATATAAAAAGGAGTCCATGTGTATCGGATAAGAAACAGTCAAGCTTTTGTCAGAGAGAGAAAAAGAAAGCCATGAATGTAGAAGAGGAGGTCGAGCGACTCAAAGAGGAAATCCAAAGACTTGGCAATAGCCAACCTGATGGTTCCTACAAGGTAATGTCCTCTTTTTCTGGGCTGGTTCTGATCTGGTCTAATTGACTGCGCAATCTATTTGATGGTGGATGGATCTATGACATTGGTGCATTTTTAATTAATAAAGACGATACCTAAATGCTTCTCATCAAAAGTTAGTTTTTGATTCTCTTTTCCGGATATTTGCCAATGTTAATGATAGTTAATGGCGCTTGCTGAGTGCATTGTGTTCGTTAGTAATAATACTCAGGTAATCAACAATAATCACACGCGGGTAAAAGAGATTTATGAGAATATTCGCATGGAGACCCTGGAATCAGGTTTGACAAGTTTCTATCTGCTCTATGGATTGTATCTTGTATAAAGTTGCTTTGTGTTGGGTGGTTACGTCGTGGAGTGAACTTTGAGCACATACATATATATTTATCAAAAAAGACCACAATTTCATCTAGATCTTAGGATCTAAAATTAAAGATTTGAAATAGGGATCAATTTTAGTTGTCAGAATTGTAATGACACAGAGGCTTAGATAATCAACATCCTTGAATGTTACTCTTCGTATCAGTAGAGGTTCAGGAACACTGCATGGTCTCTGATTTTACGCTTTATTACAGAGACGTAACTTGCAAATTTCTGCACATTCCCACTTAGTCGGCTGTTTGTTTTGCACAAAGTAAGCTAATGAAGAGTTTTGAGAAAGCCTGGGGAAAAATTGGACTGGATACAAATGAGCTTATAAACAATTAGGACATCATATCTCAACCCAAAACTTTAACATATTAGTTTATGAGTCCTATCTTTGTGTATAACTCACTTTATCTATATGTTTGTTTCCGATGTGGGATGACTCTACTTGTGAATTTTCAACATCTCTCCCTCATAAGTGAATAACTCCCCCTCAACCCATAGCTCATGCGAAGCTATCTGAGTCACCCTGACCTAAATTCATGAATCTTTATTCATCAGACTTCACCAACCTGGCTCTAATACCAATAAATGGTTTTGAGGAAGCCTAAAAAGAAATTTGACCGAATACAAATGAGCTCATATACAGCTAGGATATTATACCTCAACTCAAAATTTTAAAGCACTAGGTTATGGATCCTATTTTTGTATGTAACTCACTTTATCTATATGTCTCTTTCCGATGTAGGATAACTCCACTTGTGAATTTTCAACAGCTAATGCTTTTATACTAAAAGGAGTGATACCCAATGACACAGTGAATTGCTCTGGTCCTAGAAAATAGGAAGAGAAGTTAGCAAGCGATAGCTGTTTCTTAAAGAAATGATACTGCGAAATCCTTTCATTGTATCTCCAAATTGATGATCTATAGCTCCTTCATAACCCATCATTACAATAATAACAGTTTCATGTTCACTTCTTCCCAGTTTTCATTGACAACACACATATTCGCAGTTGCTGAGTTTAGCTATGAATGTGATAGACCACTAAAGACGTACTTTCACAAGAAGACTAAGTCAAGAGCAGATAATGTAATTAGTTGGCAGTTATTCGAGGAAAAATAGGAAGAGTTGGTAGTTTTAGATTTTCAGTAGAAGTGGGTTACTTGTTGTTATCTACAATTAAGATTTATTATTATCTACAATTAGGTCTCTAGGAGTCAACTCTATAAAATAGGTCTATAGTAATTGTCATTAGGTGTGCAATCTTTCTATTTTTAAATATATTCTTGGAGTTTAGGCAGCTCAAATTGTCTTTTGTTACTGGTGTGGTTGTCTGTGAGATTCTCCAGTACTCTC
>JANKOE010000206.1:60398030-60417187 GCA_026284465.1 Erythroxylum citrifolium | reverse complement strand
TATCTTGCCACTTGAAAATTTTCCTAATCTAAATATACATTTAAATACCTCAAATTTTCAATAACTTTCCTAAAATTATCCAAATAAATTTTTACTAAAAATAATTCACCAAAACTTTCAAAATATCCAAAATATACCAAATTTTTTTGAAAATTTCTAAAATTTACCAAAAATTTTGAAATAATAATAAAACTCTCCAAATAAATTTTTAACACAAATAATCTACAATTTGCATTTTTAATCGCATTAATAAATCAATTATACCCGAAAATGCCAATGAATGCATATATAATTTTGTATGTGTCCAAAATGCTTATGCACAAATAAGCAATTATTCACATATGCAAAGCATAAAATGTACTGAATTTTTTTAATATCATAACCCCTAATATGGGGTGTTACAACTCGAAGATCAAATCAACCTTCCTTTCCCACTCCAAGTAAGCCTTAACATCATTCCTCCCCTTGAATGCTGGGATCTGCATCTTGGTGGATTTGAGGTTTCCATCTCGCCTATTGGGGGTTCTCCTCTCCGAGCTCTCCTAGGCGTGCGCTCTTCATAATCCTCCTCTTCCTCATCAAATTCTTCCTTCTCAGGCTCATACCGTGGTGGTTGTTTACGAGGTGGTGGTTGTCGCTGACGTACATCTGCAAGCCTGCCTTGAGGTTCCTTGCGTCTTCCTTGTCTGAGCACATCCATTTGTCCCTTAACCTCATTTAAGGCTAGATTGAACCTCTCAAATTGTTGCTGCATGGCTCTCAAAGTGAAAGCGATATTTGCATCTCCTCCTTGGTTGTCATCATTACTACCTTCCTGTGACATTGTAAATAAAATGATATACCTAGAAAACAAAGTTAGTAATAAACAACCTCATACACTCCCTCACGTGTTTTCCTCAAAATGATGTCGCTTCCCTCGTGTTTAAGTCACGACAATAACTCCCTCAAATAAGCTCACACACTCATGCCTTTTACCACTCAAGTGATGTCTTTAAAGTTACTTTTCAAAAATTAATTCAATAAAACTAAGCAAACAACAAGCAACACAAATTAATTAGATAGAACAAGTAAATCTTAAAAAGAAACGAAATAAGAACAATTCTAGAAGCAAAGTAATGCACGTACAGAAATAAAATAATATGCTAATACACGGATTAAAAAGATGTGTATGTAGTGATTTTTGTTTATAATTGAATAATATGAATGTAAGATTGTCCAATTCAATGTAATGGAAGCAAAGAAAGGTACAAGCAAGAAAGTAAACTAAGAATCAAAGAAAGACATTCAATATATTATAAAACTCAACAAAAACTCGATAGTTCAAAATCAAATTTCAAATCTACCCAAGGTTTAAAATAGACAACTCAACATGTTTTTCAATGGTTTTTTTTCCGCTTCTGTTCACTCTTTTTTTCAATGTTGTTCACGTTTTTTTGGTACTGTTCTTTTTGTACTATTCACAGGTTACTGTTCACAAGTTACTATTCACGGGGTTACTGTTCACGGTACTATTCCAGTTACTATTCACTTTTCTTTTCTTTTTTTTTCTAAAGAAACAATTAAGAAAAACACAATAAAGATACGTATGAGTTTAATAGAATTAAGCCAAAACTCTGATATCAAGATGATACGAAAACCCCAAGAAAATAAGGTTCTTGAAACCTCCTAATCTTATTGAATCAAAATCCTAATCTTTTTATTATAAGAACATGCTAGATCAAACCCCAAATCATAAGCTTGAAACCCAATACCAAAGAAATCAGAAATCAATTTACGTTGTAAATACTTACTTATTGATGCAAATTAATTTCTTGAAGTAGCCATGAAAACATTCATGTCTCCCTTAAAAAACTCACTTCTGAAATTTTATTAATCATGCAAATCTTGGGTTACAAGGTTATAATAAGGTATAAATATCCTTGACCAAGTCCTAACCCTAATAGGAATGAGTTTGTAAGCCCATTGAATGAAAACTAGGCTAATCCTAACAAATCTAGGAGTATCTAACCCATTGAGCCTAATCTGATCTATGTTCTTTTAGGAATGAGCTAAACACATTAAAACAAATAAATAAGTCCATAAATAAATATTTGGGCCTAAAATAATAGAAAATAAATAACAAACCCAAATTATAAAAAATGAGCCTAAATGGCTAAGTGCTAGCCTCTTCCAACATCTCCTTTAATAAACTCACAAGCTTGGGCGTGCCTTGGTGTTCCTCTATAAATGTTTCGACCTCCTCATGTACTTAACTTGTGATTTGGGCTTGAACAAAAGCTTGCATTGCTTGTTTAAGCCTTGACGTTTGTTGCGTTATAATTAGACCACTTGGCAAAGTAAGTTTATCATGACACGTAGCACCTTGATCTCTATTGCCATGACTTCTTGTATCACCATCTCTATCATTCCACTTTATATATATATATATATATATATATATTGCAATGAATGGATAAAAGGAATTTGACTACAGGAGGAACAGATATTCAGGAGCAGAAGATCTGTTCCTCTAAATTTGGCATAAACATTTTTGCTTAGTTAAGCATCACAAGATTTATCTTGTTTCGTAGTTGTTTGCACCGAAGGTATTTTGTGTAAAAATTTTATCAAAATTTAAAATAAAATTTAACAATTGTTAATGTTTAAAATAAATTCTACCGTTTTACAATTTATATTATTCAACTTTTAGACTATCAAATTTGGAATATCCGTCATGTTTCGCTCAATCTTGTTTGCGTGGCCTTTTTAAGTTTGAAGCCTACATAACCGGCCTATATAGGCCCTGAAATCTCCTGAAATCCCAAATCTGCAGAGTTAAGTTTGAAATCTTAAACCCTCAAAAAGTCATATACACCATAATATGAAATTCAATCTAAACAAAAGCCAAGAAATTGAAAATGCAGATGATGAGAAACAGGAAGTTGACCTTATTGGACGAAGTCAGATATCAGCTTTCCGCCAAGCTCATTGGCAATTCCTAACTTGAATCAGAGGGACAGGATTTATGGTAGAAAAGAAGCTGCTGTCGAAGCAATGTTCCAAGTTTTGATTTGATTGAGACTTCAGTAACTAGTAACTGTTAATTTGATTAGGAGTTTTCAATTCATCGATGAAGTCCCTTTACAGATGAGCTAATTTTAATATCAAACTTGTAATAAGTGGGCTGGTGAGTCCAGAAACAAACTTTTGGAGATCTAAAATTTCTTGATGAAAATTTAGGGTTTCAGGGAATTTTAGAGTACATATCAGCCGTATATGCGACTTACGTGACCTCAAACTTAAAAGAAAAAAAGTCACATAACAAAAATTATAATTGCTTAAAAGCTAGAGGATCTTTGAATACTAACAAAGATATATAGAGGGGGAAACAATCTCATGATGGGGTAGATTTATAAACTTTGCGAGAAAGTACCTGGAAGACAAGGAGCGGGGGTTCTGGTAAGCAGCAAATCACCTGAAGTTCGCCCCCCTTTGATTTGTAGTGCACGAACATAGGCTCTGAACATGAACACTAGTCCATGCAAAGAACAGCTTCAAATCCACGAGTAGAGAAGACGAACAAGAAGAAACTCTGAAGATCAACCATCGACTTATGCATCTCTTCTGGAATACAATAAATGCTCGCTATCCAATCCCGAATTTGGTTGGATTGGGTGAACGAGATAAGACGTGATCTACACTTACCTTATATTTTAGGTATAGGTATGTTTTTAGACGTTATTTGTGAGACGCTATTCATGTATGATTATTAGACCTTGTAGATACTTTGTTATTGAGCACGTGTTTCGACATCCTATTACTGTATTAATACAACTCTTTACTTTATCCCAAAAAAAAAAAATCATGTAACGTATTTTAATGAAAATTTTATAGATTAGAGCTTACCTTCAACCTTGTAAATATCTATGCTTGGGGTTTGATTTTGTATGTCATATAATTCCTATATTGCAGCATTTCTGAATATTTTAAAAGTTTCTTAAGCAAAATTTGACCCAAACATACAAATATGCCAAACCTCAAGAGACCCTCCAAGAGTCTCAACAGTTTCTTCAGTGATAGCTTTTCTGCTTTGCTTGTCTAATTTTCTCTCTTCATAGACATTGTGTTTCTTTCTCCTTTGGAATTAGATAAAAGGAAAAAAGTTATGCGTAGAGCAGCTCAGGAATGTTTAGTATTTCAATAAGCAAATATGTACTAACGTTTTCAATTAAAGAATTGATCCAAGAAAAACAAAAGAATCTTGTGTGTGCTGCACATCCCTATAACAGCAATTCAGGATCAAGGAAACATGAAATCTGTGCCCACTCATTTGCTGCCTCGTCATGATGCCGTCATTGAACACATCAAACAGCTCCTCCGACAAAGTTAAACATAATACATCAAATAATAAACCCAAAATGTTCAACTAGTAAAAGCCGTCACACGCTTACAGCTAAACCAACATCTAGTCCTTATTGACTGTTCTTAATGCCCTAAAAGAACTCACCAAAACTAAACACAGCCTAAGCATTCACATCGGGATGATTAAAAACTGTTACTCAGGTAGTGGAACAGATATTTCCAGCAACATATGAGAGGATCAGGACGGGGATAACTGGAATAATCCAGCATCAATTCTTATCTAGGAACATATTTTGAACATAAACAGAACATATTTTGAACATAAACAATCCTACGCCTTGTCAAGAAACATGAAGCAATCAACGATCAAAATGAAATCCTTAAACACCACAATCCCTTGCATAAATTAGCTCCTTAATAACTCAACAAGTCAACAACAAGCAATCACTCGTTGATTGAATTCTCCCAAATACAGATGGTAAAGAAAGGAGAATTTCAGATGGAACTCCCCCAAGTTGTGTTATTTGGTAGTTTTCTGGCTATGTGGACATTGTTCGTTGTGTTTTTTTTTTCTTTTTTGGTTGAAACCACTATGAAGTATAATTATTTCGTATGTTCAATGATAATGCTGCCTGGCCACATATTCATTATCATATTTCCATGTTTCATCGGGCAGATATTTTAGTATTTGGCCGTTTGAAGCCTCATGGAAGTTGAGGTTACTCTTTTTTGACGTGTACATACATCATTTAAGAGTTTCAACTTTGAATAAAGTGAACAATAATTTCAAAGCACAGCATATTCTCTATTGATATTTTTAAAAGCCACAAAATGTTAATTAGACAGAAGCAAGGCTGAAAAGTTCAAAATGGTTACAATATAATTTACTGTTTGCGATGTATCCTTGGATAACTAAAAGGTGAATAATAAAAACAGTCTATGCAAGAAGAGACAGGGGAAGGCGTATAATAGGCACGGAACAGTTTATGCAATTTTGCATAAACAAAAGATACCTAAAACATGCAACAAATAGCAGCTGTCTCTTCTGTACAAAAGGATAAAGATGACAAATATGTTTTTCTCATGATTAACCAGTGAGGATGAATGCTTGAAGAAGGCTCTGAGCTGCTTGGGTTTGATCAGGTGTCCCAGATATAACAATAATCCTGTCACTTGTTCCTATACGTGGTTCATGCACTATAACCTTGGCACCTGAGATCTGATTAAGTAATACCAGAGGTTAAGCTGAAGTTGATTTATGTTCAGATCTAAATTGTATGTTAAAATGGTTTAAGGTGTGAATATATTTTCAACAATATGTTCTGTATGAATTTAGAAAATCAATAAGGATTCAATTATGTACCCGTAACTGTAAACCCTACTAATAATGAAAAATGTGTCTCATATGCTTGATTTATACCTCTGTATATATAATGCATTTAAAGCATCGCTGTTTCCTCATCATATGTCAATCAGGTTGATCAAAGAAAAAGTATAGTTCAATCTCATTATTATATGAGAAGTGGAGTTGCAAAAAGGGTTGCCTAACTGGTTCAAGTAAGGGATTCTTTCCCATAATATACGCATGCCTCCTCGCATGTGATAATTCAATGTAACTAGCAGCAAATATTTACTGGTTTTTTGACTTGAGGATGTGAAGTGATCTATGTACGTAATGAAGTTTTGTTTGTAATGATGATTATGAAGATTGCGACATCATTAAGAGTAAAACTAGAAAAGTTTTTTGACCTTGTATTGTAACTATGGTGGGCTATCAATTTAACTGTTTACATCGAAAATTTAGATAGTCAAACTGATGTATCGTCATCCTGCCTTGATCTCAAATTGGGACAACAAGAATTTTCTCCTGTAATAGGTAGTGTAAATTGAGTTGCAAATTTACATGTCAAGAGTGTCCAAGAGGTTGACCTAATGTTATTAGTTCAATTCTAGTTTTCTTGAATTTCCGTGTAACATCTAAGCTATCAGATCAATTTTCACAAAGATCAGTTTATTCAAAGTTTCTACAGATTTCTGCTGGTAACAATCATGAAAGAAAGCAAATTTAGAGAGGAATCTGATCAAATCATGATCAGTCTTGAATGCAGAAATGGAAGGTGGTAGAGAATGGAACGTAATTTATGTTTACCAGATTAGTTTGGTCAAGATGAATTGAGACAATCACAGTACTCAAGCGTAATAGAGCCATAGAATCATGTTCACTGACTATTTGGACTATCTTTAGAGAAAAGAATCCAAGTAGAAGCAAACCCAACATACAAAATCAGAAACCAAACACGTACCTGTCTCAAACGAGCCAGATTGCCACCATTCTCCCCATATACAGAACCAATAACATTTTCAGGAACAGCAATTTCTACAGTTGTATTGGTCACAACAGCAGACTTACTTCCACTGCACCCATAAGAAGAGTCGTCAACTTGCAAGATGAAAACCGCCGTCTTGTCTTAAAGGTTACTGATGCAAAATTTTGATAACAATACAATAGCTAGTCCTGGCCATTTTTTTTAATTAACCATATTGAGGGTTCTGTAAAAAATCTTAACCTGGACATATCCCATTCTCGTCTGGTGTTTCTGCATACTTTGTATGACTTAACATAATTAAAAATTACCCAAATTAATAATACCAACTAAGATTACTAATCATATGCTGATTTTTTTCTAAAGTGCAAAAGATCATATTTACTAGGTCAAAACAACCTATTACTTCCACTTAGTAAGATTTCCGTTACTTTTTCTCTGGAGTGCATGACTTGCTCACCTGCCAAGTTCTAAACTGCCTTTAAAACAAGCAAATCCTCTACTGGAATCATTCTTGCTCCTCAGATTAACTCCAGTTGTTGTCTGCAATTGACACTCTATACATTAGAAAGAGTTCACAGGTTGAAAACTCAATCATAACTATGTTGGGTATGTGAAGAATGGGGGCAGTAGACTTACCTGTCCTGTCCATAGCGTTGGTGAGGGAGGGCGATCGAAATTAATGGCAGGTCCGAAATGATCCATCTTAGTAAAAGTAGTATGCTGACCCAGACTTTGAGCAGCACTAAGTGACGAGTGTAAACTTAATGAGCCAGGACCTCCCAATGACTCCCTTAAGGAATCCATGAATGGAGCTGTCAAAGGCTCCCACGCTGTATCCCTTAATGAATCTATCAATGGATCCCTCATTCTATCCCTCACTTCAATCCTTAATGTATCTCTCAATGGATCCCTTGCCACATCCCTTAATGGATCCCTCACCACGTCCCTCATTGTATCTCTCAGTGGATCCCTCATTACATTCCTTAAAGGATCCCTTGCAACATCCCTCAGTGGATCCCTCAATCCTCCATAGGCACTTGTTTCAGTTAATACAGAAGAAGTGCCCTTTGTTCCAGTACTATGCATGCTGCGCGTGTTGGAAAATAAGTTATCTCTAAGTCTGCCAGTAACATGGTATATTGCATCTTTCACATGCATCAAGTCTCCTGATATCTGTTGAAAATAGAAGTAAAAACATTAATCAAAGCAAATAAAAATGGCATCAAAAAATGTCTCACAAAATTATATTTGAACTTTTCCATAAAGGTTAGTATTTTGCACTACCAAAACATACGAGAAATAACATTAAGGTAATACTTTCATGTTGAACACGTCCAACCTCTTTTCTTGTTCTTAAAAGCATAACTGCATGCCTTATAATGTTTTATCATACAAAAGTCTTATGTGTTTGGCCAGTTAAGTTAACCACATATATTGATGTGTATGTAATAAAATAAAGAAAAGAATACCTGTACCACTTGATCATCCTGTGAGACACATTTTGGGGCCTGATCAGCCCCTAATATTTTAATGCTGGTACCAGTTAGCTTTCGCATTTCCGAAATGATAGAGCCACCTTTTCCCAACAAACAACCAACTTGCTTTGATGGGATTACAAGCCTTGCAGTTACCTGAGACCCCTTAATTGCAGCAGAATCTAGCCCCTTCTCATGGCCAGCCTCGACAGACCTAGAATAAACAAGGACAGTTGTCCTTTGTGCAGCTGAATATCGAGATTCTGAGTTCTGAACAACAAAAGAGGAAGGTAATACATATTATTCTTCATACAACACAACCAGAGAACCAATATGAAGAAAAATAAAGAAAAGGAAATGAAAATAGTTAATAGCATCTCAACCTCTGATGCAGTTATTGTGATTAATCGTTCATTACATTCAGCTACAGTGGCTCCAACACTAATAGTAGCACCTGTCTCAGTCTGAAGAGACTTGATGATGGTCCCCCCCTTTCCAATAATACCCCCAACCCTGTCATTTGAACATAGAATCCTAAAAACTACATCCTGTTGAACTTTTGCATCCACAATGGGGACCCTATCAGACTCTAATGGAAAAGAATGAAATCTTGGAGTGTAAGCAGTGGAGCTGCTAGGCAAGGTTGGTAGCACTGTCTTATGCTGAGAAAGAAATTCATTGTGGACATCAGGCAAGGATTCCTTTGGAATTGCCTCAGAAAGCTTGTTGTCAGTCATCCTCGTCTTGTCAACTGGTTGAGAATCTTGAAGGCACCGGGACACTGCCACAAGGGCTTTTTTCACAGCTATTACATCCCCTTCAATCTGCATACATAAACCCCTTTCACAAAACAGTCCAGCATACAGCGGAATTTCAAATTATATTTGGTTTCTATTGTGTATGTCATGAATGTATCAGAATTTTAATTTATTTTGCTATCCATGAACAAAATGAATGTATCACAACTGCAATCATTTTTCCTCAATTGAATTATAATAGTGCGCAACAGAAACAACGCAATAAAAACTTTTGGAAAATACCAACGAGTGTAATCTCTACTACCATAATAGTAGTATTGATTTGCATTTTATTTATCTTGACATAATTCATTCTCCTTTGTCTGTCAATTATATTTTTTTGGAAGTAGCTCTAAATTAGATTGATTACTGCAAAAGGTTATATCAGTGTTTATTAAACGATTTCTGTGGAAAGAAACATTTTGGACCCAACAAATCCTGAAATCCCCTAAAGGACTTAAGGTTGCAATTCAATGGACAAAGACAACAAAGAGTGAAAACAGACCACAAAATCTCTAAACAATCGGGAATGGCAGTTCATGTAGGTCCCCAAGTTACCCAACCCAAAAAACAAAACAGAAAAAAAGACCTTTAAAATAAAAGGTCGAAATTCTAGATCTACTAGATAATGCAACCGATGACTTTTAACTGACAAGCATTGATAGCAGATTTTAATGATGGCTGATGAAGCTGCATCCCAGTGCCTCCTATCCTCTAAAGTAATTTTCTAGAAAGTAACTATAGTTCAAGTTAAAGAGGAACACTTATACTGAAAATATTTGGAAATTAACTTTTACACATTTAGTCATCAAGGTCTTTTGTGGGTCTATTGGAAAAAATTTCTTTATTAATTAAAGGTAAGGCTACATATTGCTGGATCTCCCAGACCATGCATATCTCAGCAGAATTCCTACTGAGATGTCGTCGTCGTTGTTGCTGTAAGTTTAGTCATCAAGGTAATATAACAAGGAGCAATGGCAATTCCGTCAACAAGCAAAAATATTCTTTCTACAATAAGAATACTTGAAAGTATCAAGCTTTTCATACTCAGCTCCTTTCCCAAAGAGTAAGTCACTTGACTATCATATTTTTCAGTTCACAATTAAGTTTTGATTATGCAACTAAGAAACATAAATTTGCTCCGGCTAATTGTTACCCTCCAAAGATATACAGTTCACAGCAATAAACAATAAAATCATAAAAAATGAGAAGACAATAGTCTCCTCAAAACAAGAAGGATTTGAATTAAATTTCCACCTTCCCAACAAGCCAGAATTATAGAGATAAAAACCCACTTTTAGAATGCTGAGAAAACTCAAAGTCATCCAACAAAGGTGGTAGTTTACCGTCAGACTCAAACAAAACCAACACGTCCCACAAGCCTGGTACCATAGAAACTCATTGCAAGTCATCTTTCATCAATAAATTACTTATCCCAGTATACATGCTAATGCATAATACCGAAGATCAATACTTTCTATACAAACCCATTAAACCTCAACACACACAACAAACACACGGATTATTATGTTAAAACAGCCTTTCAAAATTGGAAACTTCATTTCTAAAACTTTAAACTCCTCGTTACCTCAATCATCTCCTCCGTTGACTCAGCACAAGCAGGTAACTTATCTGTCAAAGCCCTAATTTTAACCCCAAAATCTTTCCTCATCTTCTCCACAATCTTCCCTCCCTTTCCAATCACAGACCCTACTTGACTGGCCTCCGTCAACAACCGACACGACACCACTCCTCCGGCTACCACTCCGGTACCGTCCGTCTCGGCGGCCACATCAAGAATCCTCCCGAAAACCATAACCAAGGCCTCCTGTCCCTTCGACACTTCAATCTCTTCCTCAGAGATCGAAATCCTCGAAACAACGGCGTTCTGGCCGATCACAGTGATGACACGGTCAGGACACTCGACCGGCGGCTCCTCAACCCGAATTTTGGCTCCGGTTTGCTGCTGGATCTGCTTGATAATGTTGCCGGACTTGCCGATGACGCCCCCGATGCGCGAGGCGTGGCAAAGGAGGCGGAAGGACGCGTGTCCCGGAGGCACAGCTAAAGGAGGGGGCGGAGGCTTGGAACGTTTGTTGGAGGATTCATTGGCGGCTGCGTTGATGGTGGAGGAGTAGGGGCTGTGTTCGGACATTCCAGTGAGAGTGTAGTGATAGGTTCGCTTGGCCGGAGGAGTGAGAAAGCTGCTCCCCATTATCTCTCTCTCTCTCTCTTTCTCAATACGCCCAAAGTTGTCTTGCGTTCCTCTAGGAAGAAGCGGCAGCGTGGGGCTGTTGTCGGGACCAGGTGGTGGGGGCTAACTTGCGCATGTGGGGCATGGCGGTACTTTGAGTTGTTGTGGTTACTTTTGGCTTGGATTTTACAATATTATATTTTGTGTGTGCTTTTTGTCTCGCAAAAACTTTTCCTCTTGTTTTTTCTTTTTTTGGTTTTCAAAGTATTGTTAATTTCGAGTAGTGTAATGAAACGTGATTTAATTTGCTTTGGAAAAAAATGTGATGCAATCTTTTATTTAAATAAAATTTATTAACAAAAGTAGACGATAATTTATATTATATAATTTAGTTGAAATTTAATAAAAATATCATTACTTTTTTAACAATTTAAAATAAAAAGAAATTCGCTTGTTAATCTCACGAAACAATATTTTTTATAAGAAAATGTAAATAATAAAATTTTGTTTTCTAGTGAGGTTAAAGAATGGACCTTAAATCTACCCTTTAAATCCAAAGTCCTTAAAAAATGTACAAGTACGAGCTTAACCTGTGGAGAAAGAAGACAAGAGCACCCATCTTTCACTTCTTGTTGAGTCAAACTCAAATTCAACAAATGCAGCTTTCTTCTACTTTTTCTTCGTTTCCTTCATTTCCATCCCTAGAAACCTCTAAAGACTACTCTCTATTTCTCAAATTTGGCTCAGTTGGTGGAAATATCTTATCGGCTACCATTGGCAAAAAGCTTGAACGGGTTCAATACTTGAAGAAAGAATTCATAGTGATAGTTTACATGTTCAATTCCAAAACCTCCAAAATTTGCCGGATCGATTTTCTATTGTATCGGATTCCTAATAGTTTTGCTAAATGTAAATACCTCCATACTCCTCTTTTACATTAACATTTTTGTCGGGCTTCTAAATGGTTCTCTTTCCCTGGTAGCCTATGAATTGACAAGAGACACGAGAAAAATACAAGATAAATACAACTTCCTAAAAAATCAACTAAATAATAATACAAATCACTATAATTAAGTTTAACTAGATAATATCAATATGATAATAAAATCTCAATAGAAAATGAACATAAAGATTTACGTGGAAAACTCTCTACAGTAAAGGAAAAACCCATAAGCCAAACTAACAAGCAAATCCGCTAGTTACAAATAAGGATACAAAGTTCAATCTCTCACCTTACAATAACAAGTTGTCTCACAAAGAGTCAGGATTGAAACCTAAGTTTATGTGCAAATTAACAAACTCATAACTCAATCCCCAAATCAATCTAACAAGCATGAAAATCATAAAATAGTTGCTCTCACTTTGTTTTCTTTTCGCTTTTTGGTGTTTTGGGGACTCCCAATAAGCAAACCTATATCTTCTCCTCTTTTATATCCTGAATTAATTTTTTTTGCATCATACACAATCACATATATGACTATGTAAATGACCGTATCTCTTCTAGTGTCCTTTAGATCGCAAATGTACACAGTTATAGATAACTACACAGTCCTTACACATGGTTGTGTATGTTATGCACATGGGTGTGTACATGACCGTGTATGTCTCCACTCTTCACATGTTCCTTCTCACAGTTCTAGAGACTTACATGATTAATCCATACGGTCGTGTAAGTTAAGAACATACACGTGTAGATTAACTGTGTAAGTCTCTCGAACTGTGTGAAGGAACATGTGAAGAGCAAAGACATACACAGTCGTGTATCCCACACAAGAGCTTCATCCATTCGTTTGTCATTCACTACAAACCATAAAGGCATCATCGATTACCAAAATTCTCAAAACAGGGTTGGACACTCAACAATCTTCCCCTACAGGCTAATTTATGGCGAAGACATATTATGCTTTAACAGCTACTTGAGAGACATCCTGACAAGCCTACTACAAAGCTTATGCTTGCTTCCGAGAAATACTTTAGTCAACATATCAGCACCATTGAAGTCCGTATGAACTTTATTCAACATCAATTGTTGCTCCTTAATCATAGACCTCAAGCAATAATAACTTAAATTTATGTGTTTTGTACCAGAATGATATGCAGCATTTTTACTGAAGTCAATAGCACTTTAACTATCAAAAAACACTACATAGTCTTCTTGCTTCACTTCTAACTCTTGAAGGAATCTTTTCAACCAAAGCATATCCTTACTAACTTCCACTGCAACTACATATGTAAATGAAACTTCATCTCTTAGTACATCGATACAATTAAATGCCTCAGTTGCAATAAACCTCTCTGATAAGGAGATCTTCCAAAAGTTGTCTCTTTCCAGACCTCTTATTAATGAAATTTATAAGACTTATGTTAGTGTTGATGAAGATAAATACATTTGGTGGCATACCAATGGGTAATTTCTCTAATCTATCTTACAGGAAATTAATCTTCAGAGATCTTCCTAATATGCCTTAGACCAAAGCAATTTGATCTAGTTACCTTAACCCTCTGTTACCATTATCCTTTGGATTGCAATGAATGATAAGTTAAAAACTGTTGACAAAATTTCCAAATACTTGAACATCACCAATTGGTGCTCACTCTGTTGAGAGGTTAAGGAAAATACAAAACATTTATTCTTTAATTACAGCTACATCAAAGGAATCAGGAAAGCACTCCTAAGAAGATGTTTAATAACTAAGGAATTAGCCAGCCTGAGCAGTATTAAAGAGTACTCAAGTAGTAGATTGATATGTTGATTGTATGATTATTCCATAATACTTAGTGATTATTGACATGAAATTGCTTAAGATACTCACTTTGACTTATGTGTGATTTTAGGCACAATTCGGAAGCAAAGAAGTTAAAGTGAGTTGAAAGCATTATATTTGAGCCGTTTTTCTAAGATTCATATCCATGTGTCTTAATGAAACAAGAATGAGGAAGATTAAAACAAGAAGAAGATAAGAAATTACCAAGAAAGATGAAGAATGAAGAGCATAAAGACCACTCATGGCTTGCTGGAATTTTGTCACAGCCGTGAGTGAATTAAAGTAGCCATGGATTACGAGATGAAGACACCTCATGCTACCAAAGGAGCTAACTGTCCCATGCATTAAAACCTAGCTATTAAATATAAGAAACATGTGTGGAGTGGGGCTGCACTTCGATTGGAGAATAAAATAAAAGAGAGCTAGAACTACTCACAACAATGCTGAAATTACTGCACAACTGTGAGCATTACTCATGATTGTGCATGGATTTGCATGCAAGATAGTGATTTATGGACAACATAAACCGAAGATGGAGATAAGGCTGCTGCACTTGGAGTGGACCGCTAGAATAAAAATGTGAAGAGAGGGCTTATACTCACGGCATGCATGGAAGTTGCATGGGCGTGGTCTCACGCCTATGCAACTGCTCTCACACCCGTTAGAGATGACTCACAAGTGTGACAATGTACAACTCACAATATTATTTACCTAGGTTTTTAATATAAGCTGAGAGGTTTGACGACAAAGTTTTGATGAGCGTTTTTAGAGTTTTCGACTGGGAGAAGAGGGAGCTTCCGGAGAAGATGAGGAGAAGGGGCAAAGCTCTCAACCTTAAGAGACCCATGGAGAGCTAGTTTCTTGACATCAGTTCGGAGGTGACATCTACACCGAAAAACCTGATTAAGTGTTTTTCTCACTGAGTTTGTTATTCTTTCTCTTCTTAAAGATTGATTATGTTATCCTATGTTTAATGTTTGGGTCTTGTGTGAGAATGATTGAATGCTCTATTTAATTGTTTTTATGTAAGAACCTGATCGGGTGTTGATTATGTGTAAGTTTTAATATATAGCCCTCGATAATTCGCAAGCGCACGATTCACTATCGTAGTACCTAAGGTGTCGATCCCACGAGAAGGGATAATTTAATCCTAAAATCTAAGGCCAAAAATAAATACAAAAAATTCAAGATGCAACTAACTAAAATGAAAATTCAATTTAATCAATCAAATTAAATTAAGAATCAATCTCGGAAATACTAATTACTTAGCAATCGTAACACACCTAAGAATCAACCTAAGGAAATTACCAATTAAGACAAAGAGAAATTTACCTTTCCTTAATGCTAACCTAACTGATTATGAATTACTGGATTGTTGGTTCTACACGTCCTACTTAACTAAAATTGTATGATTTGGATGAACAAACTCATGATCACTAGTTAGGTTGTCAAAGCCCCTAAAATAATTCAAATTCTCCAAACCTCTTGTAGTAGTCATAGAACCAGGTCGAATCATTAGAGAACTAAACTAGTTTCTTCATATCAAGTAATAAAATAAAATGGGGGGGGGGGGGTTTCGATTAATTAATTAATTAACTAAAATTAATGAGGAATGAAAATAAATCAACTGAATATAAAAGTGAGAAATTCAAGAATACATAACTCCAATTCAAGCGAAAGATCTCATCTAATTGTAACATGGATCAATGGTCTAAAAAGAATATATGTCACAACTCAAGCAGTTAGTCCGAAATATATTAGGATAGTTGTAATAAGTCTCAATTTTTCTAAATTAATTGGTTCAAACCAAACATCTAAACCAAAACTTACCATCTATTGAATGGGTATGATAGCATTCCATATCAAATAAATGATAGCAATAAATATCAAATAAAGGATTGATAGAAGCAACAAATAGGTTATTTATGAAATTGCATATTTAACTTATGATAAACAAGAAAACTAAGTTAAATGATAGCAATAAGCTTAATGAAAAGGGCTAAATCTTAAATTAAATAATCGAGATAGCTACAACTATTTAACTTAGTTTTCTTGTTTATCATAAGTTAAATATGCAATTTCATAAATAACCTATTTGCTGCTTGTATAAATTCTTTATGACAATTACGGATCATTGAATTTATGGATAACGATAGAATAATCAACATTAAATTAATTTATTAGATTAATCAATATTAATCATTCATGAAATTTAAGAACTCAAAAATAAGAAATACTTCAATTAAAACATGAATAAAAGTTAAGAACAAAACTTCACAAGGTTACAAATAGAATTTTGAATCCTCTTAAATTAGAATAATTGAGTTTAGCCACTTATAGCTTTTGCGCTAATAACAAAAATAGAGGAAAGATAAAGAATTGAGAGAAAAGTAAGAAGAGAATGATTCCTCTTTGGAGAGGTGAGGAACGTCCCTTTTATAATGTTTTCCTACTTATTCTTCAACTCTTAAAGTAAATATGGTATTTGGTTTTATCTCCTCTTATCCACTACACTAGTCTTTCATTTTATCCAAAATTTGTGATTATCACCAATTATGTGCCAATTTGATGCAATCTCCACTTTTCATCTCCTAAAACAAAACAAATATTAATTTTCATAATTAAGCACTAAATAAATCCAAAATAAAGGAGATAATATCAAATAATATCTCAAGAAAATATCTTATCAAATTCCCCCATACTAGGCTCTTGCTTACCCTTAAACATATATCAATTAATACATTAATTATCCTCATAACAAACTATGATCTCTTTTCATGTTATCCAAAAATATCCAAAAGCCAATTTACATTTAAGGTTTAAGATAAATAACAATTGAGAGAATAAACATTCATAGGACACATTGTTAAAACATAAATCTCATCAATTTCATCAAAATAAAATGAAACAATACTTGACACCCTCACAAGGATTTCTCTCTATACATTTAAAGTGTTTAGGGTTCATTAAGCTCTCAAATCAAAACATAGCAAGTTATGTCCATAAGCTTCCTCAATAATCATATCTCCAACAAAAATGAACATAATACATAAATTAAAGGGACTTAATAAGGGTTGTAACGTGGCTTAGGTAAGGTATGACAAAAGGGAGCTTTTTGGCTAAATAAATTGAAGGAAATCATACAAACTTATCCACTTAAGTTTCAACTTAGGTTAATCCAAAATTTACTTGATTCAAATAGCATCTCTTTCAATCACTTTTTTTCTTCTTTCTTTTTTTAAACAAAAATATCAAAGAGGAGATTTTGTTTTGTTTTTTTTAATATATACTTCTCCCCCATTCTATAAAAAAATCAAAACAATGCAACTTGAATCATCTAATATACTTTTCATGGAAATAACCAAAATCTTATGTAAATAAGCTTAGTAGAATTCCTTCAATTTAAGGGTTCAAAATCATTAAAGATATCAATAACAAAAAAAAGTAAATTTGGCTTGTAATAAGGTTATTATGCAAGAAAAAAAGGGTAAGGTTCAAATTGTTTTCTAGGGATAAAAAGTAAGGTAAGCTTGTTTAGGTCAAAAATGTTTATCCTAAATGCCCTCATCATCTTTATACACAAATTCATAAAAAATGTGGTCTCAACATGTATTTAAAAGCAAGTTCTAACATGAACAGACTATGTTTGATAATACATAACAAAGAGATATGTATGAGCACATGAATGCTCTTAGGTTCAAAGCTCACGTAGGTGTCAAAAAATGCATCAAGTCTTACACACTTTCTTTTAACAAAACCAATGAGATACTTGATATAATTTAATGAAAACAATAATCATACTTGTCTCTCTCTTTCATTAGACCTTAAATCGAAATGTATCATAACTTAAGGATTATTCATAAACTACAATCATAGTATCATGAGTCCAATAAAAAAATCAAAACATTCATCACAATATAAATACTCGCTCCTCCACACCTAAATCATACATTGTCTCTAATGTATGCATAAGATATTCACATCTCAACAAAACTAATTAGAGAAATAAAGCACAGAATAGAGGACTCCCCTAAGGTGTGAGCATCAGAAAGGATGTGAACTATGGTTTCGGTGGATATGGAGGTATCAGGTGACACGTAACTGAATTGTCTGTTTTGTTTCTTAATCTATCTCATCCTTTGGTTATTTGAACATGCTTTCAATTAGTATTGGTTTCATGTCATGTAGTAGATTGGTGGTGTGAAGTAGCATTCAATGGTGATTTTTCTTTTGCCAAGGCCTTAGTATTAGCTTTAGAACACCCCATTATAATGACAGGATAAACAAAAATGATTTCAAAAAATATTAAAAACAACCTAATAATAATTAAAATTAAACTGAAAGGAAAACAAAAGTATTTAATGAAAAACAAATAAAAAACACAAGTGGGACTATGTGTGATGTTCGAAGGTGGTGCTGGCTAGTGGACACTACTGTGGAGTGGTGATACATTGATGGAGTTAGTTTGGTGAGAGGCTTGGCACGCTATGGAGTTACTGTGGCCTGGGTGTTTATTATGTAGTGTTGTGGGTTTGGGATGGTTTGGCAATTGCTACTGATGTTGGATACTGCTGCAAGTGAGCATTTTTGTGACATGGTGTGGTGTTCTTCATTGGTGGCTAGGCTAGGCTGCTAAGCAATGCGGTGATGCTGCCATCTTTTTGGACAAGCATAATCTGAGGCAGATAATAATGGACACAAACAAACAGATTTAGGGGATTAAAGAAAACATAAAAGGCAGACAACAATGACCTACCATAAAGAGATGTTGTTTGAGGAAGAACACACAGGGAATAAGAGGGAAGAAGCGTGAGATGAGGGGCTGTGTGGGAAGAAGGTGGGAGATTAGGGATTAGGGATTAAGAAAACGTTGCGTCTGTTAGGGAATATCAATGGGAGATTAGGGATTAGGGATTAGGGAAGAAGAAAATGCTACATCTATTAGAGAATGTCGATGGAAGATTAGGGATTAGGGAAGAAGAGTGTTGAACCCCGTTCCTAGAATCCAACCCAAAAGCGAAAACGTCAAACCTTAAGCGTGGCTATTACCCCAAATGGTTCGCTCAATGAACCCTTAATGGACAATTATCAACTCACATCATTACTATGCATTTTTATTTCCTTAAGACATCCCAAAAATTTGCTCATAAAAATGCTCCATGGCGAACCCGAACTAATCATTCACTATGCTGAACTCATTTCTCCTATGCGCACACCGAATTTAGAAAACTTAAAATCTTGAATTCATTTGAATTTTT
>JANKOE010000206.1:60371461-60382264 GCA_026284465.1 Erythroxylum citrifolium | reverse complement strand
TGTAAATCATCTTTTTATCTTTCCATTGAGGTAAAATGTGACATTTTTAGGCTATTGTGTTAATAGATATGATTTTTTCAAACTTCTGGCTTTGTGTAGGACATTTTCATTTTGGGCAGCAACTTTGAAGTAACTTTTGACCCCCCTTAATGGCCGAATTAGTTTTTAAACCCTCATGGCTTCCTTTTAGCTTTCTATTGATATCAAATTTGTCAATTTTAGAATTCTAGGCAAAAAATTATTAATTTTTGAAGTTTCAGCTAATTTATAAAAAAAAAATTAGAATTTTTCGGACCCCGCAAGCGCTTCGCAAATGCGAGCGCCTCGCCCCTGTGAGCGGTTCGGGATCGCGAGCCTCGCGTCTACCAGCTTTTGGTTTTCTTTTTTTTATTATTTTATTTTCCTCTCACTCTTTTGCTTGTAACTTTTTCGTTTGACATCCGATTTACTCGATTTTTGAAGCATTAGTTTTCAAACAAAAAAAATTCTACTCCTTTTATGACAAATTTAAAATTTTTGGGTTTGAATTGAGATTTACGGATTAAATCAAAGAGAGTCAAGTGTGAAGATATTTCATATAATTCTGTATTTGGGCAATTTCTCGATATATAGAGATCCGATTGAGGAGATTTTTGTTTCTAATTAAGCTAGAGACATGAACTTTCTTTCTAGCTTAGGAATCGGATTTAATTGTGGGTCCTAAGCAGAGCAATTTTATTGAAGAAGATTAGGGTGAATTTATCAGGATCCGTTCGGGAGTAAGTGAACTAAGTTTGATTTGAGTTTCTTCTGTGGTAAGGAATCCCTCCCTCGTGGGTTGCGCATCCAGGTGTCACATAGGACGTCGAAAATGTGTCTCACCAGGGTGGGGTTCCAACACCAAATATACCAATTAATGCAAAGTATCAATAATCTGAGACAAGGAAACAATTCTGTAACTAGCTATTTTAACAAGCTAAAATGGTTATGAGACAATCTTGGAAGTATTATGCCTTTTAAAGCTTGTTCTTGTGAAATTGGTAGTAAGAATGCTAATGTTGAAGAAAACAACAAACTGATTCAATTTTTAATGGGGTTAAAGGATGATTATCAAAGTGTGATTAGTCAAATCATGTTGTATGATCCTTTGCCTAATATAAGTAAAGCTTATTCCATGGTGCTGATAGTTGAAAAATAAAGGGATGTTTCTGGTTTATCTAGGAATTCGAATGAAACTAGCCAATTAAATGTTGCTATTAGTGTGAAATCTAATGGAAATAGAAAGGGAGATGCAAAGGAGAGTAGCTTCACGTTTGGACCAACAAGTGGAAAGAGGAGATTCGTTAAAAGGGATGATAAATACTACACCCACTATCACGAAAGGGGTCACACGATGGAGACATGTTTTAAAATCCACGGAGAGCCAGATTGGTTTAAGGAGTTAAAACAAAAAAAGGGCAAGAAAAAGGGAGTTCCATGTAGCAGCTACAAACGAGAGTCCTATTGATATCGGACAAGGAAGCCAAAACGTTGAGACAATTAAATCTGAAAATAAACTTGGTGTATTATCTCGACAAGTGCAGGAGCTGATGAAGCTGGTAAAAGGAAAAGGTATGATTGAGGTAAACCATGTAGCATTCAATAGCTACGTAAGTATGAATTCTTTTCGAAATGAAAATGTTTGCACTGATTATGATTATAGTTCGTGGATAGTAGACTCGGGAGCCTCCACCTATATGACCTTCAACAAAAACAAACTCAACCCCTGCAAAGACACATTACCTTACACCTGTGACTCTTCCAGATGGGTCTTTAACCCCTGTTAATCAAGTAGGAAACGTAGACTTAACCAAGGAAATAATACTAGAAAATGTCCTTTATATCTCTACATTTAACCACAATTTGTTGTCTGTTTGTAAACTTGCATAGCAAAATAACTTAGCTGTAATATTCATACCCAATAAAGTGTTTTTACAGGACCCCATTACTGATTATGTCGTGGCCAGCTATGAGGAAATTGGAGGTGTATACAGGCTCGAACCACACCACTTCTTACCACCGAAAACTAAGAAAGGTCCTTTCTTGAAATTCTATCTCGATGAATTTTCTTGTAATGTAATCGATGATTATGGCTTATTACACTCTCGATTTGGTCATGTATCCTCTAAGATTTTAAAACCTTTGAACTTTTGTTGCTCGGAAATACCTAAAAATTTCTTTTGCGAAACATGTCCTTTGACAAAACAAACTAGAAAACCTTTTGGTAAGCGTAATATCATAGCTACAAAAGCTTTTGAGTTACTACATTTGGACCTTTGGTGCCCCTTCAAAACAAAAAATATTGATGGTTCAACATATTTCCTTACGATTGTTGATGAATATAGTAGAGTCGTATGGACCTTTTTATTAAGCACCAAAGAACAAGTTCACAAAACTCTTACTATCTTTATCACTATGATAGAAAATCATTTTAAACAAACCATCACGACTATACGAAAGGACAACAGAACCGAGTTTATGAACCATTTGAACCAATAATTGTTTGAAAACAAAGGGATTTTTCACCAAAAAAACTTGCGTTCATACGCCCCAACAAAACGGGTTTGTTGAATGAAAACACAAACACCTCCTTCAAATCACCCAAGCGCTTATGTTCCAAGCTAATTTACCAAAAGAAATTTAGGGGGAAGCTTTTTTGACCGCTACACACATAATTAATTGCTTACCGACAAAAGTGCTATCATGGGAAACACCTTACAAAGAATTACATCAAAAAGAGCCGACCTACGACCATCTCCACACCTTTGGGTGTCTATGTTACACCACTAACACCACTCCCCACAAAGAAAAACTTGACCCACAAGCAACAAAATGTTTATTCCTTGAATACTCAACCGATTGAAAGGCTTACAAATTACGAGCAATCAACACAAAACAAGTAATATTTAGTCGAGATGTTTTTTTTGAAACCTTATTTCTGTATAAACAAACTAAAGAAAATGAACACAACAATGACCCAGCATTTGACCCATTGTTTGGCCAATCCAACCCAAATGCCTATACCTAGAACTAACTACCCAGTTACCCAAACCCAGCCACCCAAACCTCATTGACAAATTCACCCACCCCAGACCAGATAGACCAACCTACACCATTACCATCACCAATTACTGCCGACATTCAACATCCCCAAATTAAAACACTATCTTCATCAAATACCCAACAAACTTCCGATAACATCACCATACCTACCCGACTTAGTACCCGACACTGGAAACCACCACAATAATGATTACATTACCACCCTACTAAATCAAGCTCTCAATGCTTCCTCGCAGCTCTTCAAGGACCATGACAACCTCATCTTCTCCACTTCCCATAAAACCTTCGTAGCTAACATGTCTATTGACTGTGAACCGTTTTCTTATGAAAGTGCTAAACAGGACCCATCGACATTACTAGTGGGAAAGAAGGCATTAACCATGAAGTGGGTATACAAAATCAACAGAAAACCAGACTAATAAATTGAAAGACGGAAAGCATGTTTGGTTATGAAGGGATTCAAGCCTACCCTAGGCGTTGACTACTTCGATGCATTCTCTCCTGTTGTGAAGATTACTACAATTGGCACTATTCTTGCTATTTCCACGGCCAAGGGGTGGCCCATACACCACGTGGATATAAACAACACTTATCTATATGGAAAAATCGACGGAGAAATTTACATCTCACCACCTCAAGGCTATAACAAAACGCTACCAGGGGAGGTACTAAGACTTCAGAAATCGTTATACGGCCTAAAACAAGCAGGAAGGCAATAGAATAAGGAAATTATGGTAAAATTGACTATCTACAGGTTTGTCCAAGCAGACTCAGATCCTTGTTTGTTTACAAAAGGTAACAATACTGACTTTGTAGCCTTAGTTATCTATGTAGATGATGTGTTGATCACCAGTTTTGACAAATCCCTGATAAAGGATGCGAAGAGTTTTTTGAATGATTTATTCACCATAAAGGATTTGGGATATGTAAAGTATTTTATTGGTATCGAAATAGCTAGAGCAAAGTGTGGTATGATATTATCCCAACAGAAGTACGTATGTGATATATTGGGTAATTTGAATTTGGGGGATTTGAGCTGATGTGCCCATAGTTTCGAGGCTGAAATTGAATTCTAATAATGGTGCTTTATTAGTCGATGTTGAGAAGTATAGAAGAATCATCGGGCAGCTTTTGTATTTGAATTTTACGCAACCTGATATTGCATATGCAACGCAATAATTAAGCCAATACACCGCTACCCCAATAGAACCACATTGGAAGGCACTAACTCATGTGTTAAGGTATCTTGCAGGGAGTGTTTCAAAGGCACTATTTTACTCGGCAAACTCTGAAAACAAACTGTTAACTTATTTTGATGCAGACTGGGTAGGCTGCCTAGTCACTCGAAAATTCATTACAGGCTTCTACAAATTTCTGGGTTCATCCCTAATCTCTTGGAAGACAAAAAAGCAACAAACGGTCAGCAGATCTTCCACTAAAGTCAAATACAGGAGTATGGTCAGTACTCTTTATGAAATAAAGTGGCTAAATTACATCTTGAGAAATCTGCAAATGAAGATCCCACTGCCAATTCCACTAAGATACGATAACATAGCAGCAATCCATATCTCTAACAATCCCGTGTTTCACGAGCGTACAAAGCATCTAGACATCAATTGCCATTTGGTACGTAATGCAGTCTACGATAGGTTTCTCCAAACAAGTCACTTATCTTCACGGGTCCAATTGGCCGATGCATTCACAAAGGCTTTACCAGCACCAGCACTTCACACAGCATTGGACAAGTTGGGTTTACATAAACTCCAACTTGAGGAGGGGTTGTTAGAATCACAAGAAAAGTCAACAACAGCAAATGACACCACATAGAAAATATAGCATGCCACCTCATCAATTCTATTTTGTTATGTTTGTTCTGTTTTTCTGCTCATCATTATTCCTTTCCTTATATAGGTACTAAAGCTAGGTTTGTTACGAAAGAATAATGGAAAAGAAAGAGTATGAAATCAAGTGTATATATATCTTCACAGATCATGAATAAGATTGATTCCTTTTCTCACAAATTTTGATCATTACTATTGTCTTCCACAAAGAGTTTAAATGAAATCATAGCAATTGTGCTCCGAAATAATAAAACGACACACAAAATAACAAATAAATAGTTCACCTTATTATTAGAAATCAAGTTATTGAAAATTTCAAACAAATCCTTAATAGAGAACCTCTTATTAATTCCTTGAATCACTCAGTAAGCCATATAATAAATAAAACTATACCTAAATAATGGAAGGTAAAATTTGTGTTCACAACATCTACTTAATATTTAATAAGGGATTTAATTTCAAATGGTCTCATTAAACATACAGACATACATTATATATAAAACACCATACATTTAAGGCCGTGATGATTTTGTTGAAGTGTCCGAAGAACTCTTCTATGGTCTCTCCTTGTTTCATGCCAATAGTTTCGTATTGATATACTAAAAGACTTATTCTATGCTTCTTTACCTCATTTGTTCCTTCAAACGTAACTTGTAATTTGTCCCACATTTCCTCTACTATAGAATAGTAGGATATTTTCTTATATTCTTCTGGAGATAATGCACAAATCAGATGATATTTTGCTTTAGCATTTAACTGTGCATTTCTTCTCTCAACATCAGTCTATACTTCAACGTTATCTAAATCGTGAAGTGTAGCTCCGACTCTAATGGCTTGTCAGACTTCAATATCTACAGATTGGAGATAGATTGTCATTCTTTCTTTCTAGTATGAGTATTTATTTCTATTGAAGGAGAATTTGAGACAGATTATCCTTTAAAACTTCTCAAGGTGTTTGCCATGATCTATCACATGCTGTAAAACACAAAAATGTGAAACCTCTCTCTGATATCAAATGATAAAGCAAACATATCTAAGAGGAGGGGTGAATTGTGCGTGCCTTAAAAATTTTTGCAAGTTACTTTCAGTTCAAAAAGAAATGATAGGAGCCTCTCTATAATTAAAACAGTAGGAGCCTATTATGCAATAGGATCCTATTTAAACGGAAGGAGCCTGTTAATCGATGAAAAGCTTGTTAAACGACAAGATCCTACTAAACAAAAAGTTCTGTTAAAAACAATTTAAAATAGAAGGAGCCTATTAAAAATGAAAAGAATCTCTTGCAAGTTAAAAACAGAAGGAGCCTATTATAAAGTAAAGGGGCCTCTTGCTGAAATAAACACACACACACACACACACACACAATATAATGTAAAAATTTAAAAGTTAAGAGAAGAGAGAGAAGGACGTTGTCGATTTATACTGGTTCGACTTACAAACCAAGCCTACATCCAGTCTCTAAGTATCCAACTTGAGTGTTTCACCATAAGAAGACGAGCCTCTTCAAGCTCACGACTATATATTTTTCAAGGTTCTCCAACCTTTCATGCTTGAAGTGTATAACAAGTTTCTAAAAGCTTATAGAAGAATAAAAATGTAAAATCAAAAGTAAGTTTTCAAATAATAAATTCTCTCTTGATAGAGTGATTTTACTTTCTAAGGCACAACAATAATATGACTCTCAAGAATATAGATACTGCTTGAATGTTTCGAAAGTTTGTGTATGTTCATTTTTTCATAAGTGATGTTACTCTTCTTTAAATAGTCAATTTCTTCAACTAACCGTTGCTTAACTTACATCTTTAGTCAACTGGATGGATTTAAATCTGAATAACTTCGATGTCATCTTTGCCAAAAATCTTACAGTAATCACAATGCTAATATACGACTTTCATAATTAGTAAGATCCTTTCAAATAAATCATTTCTAATACGTTAAGTTCATAATAAAGGTTCCTGCAAGAAAGGAAGTAATTTTCATATGATTTTATTTCATTTAAAAAACTATCGTTGTTTATATAAAAAATAAATCCAATTTGAATTTTGAAATATTATATAGTTATCATCAAAATTGTTAAATATAAACCCCGAGCTAACACTTTCATCTTCAAAACTTTAAAATTACTTCCTAATGTCAGAAGTCTTACCTTCTGTACTTTATCGACACCTTGAAAATAGTTTTAAAAAATATTTCATGCTTCCTTTAAGCTAGTTGCATTGGCTATCTTTTCAAACAGTGGATCAACCAAACATTGATAAATGAGAGTGAGAGGTTATTGATCCTTCTTTTTTATCTTGGACAAAGTTTCTTTATCATTTAAAGATAAGCTTTCTTTAGTTTAAGGATTCTTATAGCCTTCTTTATAACCTCTCACACATCTTGAGAGCCAAGCAAAGTTTTCATGCATAGAAACCATTTCACATAATTCCCCTTTGCTGGACAAGGAAATTGGAAGCAAGTGAGTCCGTTACTTGTCATTTCTTAATTTCCTTAAAACACCATTCTCTATACTTTAGGAAATTGATATTGCTTTACTAAGAAATGGGAGAATGGAGAATAAAGAATGAAAAGAAACTTTCTTCCATTTCAGCTTAACTATTACAAAATAGACTATGGTATTTATTGAGGTGTTCATCCTCTTTTTATGAAAAGGTCATAAATATAAATATAAATGATTCACCTAATACTAAAAGACTTTTGTGGTTACAAGAAAACTCTTGAATTAATTCACACTAATTTTAACATTACATTATCCTAACATTCATTTTCAAAAAATTACAAATTACTATTTCCAACAATATCTATAATTATAAAGTAAAGTCCAAGGAAGTAACTATGTTTTGAATGATGAATTGGTTAACTAGAATTAGGATTTATATAAGTAAAAAGGGATGAGTTAATAATGGGTATTATAGGTGAAAATCCCCAGGAAATTCAATATTGAATCAACAATAAATTCTTCAATTTAAAAAAATATAAGACCAATGCAATTTTGTAATTGAACCTTCAATTTTTTTTTATGCATGGAGAATCAATAAATAAAGAAATGATGATGATTTCAAAAAATCAAACCCGAAATTTAGTTGATTAACTAAATGATCAGAAAAATGTTTTTGGTACAAAATGGGTCTTTAATCCCATGTTGAACTTAGATCGTCTGTTAGCAAGGCTTTTGATAAAGGGCTACCAACAATAGGCAAGAGTAGCTTATGGTAATACATTTTCAAGCTTTAAGAAACCAAAAGTGTTACTGACATGGGTAATCACGTGAACTAGTGCGATTATTCTATGTTCTTCAGTTCCAAGTTGACGAACCACCTACTACAATTATGACTGCGATAAAACAGATGCAAATCTCAACAAAACTCTCGTATTGCAGCTACATAGAGGTGAATACCTAAGTCAAGAAGATTAGCTTTCCTCTGCCAGTAGCTTCGGTCCTATTGTCTGCTACCTTGAAGTAAAATCCTTCCTCATAACTTGTTATCATCTCTGTCTACTTCAATTCATGCCAAGGGAGTGGAAATCAACGTAACATCAAACTTCATACCCAGGATTCACCTTTTGCTGTACATCTCCATAACTCTCTAGCTCTTCCATGTCCTCCAAGCTTCCAAGAAATAAAGGGAGCCTCTGATGCAGCTTTACTGGTTGAATTGAAAGAATCCTAGTTTTACCGTCAGAACCCCTGCCACCAGCGTGCTCCACAAGAAAACTAAGAGGGTTTGCCTCATAAACTAGACGAAGATGGTCTCTTGGGTTCATTGCTACTCCACCGTACATCAGGGTCCGGTGGAAATCAGCTACAAGAGAACATATATATCGGGCGGAGTACTTTTTAGGATATTTTCCTTTCCCTTGTCTAACAGTGTCAATATATTGCCTTAGTCCTTCAGGCCAGTCGAAATATCGTGCATCATTTACAGAGTAAATTTGCCCTGAGATGGCAGACAGACGCTTTAAGCTGATATATAATTTGTGCCTATACTTCTAATAAGCAAAGATGTCTTGTAGGGAAACACTTTACACACTGACCGTTATTACTAGGCCACACCATCAAAACACAAAGAAATTTGCAATTATAATGGCATTTAAGACTACCCAATGCAAAGTTAGCATGAGACATGTATATCACCTCGACGAGGAACTTTAATGTCTGAGTGGGTCAAAATGAAGTCTCCTGTGGAGCGATCCAGTGTAAATGCATGCGTTCCAGAGCCAAAGCTAGTACAGAGTATTGTAGCTGATGAGTAAAGGACATAACTAGCAGCAACAAGTCTGGTTCCACATTGTAGTGAATTCAGCATAGCCTTCTCCTCCTCAGGTAAATGATCCAGTTCCACAAGACGTTTGTAAATTCCAAAAATTGTTCCTGTAGGAATGGAGGCATCAATATTCCGAGAGCCATCGAGAGGATCCGTTACCACTACATATGGACCATCATTATTTAACCAAATTGGAGCATCGTCTTCCTCTGAAGCCATGACAGCCACTTTTCCAGAATTTCGTAGGGAACGTAGAATGATTTCATTCTGCAAACACGAGATAGATTGACCAATAAAGTATATCAGTGTTTTTTCTTTTTTTTCATCAAATACGTTGGTAAAACCAGAAAAGGATAAAATTCTTTATTCATCCTAGTAACTTGACAGGATGAGGACGAACCACAACAAAACAAGCCAGTTATAAACAGGTTAGAACAACCAGATCCATTTCCCTGAATGAGTTCAGGGTTGGAAGGTATAGCCAGGACAAGCCACTGGATTCTGTTTTGCTAGAGACAAGCATTAGCAATTCAAGTAACATTACGACTTTATCTCAGTTTGCATACACTAACAGACAATTAACTCCATGGATGGAACCGAACAAATCATCTTCAACCGTAAAGCACGCATAGTGACAGATTTTTCTGTTTGATCAAAAGTCTCCAGGAACCAAAATCATGAGCATCAATACATGACCGCTTGCAGTTAAAGTACCAAAAAGTGGCATACATGAGATTCACGCAAGAGCTAGCATACCGATACAATATCAAGCGGCTTTGATGCATCCCTATCTGTGCCACTGCTTTCAGCAGCAATAAATCTCTGTTTACCAAGACTAGTATTGAAAGGAGAAGCCACAAGAGCTGCAATTCTCTTGCAAGCATACTGTATATGGTCAAACAACACCACCAAGTCATCTCCAACATGGGTTCCTCCACTGCTCATAAATTCTATCAAAGTAGAAAACCCACTATTTTCATTTGAAGCAGACCCCAATTGTGATTTTACACTAAACCCACCTAACGAAGCCATTCTCGGCCTGCAATAATGGTGTCTTGCCACAAAAACCGGACCTTGCGGCAAAAAAGTTAGAAACTTCGGCGGGAAAAGTGCTGTGGCATATATGCTTATGGCCGAAGATTGCATACTATGGATAAAGGGATAATTATAGTGAAGAAGCTGGGCGTGAATTGAAAGGGAAATTGTTGGTGAGTAACTGAGTACACAATTGCATTAATATTTTACATATTCTTATGGGTTGCTATTTGCTGGAGGGGTCTACTGGTGTTTACATGGGCATTAGCCACTTCCTGGACTGGACTTCAAGACATTGAGGCTATTCCTGAAATGGATCCAAGCGAAGTGTACTGCTAACCCCGATAGCACTTGCGATGTTACTATTGGTGAAATGGTTAGGGGGGCCTCTCATAAATCATATTATACCATTCCTATCATTAAATGACTTACTTAAAATAATTTATTTATACAATTAATGATAAAAATATTTATGTAATTATTATTTTGGTAATATTCATTACTAGTAAAACCTCGATAAATGAATATTCGATAAATTAATAACCTCGATTAAATAATAATTTTCTCCGGTCCCGACTTGG
>JANKOE010000206.1:60354835-60367012 GCA_026284465.1 Erythroxylum citrifolium | reverse complement strand
GAGCTAAAAAACTTGAATTTATCTCTAGAAAAATTGTACAAATTTGAATTCATCATTCCCTTTGTACATTCAAGACTGCCAACTCCTAAATGTCAAGGCAATGGTTTGAACGCTTTCCATTTGGTCAAAATGAATCAACAAACCCCCACTTAAACCAACAAATAAGCCTCTATCAGGTCTGAGTGAAACTGCCAACAATTAATTAGTTCAGAAGCGTCTTCGTGACAAGAATGAGGGTATCATATACCTAGCATGTAGCGTACAAGAAAAATATGATACATGGGTAGAGCTTAGAGACAACAACACAAATCTGAAGATCACCATGGACAGGGCATGAGAACAGAGGAGCTTTTTAACATTTCTCCTGATCCTAGAGAAGTTAAAACTTCTCCGGCTAACAAGATCTCAGTACGGTTTGGTGTATTCCATGAACCTGATCATTCCAAAATGATTCAACTAACAGTCAATAGATCAGACAAGATTTTATTGTCATAATCTTTTCAATTTATTAGTAATTAAGCATTAACTTTTCTGATTCAGTTCAATTAGCAAGAGATTTGTTAGACAAACAACCTAAATACTGTGAACAGATGGAAACCTCCCTGACAAGTACAAAATCACTAGTAACTCTGTTGAAATCACATGAACATGCCTTAAAGCACAAAGAAACGCCTTCCCAAAGAAGATAAAATTTAAAAGAAATTTTAGCCTTTGAAGTCCAAGGAAAACATGAAAAACCTACCATTCACCCGATAACCATCCCCCATTCTCCTTAAGCTATGAACTTCACAATCATTACCTTAGGCGTCAATAATCTAATTCAGCCACAAAACTAAACACCACATACTAACATCAGAAAGCTAGACATGGACTGAAATATAAGCCGTATCACCACCAAAGCCCTAAGCGTTCAAGAAATGTTTCCAAAGCCTAAGCGTTCAAGAAATGTTTACCTTCTCAATAAGGACCCGATCACCAACGCCAATAGTAGGGCTCATGGAAGAAGACGTGATGTATCGAATCTCAGAAAAAGTAGACCACAAAAGCGCCAGAACAAAAAGTTTCATAAACCCATCAAAGCCAGGCCATCGGAGAAACCCCCAGCTCTGACACGGCATCCATTGTACGGAAGTGAAAGTCATAAGGAACTGAAGCAGCGCCGAAGGTCTCAGGCAACTCATTTACGGGTCTAAGTGGAGAAGGTAAGCCTTCAGGATACCAACTTTATAGATGAAAACTAGGCGCAGGAGGAGCTGCAGATGTGAAGCCGGTGTATTGAGAAGAAGGAATTGCCTCAAAGCACATGCGAGGGAGAGAGGGAAGTAATGCGGGAAGCAAAATCAAAAGAAAGGAGGGGACGTTGACTTGGCTTAGGTGAATGTGAATCTGAAGCTGAGACGTTGACGTTGGTTTTAAATAAAACGTCGACGTTTTTATCGTGGAACAGAATAGGACGATCTGATGCCGTAATTCCATCCATCCTCCATAGCTAGTTTGACTGTGATGAGTACAAGAGAAGTTCAGTACACGTTTCCTGGTGGATGCTTGCCTTCATTAACTAGAATCTTCATTGAGACTCTGGTAAATTGTAAAGGCATCAACAGGAGTTGTTGCCGGCGGTCGTAGCAAGGGTTCAGTTCAATCTCTTACAACCCACCATGACCCATCTACCACCACCTCCTTACCCACCAATCGAACCGACAACCTTCGACCTCATCATCGTCGGCACCGGCCTACCAGAATCTGTGATCTCCGCCGCCGCCGCCGCCGCCGGCAAATCAGTGCTACACTTGGACCCCAACCCCTTCTATGGCTCCCATTATGCATCCCTCTCGGTCCCCGATCTCATCTCTTTTCTCAATTCCAATTCTACTCCTCCAACTCCTTCCACAACTACCACGGACACCGACACGTTGGTTCATGCCGTTGTGGGTCTAACGACTCGTCGTCTTTACTCTGATGTGGAAATCTCTTCATATTCGCCGGAACTATTGGAGGAACAATCTCGGAAGTTCAATATAGATGTAGCAGGGCCTCGGGTTTTATTCTGTGCAGACAAGTGTATCGACATTATGCTGAATTCAGGAGCTAGTCAGTATGTGGAGTTTAAGAGCATTGATGCGAGCTTTGTTGGAGGAGAGAATGGGAGGCTGTGGAATGTTCCGGATTCAAGGGCTGCCATATTTAAAGACAGGAGCTTGAGCTTGATGGAGAAGAATCAGTTGATGAGGTTCTTTAAGCTCGTTCAAGGTCACTTGGCTGAGAATGAAGAAGCAAAACAAGAAGAAGGAGAAGAAAGAGAGAACACGAGAATTTCAGAGGAGGATTTGGAGATTCCGTTTGCTGAATTCTTAACCAAAATGCGTTTACCTCCAAAGATTAAAACGTACTAACTGCAACTTTCTTTATATATTAGTGACATTCGAGTTTTAATATGGTTTTGTGATTATTATGATTATAGCTTTGATTGAGTTTCAAAGGTGTTCTGTGGATTGTATGCTACATCATTCTTCCTTATCTCTTAGGAGTATCATGGTTTGATAAGTCTGCAAAAATTACTTACGATTCGGATAAGTCTATCGATTTCCTTTGCGATCTTTCCTTTGCATTGTCCCTAGTGAATTCTAGACTTCAGTTTGATGACTTGAACTTTTGGCTCTTTCACTCTACAGGATTATCTTGTATGCTATTGCCATGGCAGATTATGTTCAAGAAAATGTGGGAGCTTCCGAGGGTATTCTTAGAACAAGAGATGGAATTGACCGTTTGGCTTTGTACCAATCATCAGTTGGCAGGTTAGTGTATATGCACTGATGGATTAACATTTAAGGAAGATCTATGGCGCTGTTCTGTGTCAAATTTTTGTCAGAAAAATTTGATATATGATTCCTTGACCATATGATTTTCTTCAATAGGTTTCATGCTATAAAAAGAACGGGAAAGTTGTACCTAATATTATTTTGTAAGTCCTACTGAATATAGATGTCCTAGCATGTCTCCTTGAATTTTCATGCCAAGTACTCTGATATACATCAAAAAAGAATTTCTTTGGGTAAGATGATATATATCAATTCTCTCTATTCAATTCTTCGAAAACCTTCTCAGGTTTTCAAATGCACTTGGGGCCATGATTTATTCAATTTATGGACAAGGGGAACTACCACAAGCCTTTTGCCGTCGCGCAGCTGTGAAAGGTTGCATCTATGTGAGTGCTGATTAATGGCTGTATGATTCTTTTTCTGACTGATATGCATAATTCATTTAGTTTATGCTTGTCTAAATAAGCCCACCTACCTATAAACTTGTCATCCTTAATTGAAGATCTTATCTGTTCTAAATATTGGGACAAAGACACTGCATGGGTTGATAATAACCATTTTCTTAGTTTAAATTTCATTTGAGATAACTTGAGCTTTGAGTGACATGGCATAAAACCCTTGCTGTTGAAAAAACAACTCTACAACTTCTGTTAGTGTCAATGATAGGGGCAGGTAATTGTAGCTGATAGGAGGAGAATTTAGGGACAATAATAGCAATAGTTGTCGGGACGCATAATCAGTCTGTAGTATTTTGAATCAGAAGTGATTGAACAAATACCTCATTACTGTATACAAGACTTATTTGCGGTTCCGCTGCTTATCTCGTAAAGGAGAAAATGAGAACGTAAAGGAGAAAATGAGAAACCTGCATTATTTCTTTTGTTCCAGAAATTTGCTTATGAAATGAAATCCCTGTTTTGATTTAGAAGTTAACATGTTAATTTTCGTTGAATCTTTTGAATACAGGTCTTGCGAATGCCAGTGGTTGCTTTACTTATGGAAAAGGTGATGAACTATCTTCAATTATACCATTGAAATTACGTATGTGTACCATCTGTCTTTGTAAGGTGCAAGTATCTCACTTTTTTTGTTAACAATTTTTCAGAGCAGTGGGTGTTACAAAGGTGTACGACTGGCTTCTGGTCAAGACTTGTTTAGCTGTAAGTTGATTCTGGATCCATCCTTGAAGATTCAATCACCATCAGTGTCTCCATCTGATCCTCTGCATGGAAGTTTAAAATCTTTGAGTATGAGAGATGTGAAAAGGAAGGTGGCTAGGGGTATCTGTATTACAAGAAGGTCCTTGAAGTCAGACGTGTCAAATCTCATGGTTGTTTATCCACCTCAATGTAAGCCTGACTCTGATTTCTCTTATAAGTTTTGAATCATAAGATGAAGTATAAATTGCTAAGTATCTTTCTACTTTTCTTTTCTTCTTCTCTAGCATTGTACCCTGAGCAGCTTACATCTGTCCGAGTTCTCCAGATAGGTAGCAATTTGGCTGTCTGCCCTCCTGACATGTATGTTTTAACCTATCTATAACGGATTCTTTATTCTTGATCATTTTCTTTATGTTTTCAACTTCACTTTGTTCAATCTTATTTCTTATACATGTCTTTTTATTAACATAAACCCAAGTACTGACTTACCAATCTGAGAGAGAGTACTTTCTTTTCCAAATGAATTTCTGGATTGATCATGGTTGCTGTGGGTCCTTTGGATTTTGCACTTTCTCCAACTTCAACAAAGATTGTTGCAATCTAGGACACATTCGTCACCTGTATTTCATATGTGGAAAACATGCTTTCATATCAATCATTCTCAAGTTTGAATTATTCAGTGGCCACATACTTTGTGATCTCTATTTTTCCTGTTAGGATCGTCGGGCAAGAAGGAGAATTCTAGAAGAAGAACAGTGGGCAGGAGGGCAGTAGTATGCTGAGGTGGCAAAGTGTTAGGGTAACAGAATGTAAGGGGGGGTTATAAAAGGGGGACAAGAAGAAGAGAGGAGGTAGGCAGAAGAAAATAGTAAGAGTATAGACAGAGAGAATCACATTCTCCCTGAGGAGCATTATTGCTCTGGTATAGGAGCTGCTATAGCTCTGGAACAGATAGTGGTCTTAGGATTACTTCTGTAAGTATCAGTGTTAAAACACTGATTTTAGTCAATAATATACTCACCTCTAGTATTCTAAACTAGAGGTTCCTAACATTTCCAAAGTTATCACAAGCTACTAGATAAAAAGAATGCGCCTGTTGATTGATTTTCTTATGCAGTTAAGCATAGTTACTCATGCTGTTACTTAATTTGACCAAGTTTATTGTACATTTTCTCTGTTTTCAGGTTTGTGTTGTATTTTTCAACTTTGTGTGATGATGCCAATCAAGGGAAGAAGTTGATAAATGCAGCAATTAGTGCAGTTGTCAGTTTTCCTGATGCTGTAAACCCCGATTCTAGTTCCAAGGTCACAAATGAGACCATGGGAGAAGGAAAAACCATGTTAATTTGGAGTGCCTCATACATTCAAGAGCAAACAATGGTGTGGTTTTTCTCTTTTCTTCCCTTTAGAGCATATTTGTGTGCCCATTCTATTGTAGTTAAAATGTCCTTCGATGCATATTATTTTTAGTTAAAACTTGACATTCTCCTAATAATTTCTAGTTTATATTTATCCTATATGCTGGTGACTCTAGTTAAGGATGTTTTGTATTCATATTATGTTGAGTGGTGCTTGAGACTTATATAACCACTGAGATGAACTAACTTTTGTTTGGTAAGGATTTTTAGCTGCCAAGGGACTAAAGAGTAACTCTTAAGACTTCTTTAGGTTCTTTGTTAAATGTTTGGAGGCTTGAAGGTGCTTTTGTGCTGGAATTGATGCTTCAGTCCCTCGTGCTTGTGCATTTATGCAAGCAAAATCATGGTAACACTGGCTTGACGTATGATGCATTTAATGTAATTCAGGATCAGGATCAGTTGGATTCTATCAACTTCACTCCTATGCCTGATGGAAGTCTGAATTACGATGATGTTTTGGATGCAGCTGTGAAGGTAATTCTATCTGCATTCCTTTTTATGCACATTCACAAGTATAACTATAGCTATACCTTCATAGATCGCATCATGTCATTGTTATTGCAACAAGAACCTGATTTGGTCCTTTTACTGTATAGATTTTTCAGATGTTGTATCCAAATGAAGTATTTTTCCCAAAGACAGCATCACCTGAGAATTTTGAAGATGACAACGAGATTCCGGAGGCTTAGTATACTGTCTGTGACCATCAGAGCATCGGGAGGATGACAATGGGTGTCTATAGACTTATGTTTTGTCGGTGGATTAGCATACAAATGGTGCAGAGCATCTGATCTGATCTGATCAGCAGCTCTTTTTTGTACGGATAGTTAACGAGTGATACAGTTGAGAAATTCTTTTGACCAAACTATTTTTATGTTTCTTAATGTCAAAAAATTAAGCTGAACCAGTGGCTAAACAGATAAAAAGAGTTAGGGTTGTCTCCTAATGTTTGTACAATTTAACATTATTTAGTTATTTGAATTGGATCGTGCTCATTATTTAGTTATAGATCAATGACTTGTTAAAGTATCATAAACTTGAAACCTTTGCAGGCTTTGATGAATTCTAACATGCAACACCAATCGGCTCCTAATCTACAATTTGAGTTCCTGAGTCTGATAATACTATAAAGAAGGATATCATGTATCAAAGATTGACAATATCATTGACAGGATGTTGATGGTTAACAAATTACAAGCAGCAAGTTGCTGGACAGTTGATAATTTTTCTTTTCAGCATTTCACTTCAGGAAATCTAGCAACTATACAACCACTAATTTGGTTTCATGAAAGTTTGGTATACTATAGTGAACCAAATAATACACTGAACTGAACTGAATTGTAATGCATATTCAGCTATATCTACAAAACTTGCACTTATCCATTATCAGTCTGCTCTTCATTCTATTTGAACCACTTTCACATTCCCAACCTCCTGAAACAACTTTTCACAGTTTACCCACCTCACAAGTTCCAACCTTTCCTCCGCTGAGCCCTAAGTCCAAATGCAACAAAGACTGATTCCATGGATGGTACAGAGCTTTCAGTGATCTCTTAAAACTCATTCCATCCCTAATGGACCCTGATATCAGACATGCAAGTGGGGTGATGGAAACGTTAAAGTTTGAGCCTTTGGCAACTTTGACTCGACAAAAGATTGGACTTCACAGCAGATATGCAATTTCTTCCCCTGTTTGCTAGAATGCAGGCAGGAGAACAAGATGATGATGATATAGTAATGAGGACTAGGAAAGTTGAGAGCATGAGGGAAGATATCAGCAACAAAGAACGCCCCCTTTTTTTTTTGTTGCAGTTTATTGCTTGTTTCCATTGGTAACTGTGCTGCACTTCCTTGCTGTTTCACCTAGTGTGCAGTGGAGAGAGTCATATCTTCAGTGTACAGGACACATGTTAGCTAGGGGTCTGTGCAGCTCATCAGTATAGTCAGTTCAATGAATCTAATGATAATTACTAGTAAATTATCATCCTTCTGTAAGATTAGCTAAAAGAGAGATGCAATTTTCTGAACCTATAAGACTGGACGAAGTTTTCTCTGTTCATTTCTTGAATATCCCAAAAATAAAAGCTCATTATCGAAAGTGCACCCTTTGCCTGTAAAAGAAAAGGAAGAAATTATGGAAGATCTTTCTGTGATACCTTTTGACTTCTCGAGGCAATACTGTTTTCTTTTTAAAGACATATTATCTGTTAAGAATATCTCGAACATGACTTCCAAATAATAAGGAAACCTTTATGTTGTCATAAATGAAAATGTAACTTCTTTTGGAAAAGTATATGCCCATTTGCACATGATTAAGTTGACATGCATGATAAGATAATGCTATTTGTGTCCATAGTTAGTGTGAAACACTTCAGTGACGAAAATAGTTGTGATAGATGTATATGTCTAAATGTATGCAGAGAACTCATGAGTTGGGGTTTTGATATGATTGTTGAGATCAGCTTCTTCCCACAGGTCAATTACATGCAGTCCAATGGAATTATGATAATGGAACCCCTGAATTCCCTGGTAACAGTGAGACCAAGATTATCATCTGCTAAAACTGGATAGACAACAAACGTGTCACCCTTACGAAAATATCCAAAATATTCAGGAGGAAGAACAGAGACTTGAGGAATTTAGTTCTCAGACATCTGTGAACTTCTGTTTGCATCTAGGGCCTGGAAGGATGTACTGCAAGAGAATATCCTGTAAAGATCATGAAAAAACAAGAAAGATGTACTGCAAGAGAATGTCTAGAACCATGTAAAGATAATGAAAAAGCAAAGTTAGAAGTTGAGAATTGCATCAACTTCACTAACTTAGATAGAGAAATAAATTGAAGAATAGCAAGGAAATCCAAGTGCATTGACAAAACATTCATGGAAGCGTAAACGCAGCAATCAAGCACCTTGACAAGACATTGTAATGGTTCAAATTTTGTTTCTTTTTTCCACATATCACTCACAGAAAGACCCAACTTCTCCATCTGCAGAACTCATCCTCCTTTTTCAGCTGTGTATAAGAAACTAAAATCATGAACTTCTCAACAAGAACAATCTTTCCTTCTGCATAAATCGCCCCAAAAAGATACCCTATTTTCCATCTTCTTGAAGATTAAACAAATTTCATAATCAACGAGAAGCTTCCTTCTTCTCCAAGACGAGGAAACAGAAATTGCACGTCTATTTTCAGTCCATGTTGGAAGCTGTTGAAAATCATTGTTGGAGACAGAAATTGACATCAAGGTGTTCAAGTTCATGATGGAGCTGAATGTAAGCTGTTCAGAAAAAGTGAAGAAAAAAGGTACGGTATTCTATAAGTATCGATCGTATCCCGGTTATTTGATTCATAAATCAAAGGACAAAGAAGAATCACAAAAACCTCATGGTTGCAACCAAATTCTTCCCCATCAACCATCAAATGTTGGATAGTCTGAATTGTTATAGATCATGACTGTGTTTAAGCTGCAATGAGACAGGTGTTTCTAGTCTATGTAGGTCAGATTCCTATGATGTATACTTCGATCATCCTGTAAGAAATGGAACTACCAAATCAAAATCTAACACAACATTCATGGGACTTCGGCATGCGACACATGAAAGATGATTACCTGAGTCAGACGGAGGCAATTGTAATATGTGATGAAGTTCTGCAGTATATGGCAATTATATCAGTGTGCACTTATGCTTGCGAGTGAAATCGAGAATTAGCTAACCACGCTTCGAGATTGAACAAAAATGCAACTCTAGAAAACATCTCATCTTATGTTGACATGGAAGTTTACAGAGTATAAGAATAAAGCATTTAAGCACATGAATTTACAACACTAGTTAACACTTAACAGTGTAGAACAGGCTTCCGAGGACACTAGTAATAAGTTGCATCCCGGCAGGATTGACATTAATAATACATTCTCTATAGGATAAAACACTAAGATGTTGACTTATAGCAGAGGCTAATTGGATGTGAGGTAGATCGTGATCGATTGCCAAGCCTGTCATTTTCCTACTACCAACAGTACAAGGAGAAGACCTTCATTCAATCTTCAAGCTCTCAGCTTCATGTTGTTTTCTTCGAAGCTTGTGATCCGTTTACCGGTAGGAAAAATATGCTCTGGCAAATCACTGATCTCAACCTTTCTAAAGCTTTTCCTTGTCATGTCATAGAACAGCACTGACACAGAGGACAATGACGGGGTTAGTAATAGCTCCCCCGTGTGGATAGTGCTGACAGGAATTGGGCGATCTGATTTCGTCCAGTCAAATGGAAAGCTTATGTGATCTTTAACCCACAGCCATTTTCCATAATCTTTTAACACCCATATATCCATCACATTCTGATCATAAAGATGATTGCCATTAACCATAGCCAAATGTCCATCAACCACAAGCAGATATCGAAGATAGACAGGATCCGGATACCCATCAGGATTCCGAAATTCCCTAAAGCACTCATCTCCTACATCGAATGCCACAATTGATTTCCGACTCTCACGCATCCAATGCAAGGCACCATTGCAGCAAATCGGGTCTGTATAGTAAGTCAGTTCATCAGGATCAAAAGGCACGCGAATATTAATGCGCCTCCACGAACCGGATCCCAGGGTGTAAATCTCACAATAAATTCTAGTAGGTTCAAACTCCATAGAAAAACTGCGTCGAAGTCCAAGAACTTTATACTCATTACTACAAGGGCTGAATCCAAAATAATAGGAAACATGGGAAGTTTCAGATCTCAGAGAACCATCCACAGGAACAGTCACAAGTTCTCTGGTACTAGGATTAAATATGTAGACTGGCTTGTCACCAAGGTAGGGATACAGCATATTTGCACGATGAATGCACAACAAGCCATTAAGACTTTGCAGGATATAGTGTTTGTCAATGGGAAGTGAAAATAGGTGAACTGGAGGCTCCAGGGTTGCATCTTCTCTAACGGGTACTGATACAAAATGGATTTTAGACTCGTCACCTACCACTGACCATGATGTTATAAGAACATGTGTTCTTTTTCGAAGTCGATTGAAGAAAGGATCATGAATTAGCTCATTCCAATACTTGGAAACACACCCGAATCGAATCAGGGACTTGGCAGGAAGTCTAGGGAGGATATGGGTATAGATAATTTCATTGGGAAGTTCTGTATTCATATTACCCTTCTCAATTCTCTTGGCGTTTGCTTTTACATACAGATTAAAGCAAAATTTTCAGAGAAATAAAAATCTTCCAATAACTTCAAAGATCTTCCAAACCTGCTTTTCTTCTCCAAACCTGAAAATTACCAACAGAAATCAACTTCCCAGAACAAAACCAGAGAGCAAAGAACTCCCTTTTCATGTAAATAAAGATAAGAAGATGATCCACCGAGGGATTACAAACAAAGGGGTTCTCAAACAGATTAAAGAACATACAAACCTTTGATTACGATACTAAATCACAAAAAGAGCAGTAAATATTTGTGCAGAATCCAATGAAAACCAAAACCCACCTTCCAAAAGTCATTACATTTAAAATTCAAAATCCAAAACATCATCAAAAACACAAAAGATCCAAAGAGGAAAAAAACTCAACAGCTAAAAAAAAATGTGTGTGGAACATACGTACCTTAAAACTCAAAGATCCCAAAATCTTACGATGTTTGACCAACCCAAGAATAAAGCCAGAAAGCTACAAGTATGGCTAGAGCTAAAGATTAACTTCACAAGGAGGAAGTGAGACAAACAGGTGGCAACCTATTTGAACAGTGACAGTTGCTTGGATAAAATATCCAACTTCCAAAGCAAAGTACGCGAGTCGCACTCAACCAAACATGTTCCTTTTGGCAAGGATTTTTTTCTCGCCGCCCAATATGAACGAAACTTCGATTTGGGTTGTCATTAGGCTAGGCATTGACTTTGAGTAGCGAACTGGATCCAAAATTTGAGCCCGAATATTTTTTTTCTAAAATTTAATAGTAAAATAAAGTCAACTTAACAAGCAAATTTTGACACATTTGAGCTTTGGGTCGGACTCGAGCTTGACCGAAAGGTCTAAAATTTTTGAAAAAGAATTCGATTTTGACCCGAGGCTCGATCAATTAGAGTTATGCTAAGTCTTAAGTATAAATGTCACCCCTACTACTCGATACGACCAAGACAAATTCCTTAAAAATGTAGCTTGAGTTTGCTCAGAGTAATCTCGTGTTAAAACTAAAATGATGTTAATCGATAATTTAGTATATATGTCTATCAAGTTATTAATCAAAACGACATTGTTTTGTGAAGTAAGCTTGAATCCGATTGACTCTCAAAATTAAGTTGGACCTAAAATTTGGTTGAAGTCTAATTATCTTATACCTAATTTGTCAATTTCAAAATGATAAGGGGCCAGGATGACCGATAATATATGTATAAGGGCCAGCTGTCTTAATTGCTTATCCCTCTCTTTTGTGGTCTGTTCTTCTTCGTAAATTACAAGGTGCCAAACATAGCAGGGTTGACACGGAATAGGGTTGATAAGATTTGTCTTAATTTAGCCTAATTTTAGTTCAGCATATATAAGTAGAATTTTTGTTAATAGATTTTTTTTCTGTAAATCTTTTCTGATAAATTTTTTTTAAAAAATCAGTTAAATGTTTGATTGTCATTTAAAATAGAGCTTTTTTAAATGAGCTTCATACAGTAGACTGTTTGACAACATAAAAATAAAAAGTACTTTAATTTAAACTATATTTTATTTTGTAATAAAAATTATTTATGCATATAAATATTATTTAAAGTATATTAAACAATATGCAAAG
>JANKOE010000206.1:59937944-59952006 GCA_026284465.1 Erythroxylum citrifolium | reverse complement strand
ATTCACCCTATACAGCAACACACACTTCAAATGATCATAACTTTCAGCTCAGATGTCCAAAATTTTCATACTATATACCGTTGGAAAGATAAAAGAAATATCTACAACTTTCCAGATGGTAACTTTGCTCAAATCTATTTATAATAATCCCAATTTTGCCCCTAAATTCTGAAGGCGAATTTTCCATTCAACATATTGCACCAAAACACCATAGCAAATCATGAATCTATCCACATTTCTCCTTCCCTACTTTACTCTGGTCTATCATTTCTTGGTTTAAAAAATTCTCATTCATTTGTTTGTTACTCGTGACTAATCACCAAAATTTCCCATTCATCATCTCTAATCTTTCACGAAAAGTTTGGGGTCCAACACTGCCATCCTCAGTGCTAGCCGTGTCATTATGGCCTGACACAGATTGTCCCTATCTTCCTCTCTTCACTTTGACGCCTAAAGAATTGGGCCACAACATGCCCTAGGTAAATTGGGGTCTACTCACTCATACTCTATAAATATTGAACATCCTATTTCTCGATGACTCCATGGTTGTCACCTTACCCACTCAGTGTATGACTTAGGATCTTGTGGAGGTCTCTGATTGTGGGGTGTCGAAGGGTATACCAAACATGTCCAGGAGACATCCTATAAGAAAATTCTCTCCTACGTGTTGTATATTCTTGTGTCCCTATGAACTCCTAGTCATAAAGACCCATTATCACTGAGATATTCTAGTAACTCATCCAGATCATCTCCCCTAAAATTTTGGACTCGATCGTACTTGGTCGATCCCAATCATAGTGGCCATTTTCTATGAAGAATGTGGAGAGCATCTCAAGCATGAGCTCTCAATATGAAGGCTCAATGATCTTGAAGAAACGAGACCACACTCCAAAATTGATGAAGTCCCAAACATGTTGGGCTAACTCGAACTGTATTAGCGCCTTCCAATCAATACATCCATCAGTTCCACACTTCATCTCCTTGAGCCTATGATATTTCTCCTCGTGGGTCCTGGCATTGAAATGTAGCATATGGTGTCATTCTAGTGGATGTGCCATATATTCGCACTCTTGTGATTAATGAGCTCCACTTGGTTCCCTAGACAACCCTTATCCTCTCTACCTTTTTCGCGATGTCTCTTTTGCTCTTCGTTATCCTGTCATTATACTTGAAACTAAATTAAGTGTAAGCAAATGACATAAAAATATGAAGAAAAACTTTTCCCCTTACTTGGTTCATATTCTCACTAAATTGTGGAATTGTGAAAATTAATAATAAAACCAAAAACAAATAATAAACATAATTATAAATTTAAACAAATAGCTAAATTAATATCAAAAGTGAAATTAAAATAATTACAGCTAACAAATAAAAATAATCTAACAAAGCAATTACAAATTAAACTTAAAAGTGAAATTAAAGTACCGAATCTACAATTGCCCAAAATTGACAAAATTAAACACCTATTTCATGTAAAATTCAAAATTGAAATGAAAACAAAACTAGAAAAAAAAAACAAAAATTAACTAGAAAAACTACAAATTTATCCTAATTGCACAAAAACCATCACAGTTCAACATTTAGTGAGCAAAATCGCATAACCAATTCAAATTTCATCCAATTCTCACACAGTTCATCAAATTAAACCAAAAATTCATATGAGAAGGATGAAATTTAACATTTTAACTAAAATCAAGCATAAATTCAATGGAAATAACGCTAAACTACCACAAACCTAACCTTAGCATTTTGGGGGTGAAAATCCCTAAAATTAGCAACATATCTAAAAATTCAAAAATAAATCAATCGAAATAAATGAAAGAACTTACTTTGGTGTAGCAATTTGAGCATAAAAACACTAAAATGGGGTGGATATTCAGAGGGGCAGCAGTATGTGTAACCATGAGTGAAGAAAATGAGAGAAAATGAAGAGGAACTCGATTTTTAAAACCCATCACAACCTTACATGGTCGGTCACATGACCATGTAACTGACCATGTAGATCTTAGATTCATAAAAATACAAGTGACATGGGCATGTAAGTTTTCGCGAACTTACACGATCACATACACAGGCATGTCTAATGAGCTTACAACTCTCTGTGACTGTGTGTGGAAAATTTTTGAAACTTAACACGCATACCATAAACATGACAAATATGCAAAATCAACTTTGGATGCTTTTTTTTTATCTTAACATAAAACACATCAAAAATCAATAAAATCCTATACTAACAACAAAATGAAATGAAAATGAAAATGAAATCTATAATAATTTTTGGTTTGCCTCCTAAGTTGCACTTGTTTAATAACATTAGCTTGACGTACCCTTCATGTTTACCATCAACTTGGGTCTATAATTAGTTACTTTCTTCCGCCTGTTTCTCTACATAGAGGGTTAGTAGCCTATGAATAAGCCACATGTTGTAAGATAATAATAAACACATAATCTATCAAATTAATAAATCCATTTGAATTTATTAATGCCTTTTTTTATAGCAAATTGTTAATTAAATAAGGAATAATAAAACTCCCTGAATCTTCAGTTGAATCAAATAGTTTATCTTGTGGGAAGTGAAAACCATCTGTATTTAAGGTGACTACCAATCATTCATTAATAGTTTCCTTATTTGACTTCTCCTTTATTTTTTCCTGAATCACCTCTTTCCACTCTCCTATTCCTCTTCTTGGACATAGGCTTCCTCCTCTTCTTCAACCTTTACTTTCTCTGCCATCTACTTTTCTCTCTCTTCTAAAACAACAGTTAGCTTCTCACTTTCTTCAACTACTTTTTTATCATCTCTTATGCTATCTCTTCTTGACTTGTAGCCTCATTCATGAAGTTGACCTTTGTCTCCTCTTCACTCTAAGGCATTAGTAACCTCAAATAATATGTTATCTTCAACTCAATATATTCAGGTGAAAAAAATCTCTCTTTGAATTTACCGTGGCTATCTTCACTTTTGGCAAGGCCTTACATTAATATATTTATAAGAAGTTCTTTTCGCTATTATTGTTACAAAAATTCAACTGAAGGGTAATCATTCTATCCATCAGCTTAAGGATTACTTCGCTCTGAATTTTAAGTATTATCATATGCTTATCCATCAGCTTAAGGATTACTTCACTCTAAATTATAAGTATTATCATATGGTGTATTCTAAGGCCAATTTTGCATGCAATATAGATGCTCCCATATATAATTTGCTGCTTAACATTCATGATTGTAATGGTTACCCCTAAAAATGTCATAACATAATATAGATATTGGTTGAGCTTCTGAATATATGTCACCATACATCTCATCCCAAGTTTGTGATGTTTCCATATGCGATGACATATTATAATTCTCATGAGAATGTTGTCCTCTCCATCCTTCCATTGTAGTTTGTAACTATGACAATGAATCTTAAACCCTAACAATAAGCCACAAACACAAAGTCAAAATATAAAAGTTGAAAAGATAAATAAATAGACACATAAATGAATAATTAAATAATAAAAACAAAAATAGAATTAGAATTAGAAATAATGGTTAGATTAATAAAAGCTAGGCTTTCCTAATATTATAGTCCCCAGTAACGATGCCAAAAACTTGATTGAATAATTTGTTTTGTAATTATAAGAATTATAAGTTTTAACTGGAAGTGTACGGTATAGTGGCAGCTAGCACTAGCAACTCCAAGTCAATTGTATGAGGACTATAAGTACTAGTATTAGTCTTTTTTTCTATTATCTAACTGTCGAATCAAGTTGTGAATTTAATTGAAAATTTAGGGGCCGTTTGGTTCCACTTCTGTTTTTATGTTGTTGTTTTTAGTTTTTGTTTTTTCTAAAAAAACAAAAACTTGTTTGGTTGAGATTTATAATATAAAAACTAAAAATAAAAACTTATTTGGTTGAGATTTCTAATAAAAACTGAAAGCAAAAATATGTTTGATTTTATTATCCTAATTTTATTTTTTAATTATACTCTTATTTGTAATAATTATAATATAATATGTTTTTTTAATTAATTAATTCTTATTATGGCAAGACTTCACTATAATAAGACTTCACTATAACAAGACTAAAGGCTTCACTTTTGATAAAATCTCTGGGACGTGAACAGTAAGCTTCACTTTTGTAACAAATGACAAGTTTTAAGCCTTACATGTGTGCTCTGCCAGCAAAAAGATGAATCCATCGATCATTACATTTTTAATTACAAATAAACCATTATGATATAGGACAAAGGCTACTACATGAAGACTAGGCTTTGAAGAATAGGATCTGCGACGTGCTGCCACATTAAATGTGAAGACAAGTGCTGCGTGCTCCATGCCAAAGGTACATGAAGAGTCTTCACGTGAAGAGTAGGCTTACTAGGCTTTACCGCATTAAATGATGTGCTGCTACATTTATAAGGCAAGTGCTTCACGCATGCTCAACTCTATACTAAAGATGCAAGGATACGCGCCACTACCACTCTCTCTTCTAAGCTAAGCTAAGCTTAACCCACAAAAATGGCTTCCATGGCCACACTCTCCGGCACGACGCTGAGCACCTCCTTGGCACCTCGACACAGGGTGACAAGTTAGAGGGCGGTTTCGAACATGGTACAGGCACTTTTCGGGTTGAAAAGTGGGCATGGAGGGCGGATTAAGGCCATGGCCACGTACAACGTGAAACTTATTACTCCAGAAGGAGAGAAAGTGACAACAGTCCCAGACAATGTGTACATTATTGATCACGCAGAGGAGGAAGGTGTTGATTTACCGTATTAATGTAGGGCTGGTTCTTGCTCGTCGTGTGTAGGGAAGGTAGTGTCAGGGACGGTGGACCAGTCGGACGATAGCTTCCTTGACGATGACCAAATGGCAGATGGTTGGGTACTGACCTGTATTGCTTGAAACTTTCTGGTAGTATTTTTGTGTTCTGGTGTTACGAGAAAAAAATCTTGTTTTAAAATCTCACAAAAACATCTTTTTTACATTTCTATAAATCTATTGCAGTTTTTTATTTTTAGAAACAAGAAATGGCAACCATACTCATCCAAACATGTTTTAATGAATTGTTTTTGTTTTTTTAAAAACCACAACAAATAATAGAAAAAAGAAACGGAAACAAACAAGGCCTTAATTAAACAAACTAAACTAAAGTTAACACAATAATGAACTATGATAAAGAATACTATGATTAGTCGATATGTAATAATGAACTAGGATAAAGAATATACTATGATTAGTCAATGTCTGACAATGAACTAGGATAAAGAATATACTACTATTACTCAATATCTAATAAGTACTACCTCAGTGATGAATCCCCCTAAGATATCTGATAGATGCATAATTAACCATATTTATATCTCATATTTGATGTATTTGTACTTAATATTTTATACTTTTAATATATCTTTGGTAATCAATTTGCTCCAAGTGCATTTATAGGTTATGATTGCCTTTATGGGCCAAACAAAGAAGAATTTGGATGAAAACATGACATAAAATAAAGTTTTGAAGCAAAGAAGAGATACATGGCCATGTATCTGGCCGTGTAATTTCCTCAGGCTATGCAAAATCATGAACTTTGAAGATTTTAGGTTATACACGGTCTAGTACATGCCTGTGTATCAGACCAAAACCCTCAAAATTACTATAAAAAGAGGTGTTTAGGGGCAAAGTAGGGAGTAGACTTTTGGAGATGATTTCAAACATAGGGAATGTCTAGAAGGAGCGATATTGATATAGAGAAATGGAAAACATGAAGAAATCATCAAAATATCCAATAGGCTACAACATCAAACCTTTACCTTGCAAAAACATTCTATAGACGAGAAAGGGAGATTTAAAATTATGAACTCTTTGTTTTATGTTCATTTTTCTTCCATTTTAAGTTTGATTTCATTTTCTATTATGTTTAACTAAATACTTTTTTGTGTCTAGGTATGATGAACCCTATTTGAGATAACAATATGTTTTGATTCTTTCATTTATTGCAATGGTTTTGATTGATTTATTGTGATTCAATTATGTGTTTAATATATGTTCTAATAAATCCAAAATATTAACTCATACTATGATTTCTTAACATCAAGATTGAGAAATTCTTGTATGCGTAGATCTATTGTAATTGGAATGAGTTTATTACAAACCTAGAGATAGGTCAACATAAATCCTCTATATTATGGTCAAACCTAATAACAGAATTCACAATTCGGTAAAGCAATCCTATAAACTTTATCCTGAGTAATTCAATTGATAAGCTTAGGATTAGTTGTTATTAGACTCGAGAGAGCTATTAGCATAAGATAGAAATTTCCATAGTCTAATAGTCAGTAAAAAAAATTGCATAATAAAAGATTATTATTTAATGGTTTTAGGGGACTTCATTACCTAGACACTAATTCCTGAATTCGATTATTTTCCAAGTGACTTTTTTAGTTTCTGTGTTCAATATTGCCTCCTATTTTATTTTAATTGTTAAATTTTCCTTTTTTAATTAAAAACTAAAATCAATACTTAGGCTAGATAATAAGAGAAAGATAATTACTAGTAACTTATTTAAATCTAAGTTAAAATTTAGCATTGTGAAAGCTGAAGCACTTTGATGAGATCGATATGGTAAGATTTAAGTTTTCTCAATTATCTATAGGGAACAAGATTCTTTAGTGAATATCTCCACAAATAAAGTTTATTAAATTAACGTTTTGTGTAAGGAGAAAATTAAAATATGAGATAGCATATGATGTAATATTTATTCTTTTATAGTGGTGCTTAGTTAACAACATGCCTTTGATAATTCCAATTAAATCAATTAGTAAGATTCCATATTAGATATAGATTGGTAAGACTTTAAAAGAATCAAAGTTAATGATTTGTGATGTGATGTGATGCTTAGTTGAAGAATATATTATCTAATAAGTTTAAAAATAAATTGGATAATAGAAATTTATGATACATCAAAAGAGTTGGATATCATCTTACAACCATATTGAATAAAATATTTGTTTAATGCATACTTGTAGAAGAATGGTTTTCAAGATAAGTAGTGGAAGTAAGATAAATTTTAAAAATGTTTGAATATGATAATAGTACATCTGATTAGAACTGGTTTCTTTGTCGATACATTTGATGTATAATTGAAAGGTTACGATATGTTGTAAGATTCACTTTCATGATGAATTCTAAGAGTTCATTTTAGAGATGATTGTAGATTTCTACAAGAAGGTTAGTGAGAGGATAGTTTTCCTCTTCAATAAGAGTATGTAATGACATGTGTTTATAGAGAATAATAATTCACATTTTCAATTGTTAAAGATATGATAGTCTAAGAACAACTCTTATTAGATATAAAAGGTAACAACTTAATTCTAGGAATTAGATCAATAGAGATATATACGTAAGTTTTTACCTATTCTAATATAAATATTCTAATATAAATAAATATATAATATATTAAACGTGTTTAGTATTTGAGACATCTAATACTCATAAAGTATTAAAGATATTTATTATTCTATATATGAGTTGATATTTGAGTTTAAAATCATATGGATATTAAGTTTAGTTTGACAGGAGTCTTATTGAAGGTATATTTTACTTAGAATAATATTATTTTGAGTTAGAAAGGTTCTAATACAGCATCAACTATTGAAGGTATATTTTACTTAGAATAATATTATTTTGAGTTGGAAAGGTTCTAATGTAGCATTAACTATGACTCTAGCTATAATACATTTTTATCAACGATTACTCAAGCTATAATACTTTTTTCATTTAGTGGAAATGATTATTTTTGATCAGGTTGTTCTTTAATGAACTTGGTATAATTCCTTGCATTATTGAAAAAGCAATAAATTGTAGAACATTAGAACTATTAAGTGAAGTAAATCACTTGTTAATATAGAATTCACGTTCAATATACAAAATGCATAAGAAGAGGGGTTGAATTGTGTATTCTTTTCGTGAATACAAAAACCTTTGATATTTCTTGAAAAGAACTTTTTTCAAACTATTAAATGAATGCCAAAAATGTTATACAAAAATAGCTATGTGGTTAAATCGCAAATAACTTCTATATACTTGTTTAAGAACATGAGAAATTAAAGTGAAAGGTTAGAAGATAGACACTGTGATTTTATACTAGTTCACCCTAAATGTTGGGCTACCTCTAGTCCTCAGAGTTCGTCTGAGATTTCACTATACTTCTTCAATTTACAAGTATTCTTTCTTCCCTTTCAGAGCCTCTTCAGGTCTCTTACACAAAGTATTATTTATGTTATCTTAGCCTCTTCAGGCTCTTAGCCTTTTCTTTCTTTGACTAGAAAGATATTGTGAGCTTCTTGTTACAGTAGAGTTTGCTCTTATGTGTCGCACTTTGAATACATAATTTTTCTTTGAAAGTAATAACTTGAAAGCTAAAAGTTGAAAGTTGTTCAGTCTTCGACTACGACTAGCATTTATAGCCTAAGTCTCCAACTGCTTCTTGATAACTGCTTCTTGTTTCTTGTAGAAACCATTATTCAGTTGAGTTCTGTAGCTAACTCCAACTGACCAACTGTCCGACGTACTAGAGTATCTTCATCTCTGTATCGTCTGTGTTTTCCTACTTCTTCTGTGCTTTTCGCTTCTTCTGTGTTTTTGTTTCTTCTGTATTTTTTGCTTCTTCTGTGTTTTTTCTTCTTCTATGTTTTTCACTTCTTCTGTGTTTTCCGCTTCTTCTGTGTTGGCCGCTTCTTCTCCGTTTTCCACTTCTTCTGTATTTTTCGCTTCTTCTATGTTTTTGCTGCACGCTTAACACACTTATCAAAATAGTTCATTTATTTATAATATTATTATTATTTGATTGTCACCAAAATTAATAAACGTGAAGTCTTCTTGACTTAACAATCTCCCCCTTTTTGATGATAACAAATAATCATAATTTTAGAAAGATAAAAGTGAATAAACGAATATTATTTAGATAACGAATAAGAGGACAACAAAAGATATACACATGCATATAAAAAATACACATATGAAAAAAAAACTTGTAGTCAATACTATCTGCTTTTCTTGTCTCTGGTCTCCCCATGTACTATCTTTCTTCTGCTTTTGCTCTTCTCCCCTATTTGTTATTAATAAAAAAAACTTTACCGAAGATGCTTCATGATTTTAGAAAACATTCGTTGCATATCAATGTGGATCAACTTGAGGTCTTCTTCAATAGAAACTCGTAGATAAGCTACTTCCTTATGTAGATCACCCACTAAGTCACTCAGATCATCAACCTTAGTATGAATTTCTTCAATTTCCTTTACTAAGGCTTCCTGACTCACCTGCTGTGTGTGACTAACTTCTTCCAAAACAATAGTAGCATCCTGTTGAGGTGTTCTTGGTATGGAATTTTGTAACAACAGATATTTCTGAAGGTAAAACATCTAATTATATGATTTTGATAACAGGAGGTTTGAAAAATTGTTTTTCTTCTGGGAGATCAAGGTCATCAGGTCTAGGTAGTTTTGGAATTAGTTTTCCAAGAAGGTGTAGTACATCTTTAATTGAAGATATAAAGCTCAAAGGTCTAAAGTGCATGATTAGATGCACAAAAGTCTCTAAGTTGAAAGTAATACCTTCAACCCTGATAGTTCTGTACTGTCCTTTTGTCACTCTTCCAACTACCTGGAAGATTGCATTTGTGGTGAAGCGTCTACACTGACTTCCTGATGGTTTTGAAATATGATGTGAAACATAGATTCCTCTGGGTTGAGCTGTATTGCATGCCTCATCTATGTTCCTCACAACTGCTTGTATCTGATTTTCTGTAAGATCATCTGTATTTCCTTCAGGATACATCTTCTTTTTCCCTTTGTTTTCATTGTGTACAATGTTTGAAGGTCTTGGTTGTATATCTGGTACAATCTTGATTAATGTTCTGTTTGTGATTGAGTAAATAGTATATTGATCCTTGGACATCTGCATTGGATATGGTTCTGACTTTTCATCCGCAGAATACCATATAATATTTTCTCTCCAGGATTTAAAAGATGTATTGATCGATTATTGATCAGTATTGGTTCAACTTGTACCTTGACTAACCTTTTAAAGGTTCTCTTATAATGATTGAGCTTCTACTTCTAACAGGTACAGATTCTTCAATCACCTTTAGTCTTAAATCCTCTTTTCTAATAGGTTTAGAAAGATTATAATGTGCTAAAATGTGTTCAACTGACTTTGTCTTTTGTTGAATATCAGTTGAAGTATTCTTTTTCTGACTGGTCTTCAGCTTCTTACTTTCTTCTACCAGTCTAGAAGGAGGAGGTTGTTGAGGTTTCTTCCTTTCAAACACTAACTTCCTCTTAATTTCTATTTCTTTAGTCAATTTTGCTGGTTGATCTTGCATAATTGAGACCAAAGATCTAGTAGCCTATGGTGCTTTCTCTGTCTTTCCATAATCTTCACCAAGAGTCAAACCTTTCCCTTTCTTCTGTTCTTGTTGACGCAAGGTTAATAATCTTGGTGACCTTCTTGATTGTTTGTATTTCTCGGAATGAAGTGTCGTCCCCTTTCTTTTCAACAACACTTGTTTTACAGACTGTTTCACTTCGCTTTCTTCTCTGTGTGAAATCGTCTTAGCTTTTATTAATTCATCTGACGATTTATTCTTCTTTTCTTCTATAGATATTCTTCCTATGGATTGAGGTTTTGTCATCCTTGCGGGTGTAACATTTTCACTCAAGCTGCGTCTGACAATACGCTCCCCCTCAATCCTTGCTTTTGCCATAGAATCTATATCCTCCTTCTCTTGAATCTTCAAACCCATTCTACTGAAAATTGACGCGTTAATGATTCTTTTTATATTCATCTTCATTCTATTTCCTCTATCAAGAAGAATTCCAGAATCTCTAAAGATCCTTGTTAGCAGCATACCATAAAGTAAGGCATTAGAATCTCTCTTCAGTATTAAGTGTGGAAGATCTATAGGTTGATGGTTGAGTAGATGGAACAAGCATTGTTCATCTATTGTCATCACAACATTCTTTGAGCCTGTTCTTGGTAGAACGCAATGAAAAAGTAGCGCATGTAGAACCCCAGCCTTCGGAAAAAAAGTTGACGCCTTCTTGTCCTTTGGGTCACTACTTCCATAGAGTTGTCGATTGATATGTTCTTTTTCTACATTGACTTAAGTCATCCATCTTGTGTTATGAGACAGTTTGCTCCAACATATGAACATTCACTAACTTTCTCGGTTAACTCTAGTGTCACAATAACCGACAATCTATCCACCATTGATACTAAGGTATCATCTACTACTTTTGCATTCTTTCAAAACTCATATACTTCATTCAGATAGACTGTTTCACGAACCTGTAAAAAAATTTTCCATCCTACTGCATCAATTTCTGGTTCAATGTCCATCTGGTTCTTCTTCAAAGAATTGAAATCAACATGTTTTCTATAAATCATAGATTGCTCCATTTGTGATCTGTAGACGATAAAAAATAAACACACAAATGTATTTTTCTCAAATTAATGATGTTTGTATCTGAAGTTGAGAATGTGAACAGAAAGAACTTGATATCAAGAATAGAGTAATGAGACATTTTGTTGAGAGTTTTGTAAAAGTCGATTTTTGCCTCAGATTGATGATCTGTTTGACCATCTTCAGGGAGCAAGGGGATTTTCCAAAATTGATCTTAGGTCAGGCTATTATCAGATCATAATCAAGGAGTTTGATGTAAGCAAGACAGCCTTCAAGATACGATATGGACATTGTGACTTTTTAGTCATGCCTTTTGGATTAACCAATGCTCCAGCTGCTTTTATGGATCTTATGAATAGGGTCTTCAAGGAGTATCTGGGTCAGTTTGTCATGGTGTTTATCGATGACATTCTAGTGTATTCCAAAAGTGAAAGGGAACATGAGGAACATCTCAGGATTGTGTTGCAGACATTGAGGGAGAGGGATCTTTATGCCAAATTAAGCAAATGTGAGTTTCGGCTTCATGAAGTGATATTCCTTGGGCATGTGATTTCGAAAGATGGGGTACATGTTGATCTAAGGAAGGTTGAAGCAGTGGCAAATTGGCATGCACCCAAGATAGTGACAGAGGTGAGGAGTTTTCTGGGTTTGGCAGGATATTATAAGAGATTTGTTGAGGGATTCTCTATGATAGCTGCTCTGATGATTAAATTATTAAGGAAGAATCAAAAATTTGTTTAGAGTAAGGAATGTTATAAAAGCTTTGAAGAGCTCAAGCACAGATTAACAAGTGCTCCAGTTTTGATTTTTGCCTACTGGAGATGAGGGGTATACGGTGTATAGTGATGCTTCGAGGAAGGTTTTAGGTTGTGTATTGATGCAGGGAGACAGGGTGATAGCTTACGCTTCACGACAACTGAAGCCTTATGAATTGAATTATCCGACCATGATTTGGAATTGGCAGCAGTGATTTTTGCCTTGAAGATTTAGAGGCATTATCTATATGGGGTTCAGACGAAGATCTTTACTGATCATAAGAGGTTTAAGTACTTATTGAGCTAGAAAGAGTTGAATTTGAAACAAAGAAGGTGGATTGAGTTGCTTAAGGATTATGATTTAATAATTGAGTACCATCCAGGGAAGGCAAATTTAGTGGCAGATGCTTTGAGTAGGAAATCATCTATAGTCTATGTTCAGACAGTTTATCTGCTGCTATTAGAGGAGATGGCTAAGCTTAGGATAAGTTTGAAACAAGAGGAACCTGAATGTATCATTGCTAACTTCAGAGTAAGACCGATACTCAGGGAGAAGGTTAAGGAGTTATAGGAACAGGATATAGAATTAAGTAAGCTTCGAGAAGAAATTCAGAATGGCAAGAAATTTGAAGTGGTAGTGAGGGATGATGGACTTATGGTTATAGGAAATAGACTTTGTATCCCGAATGTCAAAGAAGTAAAGGATAAAATATTGGATGAGACATATAATGCACCTTATGCCATGCACCCAAGTAGCACCATGATGTACAGAGATCTGAAAGAACATTTTTGGTTGAAAAGCATAAAAAGGGACGTAGCAGAATATGTTAGTAAGTGTCTAGTGTGTCAACAAGTCAAGACTGAACAACAGGCACCTTCAGGCAAGTTAAGGCCATTGTCCATTCCTGAGTGAAAGTGGCAAAGGGTAACTATGGATTTTCTGATGGGTTTGCCTAAGACTAGTAGGAAGCATGATGCCATATGGGTCATTGTAGATCGATTGATGAAGTCAACCCATTTCCTGACAATTAAGCAGATTGACTCTCTACATGTGCTAGCCAAAAAGTATATTGATGAGATAGTAAGATTACAAGGGGTTCTGGATTCCATAGTCTCCGACAGGGATCCTTGATTCACTTCGAGATTCTGGGGAAGCTTGCAAGAAGTTCTCGGAACCAAGATGAATTTTAATACAAATTTTCATCCCCAGAAGGATGGTCAATCTGAGAGGACCATTCGAACACTTGAGGGAATGCTTAGAGCATGTGTGATGGATTTCAAAGGAGCTTAGGACGAGCATTTGCCATTGGTTGAATTTGCTTATAATAATTCGTACCATTCGAGCATTCAGATGGCTCCATATGAAGCACTGTAGGGAAGGAGATGTAGAACTCTGATATGTTAGGATGAAGAAGGAGAAGGGAAACTGATAGGGTCAGAGTTACTTCAGATGACGGTCGATAAGGTTAATCTAGTTAAACAATGGCTTAAGACAGCACAAGATAGAATGAAGAGTTATATTGATGCACACCGAAAGGAGATGGAGTATAAGGTCGGTGAGAAAGTCTTTCTTAAGACATCTCCTTGGAGAGGAGTCATAAGGTTTGGCAAGAAGGGCAAGTTGAGTCCGAGATATGTGGGCCCATATGAGATTGTAGAGAGGATTGGACCACTAGCCTATAGGTTGGCGTTGCCACCAGAATTGTCACAAATACATGACATTTTTCATGTGTCCATGTTGAGGAGATATAGATCGGATCCATCCCACATCATTCAGACCACAGAAGTTCAATTGAGAGATGATCTGAGTTATGAGGAGATTCCAGTGGAGATTTTGGACACCAAGGAAAAGGTCCTCAGGAA
>JANKOE010000206.1:59925393-59937844 GCA_026284465.1 Erythroxylum citrifolium | reverse complement strand
TATATATATATCTTCATAAAAGGAGGGTAATTTTGTCCCAAAAATTTCAAATGGGCATTTTGAATGAAATTACAAAATACAGGGGCTAAATTGAACGAATTAAAAATACAGGGGCTAATTTGAATAGTCAACTATAACACAGGGGCCATTTTATATTATTTGCCAAAAAAAATCGTATTTCTACCATTCTATGCAAGATGGAATCATGCTCCAATTTCTTAATATGTCCGACCTGGATTTAGTCAGTATCAAAAGAGGTCAGTTCTTACAAGGAAAAAACACACGGATTAGGAAAAGTGATAAGAAAAGATCAAAATTTTTAATAAAAGTACTATTTATATTTGTACGTACCATGAAATTTAAAGTGACAAAAACTTTCGAGAAGTTTAACAAAAAAAATTTGTATTTCTACCATTCTATGCAAGATGGAATCATGCTCCAATTTCTTAATATGTCCGACCTGGATTTAGTCATTATCAAAAGAGGTCAGTTCTTACAAGGAAAAAACACACGGACTTTAACATCCAGCATTTTTGGTGTGGTACCAAGTTCGTGATTCCATAGAGTCCTGCCGTCTTAGCTACTCACCCTCTAAATCCAATAAGTTGAGATTCAACAAGGAACGTGACTTGATATACTTGTGGTGCCCATGATGAAAATGACCGATTCGAGAATCTTTCTTCTCCTTGGCCTCGCATGTGCTCTAGTTTCGCTGGTCTACCATGAGAGCGCGTCTAGTTTGCCAGCTAAGGCATCTGTAACTGGTGATTTCCTTTGATTCTCTCCGACAAATGTCTTTTTATTTTCCTTTTAACTTCTTTTGCTATTTTCTACAAGACTGTTTATTTTCTATTTTGCCTAAGAAAAACTGATATAATCATATTATTTGCTCAGCAGTGAAGCATCAAGAACGGAACGAGTGTAGGTATGCCTCGAGCTGTCCCAGTAAACATAATAAGGGGCAACACCGTTCACACAGCAGTTGTGGTTATGATGGAGTAGATGAAAATAGCAATGTTAGTCAGGAAGAAGCAGTGGACAAACGAAGTAAAACTAGACTAAGACTTCCAATGGTGTGGTTATGATGGACTTAGATGAAAATAGCAGTGTTAGTCAGGAAGAAGCTGTGGACAAATGAAGTAAAACCAGACTAACACTTCCAATGGTAGCACTTGCCAATGTAGGTGTAAAATCCAGATGGGTAAATAGCTACTACAATTATGTGTAATTCTGCTACATAAAAGAATGTTTGGTGTGCCTTCGCTTTGCATTGGTTTATCCACAAGTTGTTTGAAGGTAAATAATAGTGAAGCCAGAGGGTGCATTAGATTGAATTTATAGTTACATTCCTATCACTCTTTTTCTCATTTGGAAGTCTTCAAGTATTTCCCTCCCTAGAATCATTTCCTAGTCCTTCTATCTCTTCCTTTCAAGGTTGTTACTTGTTTGCTCTAGACTTAGCATGAAACAACTTAATTATCCATGCAAGCACCACAAGAATTCTGAAAGTGAATACAAAGGACTACGGGCAATGTTACGCATCAATTTTAATTGAGGTGGATTAAAGGAAAATGGACGATACAAATGTTGGTGGCATGACATTCTTAAGAAGTTATCTACACATCATTTAACAATTCATCATCACATTCATTCCATGATAATTTATTCCACGAGAAATAAACTTGTGGTCAACAATTACAAACTTCAACCTCTAACAATTATTTCATTGCAACTAAATACAGAAGTGAAACAGAGCTATAAATTCTTGGGGTTTACGAATTTGAGAGCTACCTGGAACTTACAAGGACTTCTTATGCAACAAGGTATCAGATATGACCTGAGGCTCAAAGTCTGGCTCCAAGTAATGGGAAAGCAAGTCAGCATAGACCTCATATCGGGCTGTCATTCGAAAACCCCACTTGTCTTTGAGTTGTCTACAGAGGTTTAGATCCATGTCTGAAATCAACAGGCCATCTTTGTGACGAGAAAGAGAAGGTGTGCAAGAAGCATCTGGCGCTGAAAAATAACTAGAACCATAGAAATGACCAAAATCTGCATGTTGTGGTTTCCCATCACCAGAAGTAAATGGATTTGGAAATATCTCAGTACCAACCCGGTTTATTGACGCGACAAAGTAGCTATTGGCTATTGCAGCATTACGTGCCTGTAAAACCATGAATAACATTGTTACTTGAGTTGCAGTATAACCATCTTCTGAGTTTCACACCAATGACTGAGATAGGACAAACTAAGTTAGCATGAAAAAAGTGGATAAGACCTTGAAAAAAATGTCATAACTTATTTCACTTGAAAATCCTCAAAATGAAAGATCCTATGGTTTCTGCTCAAAACAAGTCTTCCAATGAGCTCATTGTTAGTCCAGACCATGAAATAAGAAAGAATCACCAATAAGCACAAAAACAGAACACCTATACAGAAGCAACAGATCAAAGATTGAACAAAGGGTAAGAAGTAACCTCAATAGGCCACATTGGTTCACTGAGTTCACCCACAGTCGCAGAAGGATTGAAAACAATCTCTGCACCATTAAGTCCAAATGCTAACCAGTTCAAAGGATGGTGCCTCCCATAACATATATTGACGGCGATCTTTCCAAAAGCTGTCTCAAACACTGGATGCCAAGTATTTCCTTCCATGTAATAGGTACTTTCATTGAAGTCACCAACTCTGGGTATATGGTTCTGCGAAAAGAAATGTTTCAATAATAAGTAGACAAAATATTCTAATAGCAACATATAAGACAAAAGAATATTATCAGTTACCTTCCTGTGCTTGCCTATTATGTTTCCATGATTTCCAATTATTACAGCAGTGTTCCAAAGAGTTTCTCCATGATTAATATCCCTCTCAAGAATTGGGCTTATGATCACCATATTGTATTTCTGTGCATATTTCTGGAGAAACTGTGTTGACTCCCCATCAACAGGCTCTGCAAATTCACACCATCTCTTCTCCCTAGTGCAAAAGGCAAATGGCATCGTCCACGCTTCCTGTTTTAATGTTACATGAGAAGTTTTATATTGCAGGCTACCTAGACATGTATTAACTAATTGAGTTCAATAGTTTCTCTAAACTTACTTGAAAGCATAATATGTTGACTCCTGAAGCACCTGCTGCATCAATAATTGGTTTTAACTTCTGAAAGATAGCCCTCTTTTGCTCTGGAAAGGTGGCAGTTGTTGGAAGTGTAATTGAGTTCTGAATCAAACCTACCCTAACAACTCGAGGATCTCTTAATACCTCTTTGTCAGCTCCAAAGCAGAAGGCCTGAAAAGATTTAAAATTGAGTAGATCTGGAAAGCAGCATGAATACATCAAACAGGTACTTCTACCTGTAGATCAAAATCATGTTGTGAAGACAGAGCTTTAGCAGACTCCGGAAGATCAATAGTTCCAAGCGCCTCTCCGCAATTCAATCCTAGAAGTAAACGACTGACCTCCTGAAAAAACATCAATCATATTGATTATTACTCACGCTATACTACAGGATACAATGCTGCAGTTCACTAACATGGCATTTTAATGGAATAAAATCTTAGCAAGAGAGAATATTCAGAACCCACAATTAATCCACTACACGGTTCAAATAGGCACATAATAGCCGTTCACATCTTTAAAATAATAATCTGCAGTTGGGCCTGAACCAATTTGACTTTTATTAATCAGTGAAAACATAAAATCAACTCAGTATTTGGAAGATTCATATGCAAATCCCAACACAAGAAACGAAGAGAAAACAAGAAAGGAGAACTTTCTACCTTGAAAAGATGGGGCTTGAGGTTGGTGCTCAAGAGTTGGTGCAGAGAGTCATATCCACAAATTGAACCATCTTTAGAGGCAGAGGTCCCAGTTTTCCCCTCCACCACGTCTTCAGTATTTTCCATCTCTGGTTTTCTTCTGGCTAAAAAGTTGGCGACTTGATGCGCCCCTTGCTGTACTCACAAAGTTCAAAGATCAAAAGTTTCTTCTGACCCAAATGATCAAAATCCTCCAAGACAAATGAATAGATCATTGACCGGACTCTCAATTTCTTTTCTTTTTTTTTTTTTTTTCTCTTGAGTGACTTAGATTACAAGTTGGCTGACTATATATATGCAATCCTGGCCGTTGGATTTTAAGTCTATTTAGGGTCGATATATAATTTCAATATATCTTTAGTCTTGAGTCTACCCTAAGCAACTAACCACAGAATGAATAAGTGAGACGGCAAGATATGCAAATCCTAAATTAGTTTATACCAAGGGAATCCAAGAATATCCATTTATGGGAAATCTTTTTAGGTTTATCAATTATCCATATAATGGGAATCCTCTTTAGCTTGGTTTGGGAAATATGCAGGCCAATTTATAATGACATTGTCACTTCTTCTTAAGCTATAAGGCCAAAACAATTCCTAATAATAGATTGGACTCTGACATTAACAGAGATAATTATTTTGATGCCATCCTATTGATTCTATGCAAAGGACCTAAAGGATACCAATTGTCCAACCATTGGTCTGTAGGCTTCCTATTACCAACTTTGTGAAGGATAAGAGGTTGTATAGTCTCCCTTAGTTACAATATTTGTTGGAAGGTCTAAGAATGTACAACATTAGGAGAAACAACCTAAACACTTTCCTTTTCCAAATAATAATTATGAATCCATTTAACCCAAAAAAATTTATGTAGAGTTTTCATTATTTCTTAGCAAGTAAGATTTTGCTAATTCTCCTGAAAGAGATAATACCCAGATCACCAAGTTGTTTAGGCTGGCAAATCAAATTTCATCTGATGTTAGGGGTTTTTACTTCCATTCCAAATAAATTCTCTGAAAGGTTTGTAAATGGTCTTCACATCATCTTTGGGAATGGCTAGATGAGCACACTAATAAGGGTAAAAGTTGATAAGGATAGAAGTGCAAGTTGTAGTCTACCCTATAAGACAAGGCTTTGTTACACCAAATTTGTAGTTTTTACTGAATTGAGCTAACTAAGGGATTACGATCAGCAATAGCTAGATTTTTGTTTGAGATGGGAACTCCCAAGTATCTAAAAAGGGGTTTAGTTAACTTCTGCCCAAAGATGTAGCAAATTCACTAATGTTTGGGGAGGAACCAATAGATAACATGATAAAGCTACTAACTAGATTGAAAGTAAGTCTTGATGTTGTCTTGTAAACTTCCAAGGAGTCAATTAAAGTCAAGATAGAAGATTTATTTGCTCCATAAGGCATGAGAAGATCATCAAAAAGAAGTTGAGATAGCTTGAGCTTATTGTATCTATAATGGTACTTAAAGGAAGGATTTTTATTAATATGTAGGGTTGTAATCTTGGAAAGAATTTCCGTGGAATTTGATTAGCTTTAAAAAGCTTGGTTGCATCTCTATTAACAATCATTGCATAAGAAGCTGATGTGATATAGGCCAATATCTAGTTTACAAACTTACCTAGATACCCTATAGCTTGCCTTAATGAACTCCCAGTTTACAAAGTCAAAGGCTTATTGAAGTCAATTTACAAGGCAAAGCTCTTGTGTGATTTGTTGGTGTTGTAGCCCCTGAATATTTCCTAAGCAGTGAGTATATTATCATTGATTGATTTGCCACTTATATATGCTCCCTGACGCAGATTAACAATATCTCCAACTATTTTCTTCAGTTTGTTGGCTAATATCTTAGAGATTAGCTTATAGGTCTCATTTCAATAAGCAATGGGTCTATAATCATTCAAGCAAGAGGGGTTGGGAAGCTTGGGAATAAGACACAAATAAGTCTTATTTAGTTCAATGAGCATTTTCCTGAATCGAAAAATTCCACAACAGTTTTAGGAATTAATGGTCCAGAAGTGTTCCATATAGCTTGGTTGAACATGGACATGGTATTAAAGCCATCAGGATCGGGGGATTTATCATGCTGAAAGGGGAATAAGGTGGTCTTGATTTCTTTATATGAGATCTCCCTGATAAGATCATTATAAAGCTAAGGAGGAACTAACCCTTCAAGAGACGAAAAATTCTCTTATGGTGATAAGTCAACTCTCCTGCTAGTACCTAACAAGTTCTTGAAGTGGGCAAGCGCCAAGACCTTGAGTTTCTATGATTTCCCTTTAGGGCCTATAAGAGAAGCTATTTCATTCACATTCCTTCTGCCCTGTACCATATAGTAGAAAAATTTAGAATTTTTGTAACTCTCAGAAAGTTACTGAATTTTGGATTTCTACTTTAGTTAGAAGCTATAGGATTCCATTGCTCACAAGTATGTACTTAATTCCGTACTCTCTTGGGCTTTGAGGGAGGTCCTTGGCTAATTTCAGTTGACATAAAATGCACTTCTCATTTCCATCATCGCAGGGTCAACACCTTTGGTTTAAGCTTTGATTAACTCCTCTTTCATTGCTTTCAGTTTCTGGGTTAGCTGGTAGGCTTGAGACCTTTTACAGGAGTATTGATTCCTTTCTTTACCATCAAGTTGAAACTTAAATGTTTGAGTAGGATTTTAAGAACTTCAATGAGGACTTATTTATGGGAATAATCATGCTCCAATCAACTTTATTTGGAGTACGATCAAAGAATAAAGGCTTAGTGAAGGAAGCTGAGCTACAAGGAAACAACCTAAGTCATATGGAGCTAACAAAACACCTATCCAATTTCTTCTGTCTGAAAAGTGAACCTACTTATTTCTTAGACCGCCTGAAATATTAAATTAAATTATTCATAATTTTTATTAAAATTAGTATATTAAATAATTAAATAATATATATTTATATAATAGTAAATCAAATTATGGAAAAAACATAAACAAAAAATAAAAACCATATTTTATAATTTTCATAATTTTTTAAAAATGAACCAAAAATAGAAATTAAAAACTTTTATTAAATTTGAAAACAAAAATAGAAAATCAAAATATAAATAAACATAAATAAATAGACCCATAATTATTGAATTCGACCCGAACCAATCAAACTCAATTTAAATTAAAGTAAAGTTAAATTGTTATATAAGGGAGACTAAAAAAATTTAGAAATTAAAATTTTTAAGAAATTGTTAAAGAAAGAGGAATTTCATTTTCTTACTAAAAAAAATTCTAATAGTAAAATTATTTTTTTAATAAAGTGTCACGCTTCCCTCAAAAAAAAAAAAAAGTGTCACGCTGTCAACGAAGAGTAGGCAAATGTTTCAGTTCCTTGACGTTGAACAGCAGATGAAAGCAAAGAATCAGTTTCAACAGGGCAATCGCATGGAAAAGTAACAGTATAGATTATGATGAAAGAAATAAAATTTCCTAGTAGTAGTTAGTTTCTAGAAATGTCGAGAAACGGAGAGAACCTGGGAGCCGATGGTCCAACTCCTTCCAGCACCCGCCTCAGAACCCGAGCCGACCCCCTTCTGGTGGTTTGCAGGTGCTTCAGCTTGGTCACCGCTCTCACTGCCCTCCTATGCGTCGCCGTCAACATTCTATCCGCCGTCAGATCCTTCAAAAACGGATCTGATGTATGCTATGTTATATTAGTTTCTAGTACAACAGGCTTCAACAAAACTCAGGATAATTACTTGTTGCTGGTTTTGTTTGTAGGTATTCGACGGGATATTTCGGTGCTACGCGGTGGTGATTGCGGTTATTGTCGTTGTAGCCGAAACGGAATGGGGCTTTATTATCAAGTTTTGGAAGGTTAGGCTACTGGAATTCTTGTTTCACTTTATTCTATATATATGGATTAGTCTACTGCTAATCCACTTCTGTGGTAATTCGTGCTCCTTTTTATAACTTTTATATGAACGGCTACTAATTTCATTTTAAAAATTATCAAATTTTAAATTTCTACACGTAAAAGAAGTCAGAACAATCGAATAAAGCACGTCTCTTTGGGTGGTTTGTTATTGCTTAGATTAATTGGTCAAGAGAATAAAATGATTTTAGTATCACATTTAGATGTTCAATCAATTTGTAATAATAAATGTTGTAGTGTTACCCAGTGCACACTACTATTATAAAAGATCTTATAGCACTACGTTTCAGTGTTAATTGTCAATTTTTTAAGAATGGAATTCATTTATTCCTATGTATCTTATACTGAATCTCTGTTTCTCTATGATGCCTTTTCTTGGTATTGCCTCTCCCTTCAAACTATGTGATCCTATATTTCTTTTCTTTCTTTCCAATATCTTATCTCCAATGTTATCTATGGAAGTAAAGTTTCTATGAATAATTAGAGACTGAAATTGTAAGAATATGTTATTCCTCTTATGTTAAATGATTCTTTGTAACACAAAACTCTATCAAAACTGACTCAAAGAGGATCACAGAAAAGCTACAAAATCCAACCGCTTGGGTGGATTATTTTCCCTTTTGTTCTTCATTTCTACTTTTTTGTTGTTGGTGGTGATGAGTTAGAAGGACGAGGATGTTGGGAACTCCTAAGGCTGGGATGTAGAGGAAACTCTATGCTATTAAAGCTGGTGCAGAGTTGTTTATGTTGCCGTGTCCGTGCTACATAGGGAGATGCCAATCCCCTTCTCATTATTATTTACCCAATATGAAACTAGTTCTCAGTGCTTCATCATTCAGAATAGAGGCTACGAAATGTTATCCACTGCTGGTACAGTTTTTTTTTTTTGGGGTTGATAAAGGCATTCAGTTCTTGTAAAATGTAAGCAAAAGTGACCTAGCAACAGTTTCTTATGTTATTAATTTCTATACACTCATACATTGAAGGGAATCCTTTTAGCACTCAAAATTACTTGCAACCTTTTTCCTTGTGTCATTCAGTATCTTTCTATTTTTGCATAACAAAATTAATTGTAGCATATATTTTGCAGGTATTGGAGTACTGGGCTGGGAGGGGTATGCTGCAAATCTTGTATGTCTCATTTCATAAGAAAAAATTCTTCTTGTCATTAGCATGTATACTGCATGAGTGCATTGACGACTGCCTTCAATTGATGTTTGATTGTTCATGGTTATTTCAGTGTTGCAGTCATGACAAGAGCTTTTCCTGACTATTCGGCAAAACAGAAGGATTTGTTTCTTCTTCAGAATGTGGCGAGCTACATGCTTCTTGCTTGTGGTGTAGTCTATGTTATTTCTGTAAGATATATCGATCGCACTTTGTTATCTAATTGTAGGCATTAATCGTTTATAATCTCCTGTTGTGATGACATAAGGACCTGACTAGATGTGCTCTATGACTACTTATTAACAGAAAGAGTCATGTTCTGATGTTATTTTTTATTTATCATAGCCATGTTTCAGATTTCTAGCATACTGTTAACATCTGATTAGTAGTTGAATAAAATGACTTCAAGTTTCTTCATCTGTTTTCTGATAGTCTGACATAGTTCCATTTACAATTACCAGGGTATTTTGTGCATTGGCTTTCTGAAGCGTGCTCGCCAGCAGAAAGAAATCTCAAGAGAGCAGGCGGTCAAAGATTTGGAGGTATGCTAATCATTTATGTAGCTTCTGCAAGTCTGGTAAATAATTGGCTTTGACCATTTTCAATTCTAAGTTTTTATACTTGATTTACGAATGTTTTCTAGTCTGTACCTGATACTTTGCATCATGTTGTGGAGTATAATTTTCTCCTTCAACAGGTGATAAAATATGGTTTTGTCATGTCAGGGTTATGGATCCATTATAACTGGAAATATTTGCACAATAGTCCTAAATATACTTTGGTTTTTGCTTCCCAACATCATTTTGACTTTGAATATCATATATTAAGTGATCCATTTTCTCCCATGTCAACTAACACACCACATCAATCATAGGAATTGGAGAGGCGGAGGGAAGAACTTGAACAATTGCTTGTGGCCGAAAGTGTCTGATGTATTGTAGGACAGTGTTGGACGTTGGATAATTTGGCAAGTAATGCGACCTATTGCTGACCGTGCACCAAACTGGTTCTTGTTTGTTTGCTTTCATTGTTACATTATTTTATTTCATTACTCAAATTGTTTTGGAAATATGCATCGGCTTTTTTTTTTTTAAGTTGTACAGGTCATGTGATGAGGGTATTGTCTGGATACAGTGATTGGCCAATTAGTGTAGAAAGTTATTCCTGGCTTCGTTATATGTCATTGTTGATTTAGATTACATAGCTGCATCAGATTGGTTTTTTCATTTCTTGTACTTGTTTATGTTGATTCATTGGAAACTTCAACTTCCATACCTGAATTGATGAGTTGCAAATGCTTCTTTTGGACCCGAAAAGCTTGCTAATAGTTATCAGGTTTAATATTCATGGTTGTCACCTTGTTTTCAAAATTATGGAAAGATCATAGCTGGATTTCATTGTCTTGCTGTAGTTAGGTGGATTTGTTGCTATGGTAGATTTCCTTATGATAGTGGAGAACATATTATGATATGAGAATGGCAATATCCAAAACCTAGACTTGATGCTTCATCCGTATATTTAGTGCATGTTGCTGGTTTGGCAAATGGAGACTAAGCTTCTAGTGTTATGTGGATATATTTAGTGCTTGTTACTGGTTTTGGCAAATGGAGACTAAGCTTCTGGTGTTAAGTGGATATATTTAGTGCATGTTACTGTTTGGCAAATGGAGACTAAGCTTATAGTGTGTGTGGAGTAACATAGGACATGGTCTCAGAAACATGTATAATCATTTAGAAAAGCGCTACGCATACATATAATCATCCATAGTATCTACAAGCAAGTTGTTGCCTCTGTCTTTGTTCTTATTGAATGGTATTTGATAAAAGAAGAAAAACTTTTGAAGCAATAGATATGCTACGACTTTTTCATCTATAGGACGGTTAACATCATTCTACTAACATACTTCTGCATAATTTTGTTAAGCTCTTTTAACAAAATTTCAAGTTCACATTTGATACGGAAGGGAGTTTTTAGATCAGGAGCACTAACTGGAAATATCTTCTCATCAGTTCCTATGCCTTTTACATAAGCTCTCGAGGGAAATTAAAGTTGGAAGTGTCTGTTAATCAATTCCTTTGTTTTTTTTTTTTTTTGAAAAATAGTTCCTATGCCTTTTTATCAATTGTTTGAGGGAACTTATTGACGATGATGGGTGGCAGATGTCGGTAAGGATGGCAAAAAAAAGTGAATTGATTAGAATTTAGGTCAGGCTTGGGCTTGGACTATCCTGTTTAGCCCAGTTCAATGGTCAAAAGTTTCATATAAAATGACATTTTTAATTTTTTAAATTAAAAGAATAAATTTAATCTCAACGGATTTGAAACTTCAAACTCTAAATTTGGCAGATCGAACGATGGAACACAAACTTTTAGATCGAGTTCCAGTTTGAGCGAGCAGTTTGAAGCATTCAGTAATAACGATTTGTCCATGTCCCATCAGTCCTCATGACAGATTAACCATGCTATGTTAATAACGACATGAAAAAAACTAATGAAGAAATAATTTTGTGAGCTTTTTTGTCTACTAAAAATTTAATTTAAGTATTTTGCAAATGTCATAATTCATTTTGAACATTCCAAAATGTTATGGTATGATTTGTATAACATATTATATGAAATGTAAGATTATTAGTACAAAAGATTTAAAGATGCTATATAAGGTCAAATTTCAACTATATGGGTTGTAGTTACTCTGTTTAATTTATGACAGTAGGCAAAAATATAGCATATAGAACACATTTTAATGTGAGTGAAAATTACTTAAAAATATTATATAATATGTGATATATTCTAATATGACATGTTAGATTGTTATTAATCTGTTAATTGAAGACGTTACACATGTTTTGAGAACGTTTAGCTTCACTCAGCCTTTAATTTGTGATAATAATTTGAAAAAAAAAATTAGAACTATTTATGCTATCATTTTAATATTTATTATCAATTAGTACTAAAATCTTTCTCTCTCCTTGAAGTTTTTTTTAATTTGAAAGATGATAAATATGAACGGATTCATATTATTTTTGTAAATTTAATTATTAAAAATTACTTTACATAATAGTTAATGATATTTAAAGACTTTTTTATTATTTACAAATTATATTTGAGATCGAGTTGTTAGACAAATAATTATGAAAAAAGGTTATACAATCCCAAACAATTATGATCTATTTGACATTTGGTACATCAATTTTTTAGATTATACTATCAAAAGTATGAATCCTTATAAAAGTTATAATCTAACTTTTTGAGAAATTATATAGGCCATAATTAGTCACAATTTTAAAATATTTGCAAGAAATCATATTTTATATGTTCAATTTCTTCATTATTAAATTATAATAATTTTAATATTATGAATAAATTTAATGGATAATATTTATATAAGATTTAGACATTGTGTAGAAACTAAATGACTACTATATAACTTGTGGTATAATATTCATCTTTTTCGCATTATCCTCTCTACTGTAGTGTATAACTTGTGGTATGAGCGCAACCGTCGTACCTTTCGTGATGAAGCCTTGGATATAGGGAGGGTTACTTCGCAGGTGAT
>JANKOE010000206.1:59905768-59918823 GCA_026284465.1 Erythroxylum citrifolium | reverse complement strand
GGATCCTGGGGTTCGGGAAGTCCCGGTGACAAAAAAGTTTTGTTTTCCGCACCCGGTACATGTGATGTACCACCCGGAATTTTCCTACATACTATGACTCGAAATGCGGTACAAGTAATTTCAAAAATAAAAATCTGGTATAAAAAAAAATAAAGAATTGGGCTTTTCACAATTTTCTGGTGCCACTCAACCTAAAAACGCAGATCTTGCAAGTTTAGGCATCGAATTTCCATTTTGTTAATATCTGAACTATATATCATCCCATATTCAAAATCTAGTCCTTTTAAAACAATGTCTTTCCTAAAGTTGATATAGTTCAATGATGGTATAACAATTTAAAAGGAAATTACAATGGCAAGTAAGTCAAACGGTTCAGATACGAGCCTACTACCGACTACATCTAGGCTTCGAAAATGTTCTTGATGTAGGACAAATAGAGGAATTATGAATACTTTTAAGTTCTTTTGCATCAGTTATTCAAAGAAGACCCTAGCGTTGTCTATCTCGTTAGGTCAGATCTACTCATGTTCAACTTAAAACTCTCATGCCAAAACTAGGGTGACAGGAGAATCAAGGGAGGTAGGTATTCCAAGTGAAAAGAGAAGAAAAAATACAATAATAACTACCTCTCTAAATTGCATATAAGTACGTGCATACTACTTTCAGCCTATATATAATAACAATTCCAAACACATAGCAAAGCACATGTCATGTAACTTCATTTGTTTGCTGGGTTATCAGCTTGACGCAAGTAAATTTTACATCTTGTTGATTTAGTTGAAGTACTCTTTTCTCAATCAACACGAAAAATCGAATTACTCCTCCAGATCTCAATGATTCTTCACATTCAGTCGGAAAAAGGCAATCTGCAAAGACACAAGTGTTATCAGTCAGAACAATAGCTGCAGCTCCTGGAAACTGCAACAATTTGTTGTTCCTGTCAGCCAATTGAATATTAAGTGCTCGAGTGCAAGGCCTAGTTTGCACTAAAATTCGTAAGCTGATTAGTATACATTAATGAAATACGAGATTTCTAATACTGAGTCAGAATGAATCATGAAATTTAGTTGCAAGGCAAGGATTTTTCATAAGAAATAAACCCCAGTGAAAGAAATGAAAACGATGTCTCTTGAGCTGGATCGGCTGAATTGTTGTTATTGACCACCATAGAGTCTGATGATTGGCCTTGTTCTTGTAAGCAGGTTTTGCCTACTGATGTATCCATAACCTGCCAAATCGAGATGAACTAAAAAGTAAGGGTAATTCCCAGGAAAAAAAATGGGAACATAAAATCTCTCAGCCTCACTTGCTGTCTCAAATTTTGGTTCTGTTCCATTAGTTCGGCCCCCTGCACGAGAAGAGAAATGAAAGAAAAGTGAAGAGAATCAGAACATGTTTATTACTAAATTTGATAATGAAATGAAAAGCAAAAAGTTAGATGTGACCTTCCTTGTTAGGGTGCTGATCTCATTGGCAATTCTGTCACCCTGAAGACATATGTTGGAACTCATCTTGAGAATGCACGAGATTCGTAATATTCCATAGAAATGCAAGTAGAACTGGACAAACCTTTGTTTCTAGAACTCTGGTCAACCCATTTGCTAGCAGTTCCTCTAAATGTTGCAGTTCTTCAATGTTCAACTCCTGAATCTCTTCTCCCCTCAGTTGCCTGTCATTGTCGTTGGCTCATCTGTTAGCAGTGCGCACGTGACAACAGCTTATATTAAGTACAAGCTCGCAGTGGTCAGCTTTACCTTAATTCACGTGTCTTTTCTGCTATTTCCTTACTCCTCTTGTTGTAAGAGGCACTACCAAGCTGAAAGGACAGAAGGTTAAATCTAATTTGAGATAATAAAATAATCCCATTTTATCTCCAAAATTCAACAAAAATGTTGCGAGGCAGATGTGGCCCAGAATTGAAACCTACTTTAGTTTGAAATATTTGTCATTTGCAGGACTAGAGGTCTTTATTTTATTTTGTCCAAGAAGGTCATCAATAACGTGGATCTGAAAATATGCTCTCTTTTTTTTCCTCTGTGGAGCTGATATATAATCCTTACAGCCGAAGCTGTTGAAATAAGTAAAGATAGTGCAAATATAATTACTAAAAGGCAACGTGTAATTTGCAGTTAAATAGGGACCAAGAGAAGAGTTAATCTGAAAGGAACTCCAAATTGATCTTCCTTCCAAAATGTATCCCAGTCACTGCTTCACGATTCCTTTGTTAATCAAGGTTAATTCAGCACTTGAGCTACATAAGAAAGCAATTGATTGAAAAAATATGGTATGATTCACATGACATAACATCTCTTCAAATAATGAATATGGACCAGGATTGTGATACTCTTATATCAACACAAGGGAACAATTTTACGTAGCCTGTCTCCTGTAATTTGGGATTCTTGTTTAACTTCAGATTGAACTCATAATCCTAGTGTCAGGACCTTAAATTTGTCCTACTGCAAAATATTATTTACCAGAGGCGTTCAACAAGTCTCATGAAAGGAAAAAGAAACTCATACCTGCAGTTCAAGAGACGGTTGTACCAATTTATCAAGATTCTTTGGCTGCAGATTGTGCCTCTCAATAACCTGCGTCACACTTTAGCAAAAAAATATGTTGGCCATCATCTACAGTGTAACTCTTATTAGGAAGAGAACTTAGAAGAACTGCAGGTGTACTTCTACAGTTATTGTTGATCCTCTTCTTCTTTATTGTTCTGTAAGACTCAATCTTGATATACTTATATCATGCTAAATTCTTTTATTGAGATATTTAAACCTCTTTGCCCTAAGAGCCAAGCACTATATGCTACCTGTTCTTCATAGATATTTAAACATTGATGACTTCCATTCTATGTACTAGCACAAATTAATTGGAAGTAAAGGTGTAATTACTAACCAGATACTGTCTAGTTCTCAAATGAGAACCTTCATTCAGTTTTGGAGTTAGTTTTTTCCCCCTTTTTCTCTATATTTTTGCTTGGTCCATTAGTCTTGTTAGGGTTCATTGTTGAAACCCTAGCCTCACTATCCCTAAATGATTGACTTCTGTTTTGGAGTGTTCCTATGTTTCCCACTTCTATGAATTGAAGGATGACCTGTTGAATAAATGTAAGAAGAAAAAGGCTGACAATCTGAATCTTAAGACGATCAAGTTGTAAATTAACAAATATAAACAACTCAGAAAATACTACTGCCTTCATAAATCTCAAAGCTTTAGGTTGAAGGCTTGTTCTCATTCTGGAGATAATTCGCCATCTTTTACAGCTTTTGCGTTTTCCAACTAAAGATCAAAAGACAATCTGACAATCTGACTAGCATTTGCCTTTTGTTATTAGAAAAGGCATAAATGTCACAACAAAGACATTAAACCCTGTGCAGTCACCAAGGAAGGGTGCTCTAAGCACATGAGGCAGTCAACTGAATTTAAGGGCACAATCCTAACTTCTTAGACGTGATGAGCTTTTACAACATTGAACCTGATCCTAAATTAGAATAGGAAAAGCGCCAAGCCTTAAAAAAATTCTATTTTAACCAAATGCAGCTAGCGATATACCTTAAAATTAAAAACAAATATTTCAATTTTTTTTAATTTTGGTAGATTAATTATCCAACTCACAATTTATAATTAAATGTTGATGGATCTAAATTTCTAGAAACCTAATGGAGAGAATAAACATATATATTAACTATCCCTTTCATTTATTTAGATGATTTGAAAAACTATTTCTTTCAATGTTGGCAAACACTTGATCGTTTCATTAAAAAGGTATAAGTAAGCTCATATCCTTATTTTTAGTACCACTTTTGCATTCTAGTTAGAGTATAATAAGTTCTATTTTTATAATTTTAAAGTACAAAATATATAGTATTCGAGATAACTATTTATTTACGATGTATATAGGTATCAGTACAGATTTTAAGGTACCTTCTATACTTAGACTCTTTAATTACACTTCCATTGGATTTGATCAACTGATATGTTTCATTGCTTAACAAATATAAGACAAAGAATCTTGAAAAGCAAATTTTGAATATATTAATTGACTAATATGAAATATTGGACAAAGATTCTTGAAATTAATTTTTGGACATAATAATTAACTAGTATGAAACACTAGTTGACTAATATAAAACATTGGTTAACCAATGGTTCATATTGAATAATTACAATTACTTTTCAAGAAAATTTTTTGACATATTCTAGTTAGTTTTCATGTAAAAATAAATAGAAGAGAATAAGAAGACATATATAGAGATGCCAGAGAGGACAATCCAAGAAGGAAAAAGGAGATTTTAGCTAAAATTGCCTAGTGTCTGCTCAAATTTTCACATCAAATAAAGGATTTCGGATAAGGTTAACAAGAAGTAAATTTTAATTAGAGTGTTCTCATTTAATTATTTGTGTTATTAAGTATTTATTTATATCTTGATTAATTATTTGCATGCTCCAATATCTCAATTTTAGGTAGAATTATAGAAACCCTAATCAAGATTACGTTAAATTGGGTGTTTTGACTAAATTATTATGGTTAAAGGCTTTGTTCATATTAAACATGTTTAAATTGCACAACACATGATGTGTAATTACAATTACATTTAAATACATGTTTTAAGGTGTCACAGAGATACAACTATGATTTTGAATGTCGCTTGTGACTACATTTCATGGTATGATGCCTTGTATATGTATGAATGGTGTATTTATGATTAATATATGATATTTATCATGCATTAAGGCATTGGGAGGGCATTGATTTGTACGTCTATGATGTATATGGTTAGAGAGTTACTTAGAGCCTATTAATCGATATTCAATGGGGGCATATACTAATTTGTTGTCCATGAAAAATGAATCAAGATTAGAGTAAGATGCATATTATAAGCATACTCGAATTCATTAATTGAGACAGATAATTTATCATCCCAATCACATGATCAAATTGCGTTATTTTTATATTCTGTAAGGATTTAAAGATTATGTACACAGGCCTCATTATGACTTGATCATCCCAATCACATGAACAAATTGCGTTATTTTCATATTCTGTAAGGATTTAAAGATTATGTACACAAGCCTCATTGTCTTGACTCTAGGTACAAATTATACTCATCTTTGAAATGTTTTCAAGAGGTATATATATATATATATATACCTCTTCAAAACATTTCAAAGATGAGTATTAGTTACTCAACTTTCTCGAGGAACTATGTGATTAAACGACATATTCTGTAGATTATTGTCATGAAATTGCAGGATTAAGCAAAGGGTACCTGAAATGCATGTGCATAAATGTTCTTTTTTTTTTTAACATGTACGTGCAGGACTCAAGTCTACATTTCATGACTTTCTTCACTCACTAGCTTTATGAATGATATACATGCTTAAATAAGTGATCTTATTTGCATATCCAATTATAAAACTCATCAATTATCAATTTCAGTTAGTCATTGTTTTTAAGCTTGTTGGTTTTCCGTTAAAGTATACATTTAGGCTGTTTAAACCAGATCTCTCGTTTAAACTTTGCAACTCATATGAAGATCCTGCTTATGCAGACATTAGCATATGGACACTTTTTCCCATTTTGTACATAATAGTTTCATCTAATTATATTTATAATGTCAATAACTTGTATACAGATAAATATTTTATGAGAGCATCGCAATAGTTTATGATATATACATTTTGTAGAAGTAAAAGGAATACATACAACTGAGCTGTTCCTAACATCCAACCCTTCTTTGGTAAATACTTGTATGTTTTTATATAGGTTATAGGCACATTGAGACATCTCTCTTCTGACATATGAAATTAAATCACATGTTCTCTCTTCTTTTCACAGTTTTGTTCGGTTTAAAAGAAACCAAGCCGACTAGAATCCGTCATAGGATGATGAATGAAATAACCAACAACATGATATCATATCTCTATATCTTAATCAATAAGGAAGAATGAAATCACTTAATTACAAATCAGAAGTGGATGGAGAGTAGAAAACAATGAAAATGAGAACAAGGGATGAGAAATGGTACCTTGAGCTAGAGTACTCGAAGAGCTTGCCAGTTGCAGAAAACACTATGAGGGCAATTTCAGCATCGCAGAGCGTTGAGAGCTCAGAAGCTTTCTTGAAAAGCCCTCTTCTTCTCTTTGAAAATGTTACCTGCCTTGCTGTTATGTTGCTGATCTTCTTGATTTGGATTTTCTTTCTCGTCATTTTCCAACCTAGACATGTGCACAATCGCCCAAGGTTATTTCATGTGCAAATTAAAGTGGGGTTTCACAGATAAGAGTACGAGAGGTAATATATTGGACTGATTTTCGGGATGGATCCATTGATATAACTTGGAGATATTGAAGACCGGTTTTGTGGAATAAGAATGGGCGATCGAAGAGAACGCAAATGCTCAGTTAGACGGTAACAGAAAAGTGTGCCTGTGTTTTCCTCCACAAGGATGCTTGTCCATGGAAACGTATATATACACACATGTGTATGCTCGAGGTTGTAACTGAAGAAAGAGTGACGAACCAGATCATGAAAAAACAAAACAAAAATGACCTGGGCAATTATCTGTTTCCAATAACGGTTATTTTGTCCAGAATGATTCTGACTCCGCGAGACAAAGAAACTAAATGTCTAGCTTCCATCATGTCAAACGGTAATGAGGAAAGATTGAAGAGTTTCCATCACAATTTCCCACACAAAATTTTGTGAAAGTTAAGACAGCAGGAAATCAAAGTGGACATTATAAAATTGAAGAGTTTGAACATTGAAGAGACCAACAATGGAGGTAGCGGAACTCTTATTCTTAGAAACTGGGAGTGGATCTATCTCAGTGGCAAGGTACAATAGATCAATCTTTCAACAAACCGGATTACAAACCTTTGAAGTTAATTGATTCCAAGCCCACTAGATAGAGATAATTTACCTATACAGAAAACAAGTGAAAACTTTTGTTTGAAAAAAATCAGAAGGTCTAATAGAGCTTAAGATAGAGAGCTGAGGAAGAGGGAAGCAAACACAGCAGTGAGAGAATACTTCTGCAAATGGGAATGCAGAAGAAATATTCCTTAATGATTGATACAGACCAAATACGCGTATAGAGTGTTGGAAGTGCAAAGAGGACATTAGGAGATGCTTTGCTAAATCAAGCAAGCAGAGAATGTGAAACTGAGTTAGAAAAGGTGACTTTTAAAAAATAGAAAAAAAAAACAGAATCTTGAAACCAACCCTAGATAAGGAGAAGCACAGAATCCTGAAACCAACCCTAGATAAGGAGAAGCACTTAAAAAATGCAAAAGAAGAGCTGAAGAGGGAGAACCTACCTCTGATAACCAATCCAAGCTCACTGATGGGTTTTCAAAAGTAACAAGGAGATAGAAGTATAGAGGCCAGAAAAGTTTGGTTTTTGTTATCTTTATTTTCTTTTTTAAGATGACCCCTTTTGGGTGCTGATGGCACTTCGCACAAGACCAGAAGCAAGTTCACGAACCATATTTAGACACAGAGAGACTGAGAGAGAGGTGTTAAGGTTAACCTAGTTGGTTGAAAAAGAAAGATTCTATTTATGGCCAAGAAAAGCAGTGGCCGTGTGAGGTCTTTTCGCATTTTGGTTTAGTGGATATAAGAAGTAAAAAAGAGGGAGTTAAAATTGGTTTTCACGTAATGTAATAAGAATGGAAGTATTCATTCATAGATCAGAGGAAGAGGAAGTAAATGTACTATCCATGTTACTCCTATATGTGTTCGTTTACTGGGAAAGTGATTTCTCGTACAAGAAGCCACGCTGCCTCTGGTCGGAGTCATTACTCAACTCGTACCCTACAGCCAATCTTGTCCAGGAACCAGTCAAATCTTCTGTTAACCTAGTACAAGTCTTGAGGTACTTAACGATAATTTTTCTCCACTGCTTTTCGGTTTAAGGCTTTAAGCGTGTTTTTTGTCTGACACCATATATATTATCGTATATCTTATTATAGTATTAACAACTTTATTAAATTTAACTTTAATATTTTTATCAAAATAAATCGAATCATATCTGTCTTCTGTCACGTTATTGATAATATAGTAAAAAAAATTGTAATTTCAAATGAATTTTTAAGCCTTACAGAATAATATTGTGACTGCCACGTGATTCTATAGAGTTTATAATTTAACTTTAAAATTTCATTTAATCTTAATAAAACTAATTAAATTGAATCAATTCTAAATAAAATTAATTAAACTAATGTAATCTAATGAAATCTTTTTAACGATGGGTTTTTGGAAGGAGGAATCACTAAATGATTGTTGGATGTTCTACACATCATCTGGACCTAATTAAAGTTATCATGCAGCTACTTGTTAAATGCCTAGTAGATTTATCATCTCCAGCCAAGTTTTGCTTATAACTTATCTCTCGCCATCGTTGTCCTCCACCACTGGCCTCTTATCCACGTTGAATCCGTCTTTGCTGGCATAGAGAATGCTCAGAGTCAAGTAGTTTCTATATTTACTCCGCTGTCTCAACCACCGTACTTTGACAAACACCTTACTCAACCACTCGTGAGTCGTGTGGGTCTCTACGATGTGCGCAAACAAAAGTAGACAAATAACCTTAACTAGGAAAATTGTTGATGGGTCAATCATCAGACGAATACTTGCGGCGGTTGGGAATTTTGCCAGCATAGCAATGGTGAGGATGCAAGGCGACGATGGTAGCAATGCCAAGGCGTTATACTCTACAAAACAAAGACTGTAGAAGAATAAGTAGTATTAGGATTTAATTAACAAGTATAGAGAAAATCTTGAGAGTGAGGAGGAACAAGAGGCCGAAGATGACTCATAAGAGGATGAAGAGTACTCTCATTTGAAATTTGAGGACCCTTCAGAGGATGTCATTCCTAATGAAGACGAGGATGATGACAAGGGAAATAATTTTGAGAAGGACCAGTGGCGAAGTCAGAAATTTGTTTTAAGGGGGGCAATTTTTTTTTAATTCAATTCATTATGGGCAACGACATTCTTTTAAGTGGGCAACCTCCTATACGCATATATATCTCCTTAAAAAAAATTTATTTTGAGAGATTTGAGGGTGGGCATTTGCCCACCCTCACGTAGCAGTAGCTTCGCTAATGAGAAGGACAATGAAGAGAGAGATTGAACAGGTTAAAATAACTTGGGAATAAATTTAAGGTATAGAAACTTTGCTTTATTAAATTAGATTTAATTATATTAAGGATTATTAGCTTAAGTTAGTTTTATTTAAAATTCAATAAATTTAATTTAATAAAATTAATAGTTCCTGCATAATCAAACGATGATCTCGTAAATTTTTTTGGGCCTAAAAGTTTATGAAAATAATATATTCCTATCATTATCATTACTGACGTAACAAAATATCGACAACAGAATGACTTTGTCAACTTTTTCGTCTACGAAGGATTAAATTTGAACATTTTAAAAATGTTATCATTCATTTTGAATGCTCTAAAACATTAAAATCTAATTTATATTTTGATGAAATGTTAGAGTTAAATTTGTCATTTTTACCTTATTTTTAAATACTATGTCATTAATAATTTATTAAATATATTCTATCTTTATTTTATAAATCTATGCATCAAGATGTAATATATATATTTATGTATATCACTTTGATATTATTAATAATAACATTTAAATAAATTTAACCATTTTATTTAAAATATTATTTTGCAAAATTTGATGATTTTTAATTTTTATTATTTTAAAAATTTTCATACCCTACAAAATTATCTAAAAAATAAAATTTTCAATTTTTTATTAACATCGTTAGAAAAATAACAATTTATATACTTAAGCTTTGTTAGAAAGTGTTTAATATTTTATCACAATTTAAACACTACAGATTACAATATGTTAATAATATTGACTGTTTGTTTTTTAAGTACATTTTGGTCAAATAAATTACACATGTTATATATAAATAAATGGATAATATAACAACAGATTTATTGAAAACGTGCAATAGACATTTTTTTTTCATTGAAAGGTATATTATATATAAAGACATATTCTCCACTAGGTTTGGTCCATTCATGATTGAGATACACGAAGAGGTAAAAAATTAATTAAGCTTCTAATGCATCAACATGTGGGCACTTAGGGCTTAGTTAGGACATGCCACCTGTCTTTTTGTCAGACACTTTAAATTGTAATGCTGTTTCGTCTCAATAAATAAATATTTTTCTTCAAACAAAATGTTCAATTATACATGATTAAGAAGGAAGCTTAAAGGAGAGAAAAAAAATTTGTGATAGGCTTTTTGTCATCTCATATTTTAAGTTTTATGTTTTATTCCACCTATCAATATAAGGCTTATAAGTAATATTATTGGATACTGATATCAAAATGACATAACGCTCGCAGACACACCATGAGGGAGAGGGAGAGATGGGGAGGAGAATTTTTAATTGAATCCCAATACACAATAGAACTCCATCAGTTACACTCTTTTATAGGCAACAAAAACAATAAATGTCTAAAGTTTTACTTATATAAGCAATTATTCTATTGGACCAAAATTTTTGTCCAATTATATGATAGCTTAAGAAAGAAGTTATCTCCTTTTAACTTGGTTTAACATTTTTGGCTACAACTTGCTTCAAATCATGATAATTTCAGCTCTATTAAATGAAGATTCTGATGTCTCTTCCACGTGCTTTTGGCTATCATTTAATAAAGTGCATGTATCTATCTTCTTCCATATAAGGCTAGCTTGATTTATTTATTGACATTGCCTCCCTTAAATCAAGGGTAGAAATTTATCATTCCTAACAATTTATGCAGTTTGTGAAACAACTTAGACTTCAATGATTTACTAAAAATATCTGCAATTTATTCTTCAGTGTGACAACAAATAATCACTACTTTCTTTTCAGTTATAAAATCGTGAATTTTGTGAAACCGGATGTCTATATGCTTGGATCACCCATAAAAAACTAGATCTTTGCACAGTGCTTTTACGAACTTATTATCACATAATAATTCTATTAGAGCATCTTGTTTTTAATGTAGTACTTCAAACATTCTTCTTATCCATATTACTTGTGTAGCATAACTAGTTGCTAACATATATTCTACTTCAACTGTAAATAATGCAACCATGTGTTGTTTCTTTAAAGATCATGATATTATGTCAGTGCCAAGATGAAAAACATACCCTAATATGCTTTTTCTTATTTCTATATCTCTACCCCAATTACTATTTGTGTAACCTACAAGATTCACTTAATTAATATTTTTATAAAAAATTCGTTCATTCAAAGCAGCTTTGATATACCGAAAAATCCTCTTTGCTCCTTGTAAATGACAGGTACGAGGCTCCTCCATGAATTTGCTAAGTAACCTAACTCCAAAAATTATATCTAGTATATGGACATAAGTAATAATCCCAAAAACTTTGAGATGTCAAATGGAAGTTTTCCTTATGCTCCAAGCTCCTCAGGTGTTTTGTCATTAAGTCTTTTTATTGGACACCTGTTTAAAATATAAATAGCACAAGCAACAACTTCTGTCCAAAATTCTTTAGGCAATTGTTTAGAGCTCAACATGCATTTTACCATGTCTATAATAGTTTTATTCTTCCTTTTTGCTACTCCATTTTGTTGAGGTGTGTATCTGGTGGTCAACTGATGTTGAATTTCATACTGCTCAAAGACTTCTATACATGCAAGATACACTTAACCTCTATTTGTTCTTAATGCTTTAATTATGCAACCACTTTGCTCTTCTATAAAAACTTTACATGATTTAAACACATCACAAGCTTCTAATTTCTGTTTTAGAAAATACACCCAGGCCTTTCTACTAAAATCATCTATAAAAGTAATAAAATATCTGTTACCTCCATTGAATGGAACTTCAACAGTTATAGATCTAAATGAATAATTTCCAGTAGCTTCTTTGCTTTATAGGACTTTCCAACTAGAAATACATCCCTATGCTTTTTTCTCATCTCACTTTTCTCACATATATGGTTAGGAATATTCATAACAAGTAAGCCAGACATAAGCACTTTTCCAGAAAAATGAAAATGTCCAAAATGCATGTGATGTTGGGCCCCGATTCGCATTAAGCATGTTTTACTTTTTCTGAGGATTAGTTTGCTAATGTTCCTTTTAATTAGATTAAATTGGGGTTTTAGTACTTAGTTTATAGAATTAATGGAAGGGATTAGTTAGAATTAGAATTTTGGATAAGTTGTTAGAGTTAAATAAAATAGGAGGGTGTTAGGGTAAATTAGGAAGTTTGTCTATATTTTTAAGGCTTAAGGTTTATAAACATGGGCCTTGTAGTCTTATTATGCTATTAAATGAAGAAGAAAGGAAGTATTTGGGCTAGGGTCCACGAAATTTGCTATTAAAGGAGAAAATAATGAAGCAAAAGAGGAATAGCCGTGTGTTATAGGTGGAAGTCATGAAAGTGTAAGGAAAATAAAAAGGGAATGAGGAAATGTTGTCGTTTTGGGCTTAGGTTTTATAATAGGACAAATTTTACTTAAGTTATTGGGAGACCACCGAAAACTCACCAAGGAAAAGAGAGAGAAACATACGAAAATACCAAAGGAGAAAGAGAAGGGTGACTTTCGGCCAAGATAAGGAGAAGAAGAAGAAGAAGAAGAAGAAAAGAAGGAGCTTAGGTTTTTATGCTTTAGAAAGGAAGGTTTAAGAGTTTTCTTCAAGAGTAAAGTGGAAAGGAAGGGTTAATCCTCCACTGGAGACAAAAGAAGAAATTCGTGGGTTTCATATAGGTAAGAGGATTTTCGAAATTTGTTGGTTATTTAGATAGGTTTTGATGCTAATGGTTTAGATAAGGTTTGGGTAAGGTTATATGGAATAAATTTCATGTTTTCTTTTCCTAAGGATTGTGAATTTTGTTATCTCTTTTTATATGGGATTATTATGCTTGATGAAGGTTTAGAGAGGCCATTGGAAGTAGAGGAGAGGCAAATTGATCAACCTCCAAGCTAAAAGATTTAAGGTGGGTGATTTTCTTAATAATTGAGTTAATAGGCTATTTAACGTTTGTATAA
>JANKOE010000206.1:59622883-59643364 GCA_026284465.1 Erythroxylum citrifolium | reverse complement strand
TCCAGGAAATGAGCAGGATCCCGAGGAGCGAGCTTAAGGCATTTTACTCCAAGATTTGGATGATTTTGTATTTTGATAATTTTTGTAAAACAATGCTTTAGTTGCATTTTGAGAAAACATGTATTTTGAGGTTTTATTGTAAATGGGCTTAAAATGCCCACTAAAGCATTGTATGCTACATGATTAAATGACTCATGATATAATGAAGATGAATAGTATATGATTATGACTCAAAAGTGTATTTCAAAACCATGAATTCCTGTGCTTGATCGTATGGTTTGTGAAATGATGCATGAAATGTCATGGAACTCATATGGGTAGATAAGTGTCATGAATTTGAGGTTGGATAGATGTGTGTGTTAAAAGTGAAGTGGATGGTTAGGCTTGTGTGTGAGAATGAGTGTACCCATGTACATAAATGTGTATCTTGGTGGATGTGAGATTAAGTTTGAGTATTGATAAGTCAAACTAGGTGTTTGACATGTTCATAGGATAATATGACTATTGGATGAATGAATTTAAGAATATGGAAGGATTAGAAGTGTAAAGATTTGGTGCAGGAAATGGCTAAGTGAGAAATGGGCAAGGGAATTGTGAAAATTCCCCTGTCCGTTAAACGGACACGTCTGTCCGTTTAACGGACAGTCTCGGGTTAGAATAACCCCTCATGCTCAAAGTTGTGTCCGTTTAACGGACACCTCTGTCCGTTTAACGGACCAATTCGGGTGAAATAGTACCCAAGTTAAACATCATGTCCGTTAGACGGACATTCCAGTCCGTTTAACGGACTCATTCTGTGTGAATAGTATCCATGTTCGCCCTATGTCTGTTTAACGGACACCTATGTCTGTTTAACGGACACATTCGGGAGAAATAGTGTGCAAAGTGTCTTTATGTCCGTTCAACGGACATGCCTGTCTGTTTAACGGACAGTCTCAGGAGAAATAGTACCATTTTGGCACTTCGTGTCCGTTTAACGGACACTCTCGGGAAAGAAATCATGCAAGTCCAAACCATGTCCGTTTAACGGACACACGAGTCCGTTTAACGGACATGGCCAAAAAAGGGAAAATTTAACATTTTTTAGGGCAACCAAGGATTTAAGTCCTAATGAATATAAGCTCACCACTAAAGTGAGATAGTAATCGATGTCAAGATAAAGAGGGCAAGGTAAATCAAAAAGGTCAAGAATGTCTCGGGAATGGGTCCAAGTAGGGCTCACCCCCGGGACAGTCGGGCTCCGGGGCCGAGGTCCGACAAGTAACTTCTTCCCCTATAATGGGCCAAGCCTTACGATAGAAGAGCCCATTGAAGCCATCTGGTCCAGGGGCCTTATTAGGGTTAAAGGAATGGAAAACCTCACGAATCTCATCAGGGGAAACATCTGCAATTAGAGCATGGGAAGGGGCTTCCGCCAGGGGATGAGGAAAGAGGGGAGCTACAAACTCCTTGGAGGAGTGAAGGTTCTTCTCACTGCCAATAGAATCTTGAAAATAAGCAAGGAAATGAGTTTGGATATCAGCAAGATCTACGACCCGTCTTCCAGGACTCACCTCCAGAGAATGAATGGAGTTACGGTTCCTATGGGCAAGGAGAGAATTGTGAAAGAACTTACTATTTCGGTCACCTTCCTTGAGCCACTTGATTCTTGAAGCTTGTCTGTAAAAAGATTCCTGGTCTGCGAGAGAACGGTAGAGTTCACTAATAGCCTCAGACTCCCTAGCTAGCAGAAGAGAGGAACTAGGAGAAACCTTCAGAAGGTCCTGAATGGAAGTCAAAGTAGCTTGACAATTTTCTACCCTAACATTAATGTCACCAATCTGACACGAATTCATAAGTTTAAAAGCCTGTTTAACTTTCTTAAGCTTAGTAACAACTCTAAATAGAGGGGAACCTATAACAGGGAATGCCCAAGCTTCGGCAACCGTCTGGAGGAAATTAGGCTGATCAGCTAAAAAATTAAGGAACCTAAAGGGGCTGGCATGATTAAGATGGGGACCAACCGACTTCACTACTAAAGGGGAATGATCAGAGATTTGAGGATTATGGATAACACAATAGGAAGAAGGAAAATGAAGGGACCAAGCAGAGTTGATGAGAGTTCTGTCAAGCTTACGGGCTGTGAAGGAATTACCAATTTGTTTATTGGACCAAGTAAAACGGGGACCACTTGAGTTTAAGTCAAAAAGCCCAATACCATCAACAAACTGTCTAAAACCGTGATGAACATTCTAAACATTCAAGCTAGGGGGCAGAATCTTGAGGATAGAGGAGAGCATTAAAGTCCCCTGCTATCATCCAAGGAAGGACACCAACAGACTGAGAGAGACTGGACAGATCAGTCCAAAGACGCTGCCTAAGGGACGGATTATTAGCACTATAAACACAGGAGAGGAGGAAGGGACTAGTGCTGTTACGAGGGTGGATATCCAAATGGATAAACTGGTCCGAATAACAGAGGGGAGAGCATTGAAGGATATCTGGGTTCCAAGCTAATAGAATCCAGACATTAGGAGAATGGGTAAGGTTACTAAAGGTGTCCCAGCGAAGAAATAAAGAAGAGCAGACACTAGCCAAAAAATCTGAAGATCTAATTCTAGTCTCAACTAAACAAACAAAAGAGGCAGAAGTTTTCCTAAGCCAAGCCCGAACAGCCAGCTGCTTATTGGGGTGGTTAAGACCACGCACATTCCAAAAGACTAACTCCATACTTCAAAACCAACTAAGCCACAAACCAACTACTTCAGCTTTTTCCTAGCTTTCCTAGTTCTTCTAACAGAACAATCCCCCTCTACCCCACCCATAGCCCCAGGACTAGCAGGTCTCAATTCAGAAAAAGGAGAGGAGGGAATACCTGTCTGATTCGCTGCCAGGATTGGTGGCACCCCACTGTCACTACAGAGACCTTCTGGATATTGGAGGGATTGATCAGTTGTAGGAGGATTGTCTGCCTGACGAACCTCATTGGCCTCAGGAGCCTGCAAGTCTTCTACAAGAGCTGGTTGGTGAGGACCGGCCATTGGACCCTACAGGGGCTCCATAGAAGGGGTAGGAGCAAGAGATGGCTGAACCTCTGAAACTGGAGAACCTGAATCCTGACACTGCTCTAGATCCACAGCGGCCTTCGGAGCCTGCAATTCATCAACATTGACTAGAAGGGGAGGATCTACCATCAAAATCTTCGGGGGCTCCTGAAATGGAGCAGGGGTAGGGAATGGCTGCTCCTCAGGTACGGCTAACCCTGAAGCCGAACTCTGCTCAAGTTCTGTAGAAAGTCCTGTGGCAAACTTTCGGCCTATAGGCGCCCACACCTTGCGAAGCTGACTGGCAGGAGGCTTCCACTCATATTCAATAGACACTTCCTGAAATGTAAGCTGCCCCTTCTCTCCATAAGTGGCCAATTGAAATGAAGAAGGCCATTGCTTCTACAGACCCAGTTCAACGCATAACCTGGCATAACTAATCCTGGACATTTTTGCCGTCGGGGTATCCATCAGCAAAGGGAGCCCCACTGCAATTGCTATCCGACCCAGACCCTCAGTATTCCAGTATTCGACTGGAACGTTATAGAACCGAGCCCACACCGGAGCCTTACAAATTTCGATTGTGGCTCCGCCATTCAGGCTTCATTGACGAAGAAACAGAGGCTGACCTTGGATGTGCCATGGACCTCGTTCAACAACGGATTTCATGCCCTGCTCAGAAGCAAACCGAAAGAGGAAATTATTGGAGCTTGAAATCAAAATTTCCTGAAGACCAAAGTCTGCCCAAGCTTTTGTCAATGCACACTGGACCACCGGATAGGCTGGACGCTTGGCCAAGAAGAAGCCAACCAACGCCGTTCGGAATTTTGAGGCACCTCTCTGCGCGAGCTCCCTTGGAGGAATGACAAAAACCTGATCTCCTTTATCTCAGGAGGGAAGAAAGACAGTTCCTGAGACTCGGAGAGAGCCCCCGAATCAGCTTCCACCATAAACTTCCAAGATCTAGGTGGAGCTGTCGGAATAGGTTGCAAGGGAGGACGAGGAGGAAGAGTGGAAGCAAGAGGGGACAATGGAAGAATGGAGGGAGGAGACGAAATCGTGGGAGGGGAGGAATTTTGGAGAGGACGAGGCAAAGGATCTGGAATTTGAGTATTAGGGTTCGAGTTTTTGGAAAGGGGGATGGGACGAGTGGGAGAACAAGGGCTTTTAGAGAGAGTTGAAGAAGAAGGGTCATGGGACAGAGGAGAGCAAGGAGTCGGGGAAGAGGAAGAAGCCAAAGCTGAGGAGTGGACCATCTCCACCGTTAGAAAGACTCGCTCGCCGGAACGCTCACATCTCTCGCCCACTCACGTGCAGGATTACATTAATTTTTAAAAAAAATTAATAAGCATGTCTTCTATTTGTCACTATTAACTATAAGATTAATGGAGAGTTGTTTTTGTAAAAAATTAAAAATTTAAACATTTTATTGCTATTTTTAATAATTTTAATATTACAAAATTAAGTAAAATTCCAAACTTTTAATATTATATTAATTGAAACTAAACTTTTATATTTTATTATTTATGCATATTAAACGCTTTAATGTATCATATTACTTAGCATTTTATTTAAAGTAAGTCATATTTACTTCACCTTTTGTTGAAGATATGATGTTTTTGCTTCTAAAAGAGAGGTCTTTTTTACTTCCGTGGTGGCTCCGTGGCAAGCCAGAATTCTAGCTGTAAAGCACGCAATTTGTTGAACTCTTTCAAAACGTCATTTAAGTGAATTAAATGCTGATAAATAATTTTAAGGTATTTAATTTATTTCAATAAAACTAGATTAATAATAAATCCAAATCGATAGAGATGAAATTGGTAATAAAAATTTAACAAAAGGGGGGTTTCAAAATCTAAAAGTTTGACTAGGGTTAGTATTTTAATTTAAAAACTAATAAATAAATTTTGATTTGACTTTAGATTAAAATTTTTACAATTTTAAATTTTAAATTTGAAAAACTTGCTAAGTTTGAGTTACAGATCAGTGTGTGCTAGACTCGTGTGCATGTTGAGTGATTATCGGCTAAGGGATATTCCAAAAATAAATACTTCGAAGGCATATCTTGGAAGAAACTTTAATTCATAACCGCCTCATAAAGATAAAGCAAGAAAAGCGTGAGCAAGATAAAATAAATACACGAGAATTTAGCAGAAGTGTTGACGACAGGACAGTACAGCGAGACCAGTGTGGAATAGTAGTGGGAAGACGGTTGGATTAGGACAGTGGAACAGACAAAGTCTCTTCCCGTGCTATTGTGGGATAAGTGTAGAGTCAAAGATGGAGGGCAGAGGCATTAATGCTGTATTGATGGCGACGGTGATGGTACTTTTGGTATGGCAGCCCAAGATGAGCTCCGCAAACTGTATGCACGATTGTTTACAGGCCTGCCCAACCCCAATTTGTGTTCTTATTTGCAAAATTAAGTGCCATACGGAGACCTCAAGTCAGACCAAAGCTTCCTCCTTACAGAATTCCCTAAATCAGAATCTGAAGGAGAAGGATAACCAGAATTACTCAGGCAATCATTAGGCTTCATGGCATTATCAGGTTATGGGGTCAGTATATAGCATATGGGATAACTGCTCCTAGCCTCCTTCAATAAGAGCCTGATCTGTTGACATCGTGACTGAACTTCTCTTTCTTGTACTAACGGTGTCCTGCAACATTGGTAAATAAAACTTTAATTAGCTGAATATTGAGCTACCTGAATACAAAATTATACTCCCTCTGATTCATAATAAGAGTCGTTTTAGAAGAATTTTAATTATTCAAAATAAGTGTCGTTTGCGACTTTTTATGCATATTTATAATTTTACTTCCAAAATTACCCTTTAATTTCTATCACATCTTAATTACACAGATTACACAGATTATATTTTCAAGGCACTATAACATGTAATTAATAAGAGTATATAAGATATTTCATTAACTTTCTTAATAAACGTGCATTCCTCTAAAACGACTCTTATTATGAATCGGATGGAATATTATATTTTGGTTTGTATTGATTAAGATATTCTAATTGAGCAAACTCGTCATTACTTTTCTAGAGGTAACCAACATTTACAGCAGACCCGTTGTAGAGAAAGGAATTAAATGTTTGGACCATTTGAATTGATAACAATTAGCTTCTTTTTTTTTAACTTTCTTATATGCTTTTGGTGTAAACAACTTACTAAAACATGTTATCTTGCCATGTAGTCCAGAACCCTTCGTTACTGGTAAGTTGTGATCATTGCTTCTCAGATAAATGAGTTAAAAGAGAATGCTTCGCCAAAAGAGGGGCTTAAAAGTCTGGAACCAACTTGTATGTGATGGTCAGCCTACTGTTTTCCTTAAACACTTACAGGGCACGGGTGAGTTGATAAGGGGCTCGGGTTCAAACTTGTCCTCATGTATGCAGTTGTTTAAAATTTGAGGTCAAAGTTTTACTTGTCATTAGGGACCTACCCAACTCAAACGGGGATTAGTTTGAGTGTGGATGGCTTAAAGGTGTCTTTCTATAGTTGAGACCATCCTAGAACTCCTGGCGAGCAACCAAAAAAAGAAAAAAAAAATTGAAATCCTAAATCACTCTCCTTAAAATGCTTAGACAAACGCTTAGACACCCACCCCATCCTCCAAAGAACTTATAGCCAAAGAATCTATAGTTAAACCTCAAATCATTCCAACTATACCCTCTCTTAGCTCTTCTGTTTCAGATAACCCCTATCTCTAAAATTACCTCTTCTCAATCCATTATAATACCTAACAATCCCACCTACCTCAGGTTATCCCTCCCATAGAAACTGAACCTAAGTCCCCCCATCCTCCTTATAAACAAATTGTTAAAGCCCAAGCTTCCTCTTCCATACAAAACACTAAAATAGAGCTTCTAGCCTAGGGTAACGCCTTTGATTAGATCCAGTTCAGCCCCTTCATCATCAAATTGAACCCTCTATTGATCTTAGTCTTTCTAGTAAAGACTCCTCCCCCAAATCCTCTCTTCCTTTAAGAAGGAAATCTAGTAGAAATCATAATGGCAAGGGCTTCCAAAGCCCTACGTAATTATGATTATAGCGTAAAACACCAAGGGTCTTCCCCTTAGCTATGGATTTTTCAATTCTCCAGGTGTTCCAGATCACTCCCAAGTAGAAATAAACCTATACCCGCACTTGAGGAAACTAAAGACTCCTTTTAGTTTCTTCAATATAATAGCCAATATAAAGGGATATGATAAGTAGGGCTCTAGATACTCAAGTTGAAGGATACTAAGCTTACAAACTAGTCACTAGACTGAAGATTTTCAAAAAAGAACTAAAGGAATGTGTAGAAATCTCCTATGTAGTGGATCAGGAGCTAGCAAGGTATTCCCAAAGGTTAAAGTGGAAGGTAATATGCGTACTAAATCTTAAGGGCGATTAGGGATAAAGTCTATCAGAGCTACTAATAAAACTCTCTTGGTTAAGAGGATCTGAAGCATTGTTAATGAAAAAGAAAACCTTTGGTTAAAGTGGATGCATGAAGAGTACTTAAAGGACTAGTTCCTGGACTATTAAGCCTAACTCTTATGCCTCTTCAACCATCAAACTCTTACTAAAGCTTAAGGTAATAATGGCTAAAGAAATAAAGCGTATTTATAGGGTATGGTTTGACAATTGGTCAGATACAGGTCCCCTAAATCTCCTACCATCCTTCCCCTCCTTGCAACGTGCACTTCCCTCTAATGCCAAGGTCAAGGTCCTAATTAGGAATAACCTATACATCGGCCTCCAAGAAGCCTTGCAAACTTCTTTACCAAGTGATTGAGTGGAAGGGACTCATTCATCCTTAACCAAAGGTTAGGGGTTTGATCTTTAGTTTTGGGTATGAAGCAGCCTTAAATTCTTGAACCAGTTGTCTCATCCTGTGAGGTGCCTACAAACTAACGAGGGGATTAGTCACTGGATCCGTCAATGGATACCCTGATTTAAGACCAAAAAAAAAATTCCCAAAGCACCAGCCTAATTCTTCTAGAATAGACACAATATTATGGCTCAAAATTCCCTGACGCGAGCACTGTTGACAGAGAGAGTTGCAAAATGTCAGGGTTTTTGTTTCTGATTAGCTTCTGAATTGTACTCTAATTTGCTTAAGTTATCCAATTAATACTTGTAAAACGATTGCGCTACATTTAACATTTCTCGTGGATAAATTCCTTTTAATTTCTAGAAAGGTTTGTGACAATTTTCTTTTGAAAATTTAATTTTGTTCTAAAATAATTTAACATTGAAAAATATTTTATTTAAATTTCGTGATAAAACTTAATCTGTATACACCATACACATAATATATCTTAATTTTAAAAGTAGATTTCATATTCTAATTGTCATTATATCAGTGTGCACAATCCCTATACTCTTGAACCCTTTCTATGATACCTTCTACTAGTGGTTAGCTTGCCTCAGCTATCAAGATCAGTGGCAAGTTCAAAACTAGAAGGAATGTTAAGCCAGTGAGTTCCACCCCAATAGCAAGCTCTTTCATTTCCCTAATGCTTTGACAGTAACAATTGTATAATTACTAAATAATGCACACATGACATGAGCGACACCAGCGAAGCTTCTGAATATGAACATAAGATTTTCAACCTAAAACCTTTTTGCAGAAGTAATTAACAAGTATGAATGAAAACCTTTTGCTGGTTTTATCATACCTTCTGCCAATATGGGGATTGAGTTCTTAGAGAAGGTTTCAATGATAATGTCGGGTTCTATAGAACCCATTTTATATAAAGTTGGTTTTTAATAATATGTTAAATATTTTTTAAAGAAATTAAACATATGTTTAAGGTTATGTTAGTTTAAATTTTAAATAAAATAATGTTTATATCATCTAAATATTATTAAATATTTATATTTAATTTCAATTTTAATTAAAGTTTTTCTATAGAAATAGCACCTTTTACCATATAAAATATTATTGACATTAGAAAATTAGATCTTTCATAAAAAATCAAAATTTTATTTTGATATTACAAAAGTTTTTATCAATTCTTAAACCTTTGATCCAATATTATTTTATTCTAAATAAAAATATATCAATAGCTTTTGTATTTCGTCTGTTAGGAAGTCATGGATTCATACATCACATGCAGACTAAGGTAGCAGAAATGTCGGAATCTAAGTTCCAACCCCACGACATCCCCAAAATCCAGAATCTTAGATACATGCATACACAGATTATAAGAATATGAAATTTCAACACATGTACCTTTGATAATGCTCCTCTTTTCATTAATCTTCTCCTTGTTTGAGTTGTAGCCCTTCCTTGATCACTCAAAAACACGTAAAAATGAAAAGGCAATGTGTAAGGGTGGTTAAAACACCAAACAAGATGAGTTCACGTAGATACTCAAATAGAGAGATAGATCAAGATTATGTAGCGTACAATTAAATTCATACATCAAGATTATGTTGCATACAATTTAATTCATGCCACAATTGCATAAATTGCATGAACAAGACTCAAAGACCACTTATCTCTAACTCCATAACACATCTGGACCCTTATCCTCTCACTTGAGTGTATTTTTAACTTGTTAGTCCATGTGTACATAAGTGAAGAACTCACTTATGCATCATCTTTCGTGCCTTCGGTCACGATCATGGCCTACTTCAATGACAACCATGCACACTTTGTTTTTAATCCGATCTTTTATACGCGTGACCCTTAAGTGTCCATTTATTTTAGGCACTTGAATTAACTCTTAATTTGAGAAAATCATGTATGGTTTCATGCCACTTGAATTAACTCTTAATTCAAGCAAATCAAGAAGGGTTTCATGATGCCAATTTACCGAAATATAAGTGGATTAACACGCGAACTCTTCGATAGTTAATTTTCCAACTTACAAATCTTTTCATAAAAAATTACCGTACAATTCGTCCCTTCATCATTCTATACCCTACTTGGTTCGAAGTTTGGGCTATGTGTCAACTCCCGTTAGACTGACTACGTCACATCTAGTCCAAGCAATGTTAGTTCTTGTCCTGAGATCTCATTACTCTATGTGTAATTGAAGACTCTCTTTCATGACACATAACTACTCTAGCCAGAGACTCCTAAGTAATGACCCCAACAAGGGGCCATGGGTATCATCTCCTTCTATCAGGAGTGGTGAAGCCTTTATTGACTACCCAATTACTTTCAAATTCCAATAGTTGTACCCAATCACCACCTTATAAACGTCCTCGTCTTGAGGCAACAAGGAATGATATTAAAGCATAGGATTAATATCCAAGATATCCTTGAGTATCTCAAGCCTAAGAATATTTACACCATTGCTATGTTGAGATTAATCATTAACATTTGATAGATGATCTATATGATAATGTTCTAGCGGGTCATCCAATGTGCTTACTACTCTTAGCAAGTATCCACATGTTAACTCTAAACATCTCATGCTTACAGTTTGTCAAATCCACTGCTTGATTAAATCAAGGAGTATAACATGTGCTAGTCTATCCGGATTAATAATGTCCTGTCTTATTAATCCTATAACTAGGGATAATTTAAATACTAACATAATTGCACATGATAGGAATCTCATTATTATGATCTCATCATGATTTCATTCATGTTATGTATTGTTTCATGAACCTCAATAATTTTACATAAGATCGACATTAATTTATAAATAAACGAACATTAACTTAATGAAAAATTACCTTGTTCTTTATTAATCAAAATAAAGTTTGTACAAAAGTGCTAAAGGTCATTGCCTTTATAGCATTACTCTAATAATCTCCCACTTGCACTAAAGTCAATCGCCTTTGTATCTAATACCATAGGTGAGTACACTATAATCAAATTTCATTTGAGGAAGTGGCTTAGTCAAAGGATCAGCGATGTTCTGATATGTGGGCACTATCCTTATCTTCACATCACCTCTATCAATTATCTCCCTGATCAAGTGATATCTCCTGAGTACGTGCTTGGACCTCTAATGAGACCTTGGTTCCTTGGCTTGGGCAATAGCCCCATTGTTATCACCGTACAACAGTATTGGGTCTATAATGCTTGGAACCACTCTAAGTTCCACAACGAACTTCTTGATCTAAACAATTTCTTTTATTGCTTTCACAACTACAATGTATTCTAACTCGGACGTTGAATCTATAGTCGTCTCTTGTTTGGAACTCTTCCAACTGACTGCTCCACCATTCTTTGTGAAAATGTAACCTGATTGAGATTTGGAGTCATCCTGGTTAGATTGAAAACTGGCATCTGTATGTTCGCTCACTACGAGATCTCCATCTTTATATATCAAGAATACATCCTTAGTCATTCTTAAGTACTTTAGGATATTCTTGACAGCCACCCAGTGACACTCACCAAGATCCGATTAATATCTGCTTGTAACACTTAGAACATACGATATATCGGGTCTTGTACATAACATAGCATACATGATTGATCCTATTGTCGAAGCATATAGGATCATAATCATGCGAGTCCTCTCATCTTGCATCTTGGGACACATAGATTTCGAGAGTTTTATCCCATAATTTATGGGAAGAAACCCTCTCTTAAACTGCTCCATGCTAAACCTCTTTACCACTTTATTTATATATGTAGACTGTGAAAGATCTAGCAACTTCCTTTATTTATCTCTATAGATCTTTATTCCTAATATATAAGTTGCTTCTCTAAGTTCTTTCATGGAAAACTTCTGGGACAACCAAATTTTGACTGATTGCAAACTTGACACATCATTTCCTATTAGTAATATGTCATCCATATATAACACAAGAAATATGATAGCACTCCCACTAACCTTTTTGTACATACAAGGTTCATCAGGATTTTGTGAGAAACTAAACTATTTGATTGTTTCATCAAATTGAACGTTCCAAATCCTAGACGCTTGCTTCAATCCATAAATTGATTTCTGAAGCTTGCATATCTTTTTGTCATCTTTAGATATGAAGCCCTTAGGTTATATCATATACACATCATTAACTAGGTTTCCATTCAGGAAAGTCAGCTTCACATCCATTTGTCATATCTCATAATCATAATGAGCAGCAATGGCTAGGAGTATTCTAATGGATTTAAGCATGGCTAAGAGGCTAAATGTCTCATCATAATCAACTCTTTGTCTTTGACGATAACCTTTAATGACTAGCCTTGCTTTATAGGTAATCACATTACCATCCATGTTGATTTTCTTCTTGAAAATCCACTTGCACCCTATGGGTTTTAGCCCTTCGGGTGGGTCAACCAAAGTCCATACTTGATTTTCAAATATGGAATCCATTTCGTACTTTTATGGCTTGAAGCCATTTTTCAAATTTTGAACTCTTCAGAGCCTCTTCATAGGTTGTAGACTTGTCTTCCTCTATGAGCAATACGTCATTTTTTTTTTACTTACGAGAAATCCATCTCTCTGGAACATTGCATATCCTACTTGACCTATGAACATTTTGTGTGTCAGAAGGTTCAACCGTTGTCTCATTTTCGTGAACAATAGTCTTGGGTTTAGGCAATTGATCTACATCTGTTTAAGCATTATGAACTTCATCAAGTTCAACTTCGCTCCTATTGTTTGCTCTTGGAAGAAACTCTTTCTCTAAAAAGACAACATACTTTGAGACAAACACCTTTTGCTTTAAAGCATTGTATAACTGATATCTAATTGTTTCCTTATGATATCCTATAAATAAACATTTATCAGATTTCGCTTCAAGCTTGTCTGATCGAATCTTTTATTTTTAGCTAATTAAGTTGAATCCACCAACCTAATCAACTCACCACCAAACATGTTTATTAGTTATTTGACATAGTTAAACAGTTAGCACTTTCCAATCCACTAAAATATGGTTGAAAAGCATCTACCAAATGGGGTCAAAGTCTGTATGCAACTTCAAGGAGAATCCCTCTTCCCCAACCCTTCTCTTCAAGCCACCTACTACCTTACGCTTGCTTTCAATACGGTGGCCAATACAATATTGAAGTTATCCAATCACCTCCTCCTGGACCCATCTCTATCGACCTCCACATCATGCAATCTGACAGCACCTCCACCCTTTTCTCGGGCTTATCTGCCATTGTGCTTCGTCAAACCCTCTACTCCACCACACATGTGGGTCTTTACGACATCTGAAACAAAAGTGAGCTGATCGGACACTGGGAACTTTCCATTTATTCATAAGATAACTGTCGACTTAATCTCTAAGGGTGTGGGAGCTGCTTTTGGGAACCTTGCTGATGTGGCAATGGTCCACATGTAGGTTGATAGTCATCTTCCTTTCGACTAGCGATGAAACTACAAGTGCGTTGAATATTAAAGCATGAGGGTGTTGGTAGCTTGTGGAAAGACTCAAGTCTTGCGGTGAACCGCGCGATGATCATGACTGCGTCCCAGCTTGCCACGCAAAATCAGGTGAAGGAATGTATAATGGAGAAGGATATGATGAGCCACGGGATCGGGACCCATATGGTAGCTAGCTTTTCTGTTGTGTTTGTGACTGCTTTGGCTTTGAACCTAATGGATATTACTAAGACCAGAGTGATGAACATGATGACAATGTCTGGACCGAAGCCGTTGTATAAGGTGGCATTGGATTGTGCCTTGAAGATGGTGAGAGTTGAGGGGCTAATGGCTTTGTACAAAGGCTTTATTCCCACAATTTCCAAACAAGGGCCATTCACGGTGGTGCTTTTTGTCACGCTTCAGCAATAATCTTTATCAAGGGATCTCGTATGGTAATTACTATATTTTGATACTACTTATGAATCGTCTTAGGATAATTCAGTCGGTAGTAATTGGATACAGTATGAACCATAAGGAGATAGTTGAGTAAGTTAATATAGGATTCGTCACTCTAAAGTAATTAGAAAGAATATTCTACTGTTCTTGATTAGTAATGATTTATATAATACTCTGGCCAAAGTGAATTGACATTTAAAAATGCATTTCAATTTTCAATTATAAATCAATAACTAATTAGCAAGAACGAACATAATTGGACTAAAAGAGTAGACATTATACTCATACTTTGTCTAATGAGAATGTTGAATGACAAAAGAATTCAATTATACATCATAACCATGCATGGATGAAACAGGAGGTGTGTGAAAGTAGTTGGTGAAACGTGGGTTGTGATTTAACACACAAGGAAGTGTGGACATCAGTTGCAAAACAAGGAGCATCTGTTTGAAAATCGTGGGAGGGAGGTAGTTGCAAAAGCAGGTGTAAGCTTTTAGAGAAGACGATGGGCATGTGTGAGTCATGTGCCCACCTTCTTCGGAACACATCTGTAGCTGACGTGATTGGTGCGTGCACTGCACATGCCAGTAAACCTCTTTGTTGATCGTGGGGCATGCACTGCACGCATCAGCTTGTCATCATCTGGCTCTTTTGATTTCTTAAATATTTTTAAAAAACCTAATTTTTATATACTCATAATAAAATTAAATGAAGTGTTTCCAATTTTGAAAATTTGTTTTCAAAGGGAATTTTTATTTGGAAAGGGTTTTGAATTTAGTTTAATCTTTCAAGAGTTAAATTATTAAATTAAATTAGTTATCAAATCAATAATTAGAATCAAGAAATAGATTTTTAAATAATTTCATTCATAATTAGATTATGTTTGAAATTATAAATATAATGTGATTATATTATTTTAATGAGACCGGCAATTTTTTGAAAACTATAAATCTCTCAATTAAATATTAAGTACACATTAGGAATGTGATAGTTGTCTTTCATTATTTGAGAATAAAACCAGAATTCTATTTATTACTTGGCTTGTTGAGTAAACTTAAGATCACTTTAACCCGGATATGTTTTATCTTAAATTAATAGGTCATACTTAACTAAATTTGTATACTTCGATGAACAAACTCATGATCATATGAATTTAGAGGCAAGATTAGGAATAATATATGTGATATATTTTGGCAAAATTTGTCATCTAACAGTTCTAGGTGTCACATGAGATGTGATTGAAAAGTAGTTTTCTACCTAATTTAAATTTAGTTTGTTTGTTGAGCAAACTCAAGATCAATTAATTTTAAATAGGATCTTAGCCTATTAGGAAATTATTTTATAATTTTTTGATATAATAGTGAGGGCTATATTTTGAATAAAATAGTGGGAGTAATTAAATAATTTTAAAGTCCTTATTTTATTTAATTTTGGATATAAACTAATATTTGCTCCTTTTGTGTTTTTCGATTATTGAATATGAAGATGAGTATCAACCTGACATTGAGGAGCATCATGGATACTAACAAGTTGACTGGAGCCAACTTTTCAGACTGGTTACGAAACTTAATAGGTAATTTTCCAAATTTTAAATTAAAACCTCTTATTTTGCAAGTATACTGATCAGAAATCGCAGTATAGATAGGTATGGTCCCACAGGGATTGGTTAGTTACAGAAATGATCCAAATTTTGTTTGTTCAGGAAACTCAAACAATTAGATTTGAAAGATCCAAAATATAAAAATTAAGAGTCATACATACACACTTTAGGGTTGTCACAAAAGTAACAACACAAATTTAGAAAATGGTGAATCAAAGTATCAATTTAATAACTTAGGATTGTCATTACCTAACTATGTATTCTCCCACTTTAGCAATGTTCATTATGTTTAGTACAAAATTTCTTAATGTCCTGGTTCTTTCACTCTCATTACTTGAACCAAATAAGCCTTGTTTAATGATGTAAATAAATTAGTAAGCTCTCACTTCCAATTTTTCACCTAACCATTAAAAGAATATGAACATATTTTCGGACAGCCACTTTTCCATTTAAGATCTCTCTCCCAATGGCAAGGTAACTTGATATATGGAGTGTTCTTGGTGTAAGCCCACTCTCATGGCACATACTAACATATTTCTTAACTTCATATCTCTATATGAGCTAAGTATGCATGGACAACCATATACCATAAACATCAAACACATCCATAACATTGAATAAAGTGAGGTACTACAAAGTTTAGGCAATAACAACCTTAATAACTACGCAGAAGTCCATTAAAATCTCATCCAACATGTTCATAACATATCCATACATCCTTCTCGGTCAACAAAATACAACAAAGAAGCAAGAAAAGAGAAGAAGTATGGCTTATATGTTGAAGAGCAAAGCTAGAATTCTATGATGACAACTTGTGTCTCCTTGAAATCCTTTGATTACACCTTGAATTCTTTTGTTTTTTCTCTTAAAAATACATTCTTCTCTCTCCCATGGATGTCTTACACGACCTCCTCCTTTCTAGGGTTTAAAATTGAGTTTTTATACCTCATTTAATGCTGAAAATGACATAAGAAGGAGGAAGTTACCAACTGGAATTATCTAGAAAACTTTGTTTTCTGTCTTGACTTCAATCCCTGATATCATATTGATTTCTTATCCAGATTGGGATGTTATTCCACCAATTTGAAAATGAATTTATCCTTTCTTTTGGATGAAAAATGAAAACATCCAATAAGAACGGTATCTTGCAAAAGCTTAACATTGGTGATGGGTTGGCCTAGGAAAATTCCAGCTTTCCTTTGGGTCATATGACTTGCTTTCTCTTCGGTTCTTGTATCCTTCCATCCCTTAAAATCACCTTTAAACCTATTGATTAACAACAAATTTAATCACTTAATCATGCCCAAAACATATGCAATTCATACCAACATAATGTAAGAAAACGATGTGGAACAATGTCATGCAAAACCTAATCTTAAAGACCTAATTCACACACATTCATACATATTCGCTTGCATTCATACATAATCATGCAGTTATATGAAACTAAGACAAAACATAAGATAAAAAAGTTAACAACAATCAATTTTTCATAATTAACTAACAAATTATCCTAATAAAAGTATGTACAAATGCTACCTATCAAAACTTAAGAATAGTTCTCAGGCAAGAAAAGAAGTTATACATTCTTGATACTCCTGCTCCATTAAAACCTTGTTTAAATGCAACTGATGAAGATTGGGAGAAACATCAACGTTATGTTGATGGCATTGAACAAGCTACATGTGTGATGTTAGCTAGCATGTCTCCTGAACTTCAGAGGTAGTATGAGAACAAGGATGCACCTATTATGAAACTACATCTTAAGGAGTTATTTGGTGCACAAAGTAGGGTAGAGAGATATCAAATATCCAAGGCACTGTTTCAATGCAAGATGACAGAAGGATCTTCAGTTAACTTGCATGTGCTAAAGATGAATGGGTATATTGAAAAATTGGCCCAATTAGGTTTTGTCATGGACCACAAGTTAAACATTGATCTAGTGTTGTAGTCTCTAAGTTCAAGCTTTTCACAATTCGTCATAAATTCCAACTTGAACTAGAAGGACATGACATTGCCTGAACTATTGAACATGTTCAAGATTGCGGAAGGGTGCCTTAAGAAGGAACCCAATTTTGTACTTGTTATCGGTTCTTCTAAGAGCAAGAAAAAAGGCCATAAGAAGAATAAGAACAAGCAACAGAAGGCTTCTACTAGTGTCGTAAAGGCCAAAGGAGGTGTCAAGAAGAAGAGCAATGATAAGGGCACATGTTTTTATTATGGAGTCAATAGATATTGGAAGAAGAATTGCCCATCTTATCTTACTAGCCTGAAAGATAAAAAGCTTAAGGAAGCTGTCTCTTCAGGTACATTTATGATTAAGATTAATCTTTTAACTTATGTTCCACATACTTAGGTATTAGATACTGGATGTGGTTCTCATATTTGTAATAACATGCAGATGTTAACATAGAGTAAATCTTTGAAGAAAGGCGAAGTGGACCTACGAGTTGGAAATGGAGCAATAGTTGTTGCATTAGTTGTAGAAACTTGTAGTTTAACTTTACCTTCTAGTCTTTTATTAGAACTTGATAATTTTTATTATGTTCCTGTTATTACAAGAAATATCATTTCTATTTCTTATTTGGATTTGAATGGATTTGACTTTGTAATTAAGAATAACAGTTGTTCTTTTTATAAAGATGATGTTTATTATGGATTTGGATTACTTACAAATGGTTTGTATGAGTTATATCTTGAAAGGCCAATTCTTAATATAAATAGTAAGAAAATAGAATCAAGTAACCAAAATCCATCTTATTTATGGCACTGTAAGTTAGGTCATATCAATGAAACTAGAATCACAAAATTACATAAAGAAGGATATTTGGATCCTTTTGATTATGAATCATATGAAACTTGTGAATCTTGTTTATTTGGAAAAGATAACCAAACTATCCTTTAAGGGAAAGGGATAACATGCTAGTGAGTTGTTAGAATTATTACATTTAGATTTATATGGGCCTATGTCCACAAATGCTAGAGATGGATTCTCGTATTTCATTACATTCACAGATGACCATTCTAGATATGGTTATGTGTACTTGATGAAATAAAAGTCTAAATCATTAGAAAAGTTCAAAGAATTTAAACTAGAGGTTGAGAAACTAACCGAAAAAAGTATTAATACATTTAGATCATGGTGAATACATAGCCCACGAGTTTCTAGGTTGCTTAAAAGAGAATGAGATTCTCTCACAATAGACTCCTCCTGCAACTCCATAACATAGTGGAGTTTCTGAGAGGAGAAATTGTACACTATTAGATATGATACGTTCTATGATGAGCGATACAGTCCTTCCTATGTCCTTTTGGGGATACACAATTGAAATCGCAATATATCTTCTAAATAGAGTTCCATCTAAATCAGTTGATAAGACACCATATGAGATATAGATTGGTAGAGACCTGGATTATTACCCTTAAAGATTTAGGGATGTGAAGCATGCTATATCTGATAAGCTTCAAGCTAAATCAGATAAATGTAAATTTGTGGGGTATCCGAAAGAGAATTTCGGATATCAATTTTACCGTGCTATTGAGTAAAAGATGTTTGTCTTAAGACAAACTATATTCTTAGAAAGAGAATTTATTCTCAAAGAAAGTAATGGGAGTGACGTTGAACTTAGATAAATTTAAAAGCCACAAATTCACATTGAAATGGAATAAGAACCTCAAGTCGAGACATATAATGTATAACCAAGAGTTGAAGAAACACATAGTTCGCGACGAACTAGTAGGATACGTCATCCTCCCACTAGATTAGATGTACATATTGAGCAGGGAAATGGTAACGTATCACTCATGCATGATGAGTATGTATCGCTCATACATGATGAGCCTACTAATTTTAAAAAAAGTAATGTTTGACATTGATTCTTTAAAATGGCAAGAAGCTATGAGATCTGAAATGGAATCCATATACACTAATCAAGTATGGACTTTGGTGGATGCACTTAATGGTATTGTATCTATTGGAAGCAAGTGGGTTTTTAAGAGAAAAATTGACATGGATGGCAATGTACATACGTACAAAGCGAGGTTAGTGACTAAAGGTTACAAACAAAAACAAGTGGTTAATTTTAATGAAACCTTTTTGCCAGTAGTTACGCTAAAATAAATCAGGATCTTATTAACTGTAGCAGCATATCATGATTACGAAATTTGACATATGGATGTCAAAACAGCATTTCTCAATGGGAATTTACAGGAGGATATGTATATGACACAACTTGAAGGTTTTAAATCCAAGAGATTTCCTAATTAAGTATGAAAGTTGCAAAGGTCCATTTATAGACTTAAACAAGCGTCACGGAGTTGGAACATCCATTTTGATGAGGCAATCAAAGAGTTTGATTTTATAAAAAATGTGGATGATCTATAAGAAGGTTAATGGGAGTGCAATTATTTTCTTAGTACTATATGTTGATGATCTACTGCTAATTGGAAATGACATCCCTATATTACAGACTGTAAAGATTTGGTTGTCCAAGAACTTCTATATAAAGGATATAGGAGAAGCAGCCTATGTTATGGGAATAAAGATCTATAGAAATAGATCAAAAACGTTGCTTGGATTGTCCCATCTACGTATATAGATAAAGTGCTAAAGAGTTTTAGCATGGAGAATTCCCATAGGGGATTCTTACACATGTCGCATAGGATTTATCTCTCACAGAGTATGGGTCCAAAGACACAAAAGGAGAGAGATAAAATGGAAATGGATTGTACTTTGTATGTTTCGACAATTGGATCAATCGTGTATGTGATGCTATATATTAGACTAGATGTCTCTTATGCTTTGAACATAACGAGTAGGTTTCAAGCCAATCCAGGTGAGGGTCACTAGACGGCTGTGAAAAATATTTTAAAGTACTTGAGAAAAACTAAAGATGTTTTCTTGATCTATGGAGGACCTGAACTAAGAGTTCAAAGATATTCAGATGCTAGTTTCCAGTCAGATCCCGATGATAGTATATCACAGTCAGGGTATATTTTTACTCTAAATGGTGGTGTAGTAAGTTGAAAGAGTTCCAAACAACCAACCATTGTTAATTCAACAACCGAAATAGAGTACATTTCAGTGTCATGGGCGACAAAGGAAGCTATTTGGATCAAGAAGT
>JANKOE010000206.1:59609182-59622783 GCA_026284465.1 Erythroxylum citrifolium | reverse complement strand
GTTTTATTGAAGGAGGAATTGCCTCCATCATCGCCGGAGCCTCCACACATCCTCTGGATCTCATCAAGGTTCGCATGGATCTTTGAACTCAGGGTATATTTTTACTCTAAATGGTGGTGTAGTAAGTTGAAAGAGTTCCAAACAACCAATCATTGTTAATTCAACAACCGAAATAGAGTACATTTCAGTGTCATGGGCGACAAAGGAAGCTATTTGGATCAAGAAGTTTATCGTTGAACTTGGAGTGATTCTAGCATTGTTGAGCCTATTGTACTGTGACAACAATAGTGTTATTGCACAAGCAAAGGAACCCATATCTCATCAACGGTCCAAACATGTACTCAAGAAGTTTTACTTGATCAGGAAGATAGTGGAGCAGAAAGACATAGCATTAGAGAGAGTTCCCACTGAAGAGAATCTAGCAGATCCTCTTACTAAGCCATTGTCTCAAAAGAGACATGATCGACATATGGATGGATATAGTATATTAGATTCATAGGCGATTGACTATAGTGCAAGTGGGAGATTCTTAGTTTATGCTCCAATGTGTGACATTATTTTAATTAATGAAAAAGGATTTATTTATCTTTATGTATTAATTTAATTAATATTTTATGTTTTATTACTAAAGGTAAATTTCTTGGAATAATTACTGTGTAATTGAAATTATGATGAGATCATAATTATGATATTCAATTTACACTTATATATTTGTTCTAACTGCCCCTAGTTCAAGACGAGATATTATTGAAATGGTAAAACTAACACACATTATGTTTCTTTTTTATGAAGAAAGTAATTGATCTTATAAATTAAAGTATGGAGGTACTTAAACTAATGTGTAGGTGATTATTAGAGAATAAGTTATTGAACTGACCCGATTGTGAGAATTTCAAATGAAATATTACTTATGCGTTTGTGGATTATCTCATAATGATGGTTATATAATTGATCCTCAAACTTAAGATTATCGAGGTATCTCGTATGGGAAATACTGTAATTTGATACTACTTATGAATTGTCTTAAGATAATTCAATCGGTACTAATTAGAAACAGTATGAACCATATAGAGATAGTTGAGTAAGTCAATATAGGATTCGTCACTCTAAAGTAATTAGAGAGAATATTCTACCGTTCTTGATTAGTAATAATTTATGGAATTTTCTAGCCAGAGTGATTTGATATTTGAAAAGACATTTTCAAAATTCAATTATAATCAATCACTAATTAGCAATAACGAATATAATTGGACCCAAAACGTAAACACTATATCTATACTCCGTCCAATTAGAATACTGAATGACAAAAAGATTAAATTATACATCATAACCTAATGATTTTTCTATTTAAATAAAGGAAGAACACTTCGAAGCTAGCACTTTTGTCTTATTTTTCTTAAAACAGTATTGAGAATTACTCTATAGATATTATCAGAGGCTGCACAATTGAATAACTTGTAGTTGACAATTCGGAAAATTTTCAAAAAGATTTTCAGCAGGGACATGACCAAGGTACGATTTTTTATTCGTATTCATGTTTTATTCAAGTTCATTCAATTATCGGTATTTGTTCAGAATCTGTAAAAAAATTATTTTCTGTTGTGCCTGTGATTCGATCACAGTTGGATTCTTACATTTTGACCGTTAAAATTAAGTTGGTTATACTATTTTTTTCTGTTATTATGTAAAATCTTTTTATGATTTTCGCACGTATGCTACTTTTTTTTACCTTGAATCCGTCTCTAGAGATTTGGACGAATCACCAATTGAGTATGTCTAATCCCATAGAAAAAAAATGAAAATTTTATTACTGAATCGATTTCTGTCTTTGAAGCCTGACAAGACAATAGCATCTTAGCATATACCGAGTCACGATAGTGACAACCGTATATGCCCCAAGCAGCCGAACAAAAATGTTGTGCTTCTATATTCCTTATTCGCGTGTTCTATAAAAATAAAAAGTCTCTACAGTCAACTAATACTGCATCTCAAAAAACTCCCAAGAGTCTATCTCAGACCTCATTTCAATCTTGGAGATAAGAAGCATTGAAGAGAGAATAATAAACATGGGCTTGAAAGGTTTTATTGAAGGAGGAATTGCCTCCATCATCGCCGGAGCCTCCACACATCCTCTGGATCTCATCAAGGTTCGCATGCAACTGGATGGTGAACCATCCATTTCAAGTACCGCTCCTGCCATGCAACCGTATCGTCCAGCTTTTGCTATAAACACTCTCACCTCTGCCAGAATTTGCCCACCATCTTCTACGATCATACGAGCTCCGCAACAAGGCCGTGTCGGACCCATCTCCGTTGGCCTTTGTATCATCCAATCGGAAGGTGTGGCCGCTCTTTTCTCTGGCGTCTCTGCCACTATACTCCGCCAAACTCTATACTCCACAACCCGCATGGGCCTTTATGCATTCCTGAAACAGAAGTTGGCAGACCCTGAAACTGGAAACTTGCCACTTGCTCACAAGATAGTGGCTGGCCTCATTGCCGGTGGTATTGGAGCTGTCATTGGGAACCCCGCCGACGTAGCAATGGTCCGCATGCAGGCTGATGGACGTCTCCCTATTGACCAACGTCGCAGCTATAAGAGTGTGATTGATGCCTTGAGTCAAATGGCAAAGCAGGAGGGAATTTGGAGCCTGTGGCGTGGTTCAAGCCTCACGATGAATCGAGCTATGATTGTGACTGCATCACAGCTTGCATCTTATGATCAAATCAAGGAAGTGATGCTGGAGAATGGTGTGATGAGAGATGGGATTGGGATTCATGTGGCTGCGAGCTTTCTTGCAGGGTTGGTGGCCGCTGTGATATCAAATCCTATTGATGTGATCAAGACAAGGGTCATGAACATGAAAGTCGAACCAGGAGCTGTGCCGCCATACATGGGTGCATTGGATTGTGCCATGAAAACGGTGAGGTCTGAGGGTCCTACAGCTCTGTATAAGGGATTTATGCTGACAGTCTCCAGGCAAGGACCCTTGACTGTGGTGCTCTTTGTCACACTAGAGCAGGTGCGGAAGCTACTTAAAGACTTGCAGTTTTAATGAATATGTGATTGAATAGGAAACTTACGACCAGTACATTCATCGGATCTTAATTCTTTTGTTTGCAATTAATTGAGATCCTTCGAGATTAATAATAGCATTAATCAGTTTTAACAGGGCATTTGTGAAGATAAACATCACTCTTTCCAAAAGCTAACTATACCAAGTCGTTCACAATCAACATCTCAAAAGCTAAGAAAGAGAAATATCATTCCTTTTATCTTTCAAAAAAACAGAAACATCCGAAATTCTAATATGACCGTCTGCAGGGCATCTTAATGCAGATACCCTTAAGTTTGAGGAAAAATGAACAAAAATATCTTAAAAGCCAAATTTGGAAGCCATATTGATTGCAGTTTCACCCACAGTACTCCAAAACATGCCTAAAGTTTATAATGGAGGGTAGCAGGAAAAGAATAAGAACTAGAAGCAAATGCCATTAATTTGAAAAGAATCATATCTGCTATTGCCATCAAGCATTCATTGCACATAACCACATACGCCAATTGTCCATCTTAAGAGTCCATTATCCATAATTTCACGTAACACTGGGCCCATACAAATAGCAGTAAAGCCACAGCCTATACAAGTAGCTTTCTCGTCAGATTCTCCATCTCACGTTCTCCCTCCGACGCATATAACGAGTTCGGTCATTATATCTTGGTCTGTCGTTAGCCCTCTGTGGCTGTGGCCCCACCCTCCTCTGCCTTTCAGGAGGCCTCTGAACTATCTCCCCATTCACAAGCAACTCAGCTGCAATATCAAGAAAGGTGCACATAAGCATTATCAGGATTGTAGTTCGTCACAACTTCTTTAACTTTTGGTATAGGTTAAGACAGTGAAATGAATTCATGTTACTCTCCCATAAAATGAACCACAAGTGACGGAATTTACTGCGAGCACTTACAGCATAGAGAAATGGATATTGCTTCTCAAACCATATTTCACGTATTAATTAAAGCATAAGGTCCACTATAGGAACAATTAGTTATGTATCATTGCCGATGATCCTGCAGGTCCATTAAGCAAGGAAGAACGGAACAGTGCATGACTAATTCATTTGAGTCCATTAGCATTCAAAGTTAGACATTGCACTTTCGGGCTATTAACTTTGCCAAGATGGACTGCTACATCACATATATAGTTAAAAGGAAGTTGTGAGGTTTTGGACATCCAAATTTCTCAAAAATAGACCACGAAATCTCATATGCAACATAGAATAGTTAAGACGATACAAGTTAATGAACCAATTGAATTCAAGTTTACGGAATAGTCAGGGAAATTCTCCGCTTCGATTGCATACATTAATTAATAATAAAGACCATTAACTACTATGCTAGAAGGACCCTGGGGGAAGAGGGGTAATGTCAAACTAGGCTGTGCAAAACGAGTGCTTGAGAAACAAAATAAAGGTCAACATAGGTTAGTGATATTCAAAAACCTCAAAATGCGTTAGAATGAAATTCAGTTCCTACATACCACAACTTACGATAAAATTAAAGCAATTATTTGATCAGTACTTTACTTGAAACAGCGGCAGTAATCACAGAATCTCCACACTGTAAAGAAACACCATAATAATCACGCCTTTTCTCCACGGATCTTCATTTACATAATATATAACTAAACAGAATAGCGTAGAGACGCTCTGTTGTTAGTCCATTGGCATTCAAAGCTAAACATTGCCTATGAGCTCTTTAGCTTTGACAAGATGGACTGTCAGACAAAGCGCAAAATTCTCATCATACACTACTGACTTTAATCTTAGGACAGATTTGTGTAAACAAAAATTTTAAAAGCAATGCACACGAACACATGCATATAATTATACTTCAATGCTGCCAGGTTTAACACAACAGCGTACAACAGGAAAACAAAGAAACTTACCACCATAGCCTATGTAGACAAGGTCAACATAAGAATCAGGAAAAACAAACAGAACAGCAGGTAATCCTGTCGGCACAGAAATAGCAAAACTTAAATTCACCAAAGGAAAGAAAACAAAACAAAACAGTGGTCTAAGAAAAGAACAAAAGGAACTGAGAAACCGAACCTTCAAGCTTGTTGGAGGTCTCGTCAGCAATCTCGCCTCCAAATCCGAAATACCTCTCACACGAAACATTATAAATCTTTTTCTTCGCTTCCTCCTCGCTAATTCACCACACCAACAACAGTACCTTAGATCCAAAAAGCTCGAAACTTTTGTTCAAACCCAATAAAAACAGATCCATTTAAAAGAGACGCATGTACCTGCCAACGACTTTAGTAAGGGTCTGAATGTAACAATCAATCACTTGTTGTTTAGTAGCGCCCTCACCACCAGGCTTGTCCATGACAATTAGCCAGTGCTCGTAATCGCACCCAGGAAAAAGCAGAGCCAATTCATTGGGCGGCCGGTCGCTGAAGTTCGATCCGGACCTCAACGGAGAATACGCCGAGGTGCCACTCCGGTTGACACGGCACCGAACCGAAGTGAATCGGGTGGGATTGATAGATTTCGAGGCATGCTAGAGTGGGAGCACTGATCGTCGGCACAACTGAAGGGTGGACGGAGACGGAAGACGTGTTACAGCGGCGGAGGAAAGGAGACGTCTGGGTAGGAGCAGAGAGATATTGAGGAGGCGTGAGGTGGTCAATGTGAGGGTTCGAGCTAGGGTTTGGGCCATTGTTGCGTGTGAAGGAGAGGGTTTTGGGTATTGGGTTATGAGGTTTATGGATGCACTTCCGAGTGGGTTTTTTTGGGTTAGGGGTATTTCCGACCTTCCATTAAATTCATTGCTGAGCATGGTTTTTTAATTTTGTGTTAAGTTTTTAAAAAATTTTAATTAAATAATCAAAAATTGGGAATATTAATAGTTTAATACAAGCGTTAACATAATATTAATAATTAATAGTTTAATACAAGCGTTAACATAATATTAATAATTTGCTGATTTAATTAGTAAAATCTTTTCTGTTTATAATATATAGATGTCTACTTAACATTTACATGTTATGAATAGCAAAAATTTTGTTAATTAAATTGGCAAATTATTAATAAAACTAAAATTGTAAATTAAATTGTTAAGACTTTTAAAAATTAATCACTCGATTCAAAATTTTTAAAATTTAAGCACTGAATTAAAAAAATTTAAATATTGAGCACTTTGAGATTGGTTATCTCATATCCATAATAATTGTGATTTTTTGTTTGATCTCCAATTTTGATAATATAATTATGCTTTATTACTGAAATTAATATATTAATTAATTAATTTTATAAACTAATAAGTAATTAATTTATTGTGATAAATAACTAAATAAATTTTAAATTATGTTTCAAACCAATATACTATATTGAAATTTAAATATATTTTCTAAACATTAATCAATAAATAATTATTTTAAAATTTTAAAATTATATATTTTATTATTTTAATCTAAAGTATGCTTATTAAATAATTATAAAAATATATTATTTTCAAAAACTATTTTTTTACTTTATTAATTTTGAAATAAATATATTAATAATAATAATTTATTTATTTATTTAATAATAAATCATATTATGACAAAGCAATCAAAAGGAAAAAAAATAATTAAAAAACTACCTTCTATGATTTTCATAAATTACAAAAATAGGAAGAATCCAAGATTAAAAAATAGAAAATTCAACCAAATTTTTTTATTAAATTTAAAAATAAAAACAAAATCAAAATCAAACATAAAATGAAACAAGTTTGTTGATTGTTTGACTCCTTAACAACTCTCTATTTTAAATTTATATATAAAAATCATATGTCTACTTTTACAGTGTGTTAAATTGAATCTCTCCTTTTTAAGAAAATAGATGAATGATACATATACCCTTTTTTTATGCTTACAATTACATTAAAAATGGTTATTAAGAATCAGTAAACTATAAGAATATGTGTCTAATATGTTAATTTATTAATTTATAAAATTTATTATTTTAATATTTAATATATATTTACTAAAAATCAATAAACTTTATTTGATCATATAATATGAAAATATATTTTTCATTACATTTTATTTTGACAATAATACTAATAAATAAAACTATTGAATAAAAATATTTTTATGATTAATAATTATTTGAATATTTCCAATTAAAAGAGAGAGATTTGATTGTTGAATGATTTCAATCTTGCATTTAGTTGGTGATTTAGTTATATCGATTTTAAAGAAGTTACGATAATTTCCTTTGATTCTTCACCATAAGAGGATGGATGGCATCCACGCCACTTAATTTTCCTTTTTCTTATTTCTTTTCCTTATATTACGAAGATTCTTTTCAAATAAAATTTATACTATTCTTTAATTTTTTTAAAAGTTAAAAGTAAATAAATTAATAAAATTTCCCTTCAAATAGGACACATAGGGCAACAAACAACAACTTTACGCAATGACACAATGGAAGAAACTAAGAAGTTATTGATATACATCATTAAATATAATTGAGTTAACAAACATCATTATTGCCCATTAGCTAAAGGATAAACAACTCTCATAAAGAACCTACAATGTTTCACATATTAGTTAATTGGTTTTCTTGGTATCCAGAGAACATTTCTAAGCTTGAGATGCCTAAAAGATATATGAATTGATGTGAGTTCATGACTCATTTTTTTGAAATCATTATTGAACATAATATGCTCCCTAGTCCAAATGAAAGTGTTTTGGTAAAAACCTTCAATGTCTTGCTTTATTCCTTAGAATGCCCTTTTATTATTTTCTTCCCATAAAGTATATATTCCACAATTTAATAATATTTTTGGAAAAAGAATAATATATTTACTATAGATGAAATTATTGCAATATTACAATGAGTTCTAGGCTATTAGCCTGCATTAAATTTATAATGATACAGAAGGATCTAAGAGGAAAAAATAGTACATATGTCTTTTAGTAAATTGCTAAGATGAGTTAGAGACTCCATCCATATTTCATTTCCATAGAAAGAGTGTGTTGTGCATTTTTAGCATAGATGCTTTCTTTGATTAGGTTAACAATCTTGTTTGCAATATGATATTTCTCTTCTTTCTTTTCAATGAATCTTCTTCTATTTCTTTATTTCCAAATGAAGTAGATGGTGAGAGTGAAGGTTGCTTTGTAAAGACTAGCATTAGTTTTTCCTTAGAGTTTCTAATACCCAATTTAGTGTTTGCTCCCAATTGTATCAACAATTTTATCTGGTAACATATGCAAAAGACTGCTCTAGGTGGCTTTGGAAAAGCGACAAAGAAAGAAAAGGTGATCCCTATCTTCCACTGTCATATTATAAAGTAGACATGTAGCATCCTCACCGTTATACCATTGACTCTTAGTTTTAAGCCTATTCCTGATCACAAGCCATGTGATGAAGGAGGCCTTAAAGCTAAAAGTATTACTCCATAAGAGATTAAACCTAGGGAATACAATAGAGTTATTTGAAAATAGCTTATAATATGAATGATTAGAGTATTTGCCATTTCAGTTCAATCCCCAAGTAATAACATCCTTTTTCTCTATATCAATTAATTGAGGGAATTATCCAAAAGTGATTGGATCCCCTGAAATCTACTTGCCATTCTCCATTCACAATCAGGGATGATACTTTTAAACGCAGTGGCATTCTATTCCCCAGTTGATGAAATTCATATACAAGTACAATAAGGCTTCTATCAAGCTAATTATCAAACCAAATCTATGTCTTTTCACCATTACCAATTTTGTGTTTAATGCAAGGATAAATTATCTCCCTCAACTTCATCACCTGCTTAAGAATTGAAGAGTCATCCCTAGAATAATCCCCCTCAATTTAATAATTACTTGAAAATAAAATAGTACCCTTTGTGAGTGAATCTTGTTTATTTTGCCCAAGTTAGGAGTTGTTTCCAACTATTTTCATAGCATTGGATCTTACGAATGTTCTATACCTAGCTATTTCCAAAAAGTATTTGCAAAATTACAGGTAACAAGATCCAAGGATTGATTGCAGAACTTACAACTATAATTGGCTAATGCCACATCCTTTGTTCTATCTATGGTCTATAGCTTTTGTTTAAGTGTCATCCATGGTATAAATGATGTCTTAAGAGAGTTACTAGGGAATCAAACTAGGCTCTACCATTTAACTTCTATAATTGGTTCCTTAAAGAATGTAAGATACGAATCATTTATGAAGGTTTTAGAGTTATGCTTTAACTATACAATCCTATCTTATTCTTTTTACTATAGGTATATAATTAAGAATTAAACTCATGATAACACCAAGACCTTTATGAATGCAACTCCAGTCTCTATTAAAGATGATATCTTCAAACTTAGTTGAAAGAGGAATTACATATTTCAATCTATCAAGTTCTTGAAATATGAAGAGAGGACTTAGCTTAGATCAATTATCGAATCAAAACCACGTTCTCTTACGAGTATTAATTAAAACTTTCATAACTTAAGCTATGTTTTCTCTTAAGCGCAGTAATTGATTAAAGGTACAAGAATAACTTGGTTTAACTTGATAAACCACAAGATTTTATCCTCATTAAATATGAGTGCATCCATCTCACCCAATTTGACTTATTGTCAGTGAAAAGTTTCCATATTCTTTTATCTAAGTACATGTTCTTGATAGTTTTGATTGAATTTATACCCAAACCTCCTTCTTCCTTTGATAAGCAAACTTCTAACACCTTTCCTTGGAATTAGTTACATAATTAGCTTTAGCCAACTGAAGATTCTTTAGGATCCATTCCAGTTCCTTAATATAATTGTAGTTTTTGCATTCATGATGAAATTTTGGAGTTTGTACTATTATATGCATTTTAAATAACACTTCAAAGCACAAAACAAATAGGTAAGGGGAGATTGGATCATTTTGTCTCACACCTTTAACTACTAGAAAATAAGTGGTTGGTTCTCCATTAATAAGGATTAAGAGGCTATTGAGATTTAATAATATATCTAAGAGATTAAGATGCGTAGGAAACCAAATGCCTACAATGTATCTAGTATAAAGCATTAGTGTAAAGAGTCAAGTGCTTTGTTAAAGTCAATAACTAAGGCACAACTTCTTAAGAGTCTTTTTACTATTATAGCTTTTAAACAACTCTTAAGCAAGCATCAAATTGTCAAATATGCTTTTACTTTGGATAAATGTTTGTTAAGTAGGGATAATGATTTTATGTTTTAGCACCTTCTTTAACCTTTTAGTAATTATTTAGGACAAAATCTTGCACATGGTATTACAATAAGATATAGGCGTAAAATCATTAAGGGAATTGGAATTCAACCTTTTAGGAGTAAGGAAAACAAAGGATTTGTTTAATTATTTAAGAAGTTTATCCCTGGTAGAGAATTCAAACACCACATTTATGATCATGTTACCTATTAGACACCATGCCTTTTGAAAAAAGAAATCATCTAACTCATTAGGGTTGGAGTTTTATTAGGATCTCTCATGAAACAAAGATCCAAGGTGGATTGGATGAAGTTAAAAAAACAAAAACTTGTTTGGTTAAGATTTCTAATATAAAAACTAAAAACGAAAATATATTTGGTTGACATTTGTAATAAAAAAACTAAAAATGTTTGGTTGACATTTTTAATAAAAAAACTAAAAACAAAAACATGTTTGATTTTATTAATATAAAATTAAAAAACTAAAAACTAAAAACTAAAAACTAAAAACTAAAAACTAAAAACTAAAACTAAAACTAAAACCTAAAAACTAAAAACTAAAAACTAAAAACTAAAAACTAAAAGCTAAAAGCTAAAAACTAAAAACTAAAAACCACAATAGAAAAATAGAATTGGAACTAAATGACCCTAAATAAAATTGTGTAAAATTTAACATATCAAATTAGAGAAGCAAGGTTATATTTGAATTAGTTCATGATCTGTAGCAAGCACTAGCTTTATGCCCAAGAGGAGCAAAGTACTTGATCTCTATCATTGATAATAATTTTAAGAGGTATCATGTGTATCCTATTAAAAGGAAAAGGATATGTTCTCTATCTTTAAATTTTTTAAGTGCGTGTTGAACTTGAATTTAGTAAAAAGATCAAGTATTTAAGGAAGAATATGGAGGAGAATATATTGGCAATGAATTTGATGCAATCTTATAATTCACTTTTGTATGCACTCATCAATAAAATGAAGTAGTAGAATGAATGCACATAACTTTATTAGAAAGAATGAGAGCAATATTGAGAGTTGCAAGCCTAGATAAGGCGTTCTGGATAGAAGTAATCAATATTACCTCTTATATGGTGAATTTGATTTCCACCAATTGCAATTACGTTGAAGACTTCTTCAAACTTAATGTAGACCTTTGTGCATTATTCAAAAGGTTTGGTGACAATGATTTTATTATCTTACTATTGCATACAAACGAATGGTTAGTTATAGGTCCCAATGAAGATTGTATTAAAGAATTAAAGATACAATTGTTTAGGTAATTTGAAATAAAGGACCTAAGACTAGCAAATTAGATTTTAAGGATGCAAATTTATTGAGATAATAACAATGAAAATGTTTGGTTTTGTTAGCAAAATTAACTAAAGAAGATTTTGCAACGTTTCAATATATAGAATTGTATGCCAATATCTACCATTCTTCCTATTAATTTTAAGTTACCCTCTTGTAGGGGCCATAGTAAATAAAGATGAGAGGATAGAGATGTCTCGAGTACTATATGCATCCAAAATGTAAAGTTTAATATTCATCATAATTCGTATAAGACCGAACATTACACTATAGTGAGAGCGATTAGTCAATACATGAGAAGTCCCAACAAAGAGTATTAAAATACTATAAAGAGGATCCTAAGATAAATTAAAGGGACCTTTAATGTTCCACTTTAATGTTCCATTGCAATATAGAGGCTTACAATTTATTTTCAAAAGATATGTTGACTCTAATTATATAGAAGATCTTACAAAAGCAAATCCATCATGTTATGTGTTCATACTTGTTGATAAGATTGTAAGATGAGTTTTAAAGGTATAGTTAGTTATGGCTACATCAATAGGATAAACAAAATATATAGTGAAGAAACGATATGGTTGAAACTAATGTTAAAAGTACTTAAACACAAACAACATAAGGTTTTATTATTTTGAGATAGTTAGACAATTAGCAAGAAATCCAACATTTTATTCAAAAACTAAGCATTTACGAGTTCAATTTTACTTCATAAATGAGGAAGTGGAAAAGTGAATTGAGGATATGTAACAATTCATACCAAATACAATATAACAAATTTTATGACATAGGCAATTAACAATGACAAGTTTGTTTTAGTGTTAATTTGTCATATAGATTGACAAAAATAGAAGCAGCATGACAGTGGCAAGTTGAAATGAAGATTGGCTAATTGTAAATCAAATTATCAAATAGGAGATTACTAGAAGAATCTAGATAATACTCACAATATCTATATATTATTCAGATTAGAAGAATCTAAATATTATTTACAAAATATCTAAATAAAGATAGTAATTTGTGGTATAAAAATAAATATTAGAATGTTTGGTAATTATAACAAATTGAAATGTGTAATTATAATTAGTTTGATTCATTATAAATACTCAGATGTTCTTATTTTATGTATCAAAAGACAAATTCAAGCATCTAAGATTAATAGTTTTCATTGTAATTCCTCTTTCTATTTATAATGGTATTTTATGTGTCTTAATTTTCTAATCTTAATTTATCCACCTAGTTATTCCGAAAAAAAAGTTCTTCAATCTTTTGTGAAGTAACAATTGGTGGTTATATATCACAGCCTCTAAACTCTCTCTAGTGACCTCTAGCTTCGAAGTTAGTTTCAATGATAAAGCAAACACCATAATTCAAGAGGAAAGTAGCTTAATCTTAGAAGATTGATCCAGGGGACTAAATTTAAGGGTGCATTTATTTATGCTTTTCATTTATACTCCTTTTCATTCTTTTGAACAATTTTTTCTTTTTGTGGGCTATTATGGCTTTTCTCTAAATCTTTTTGTTTTCTCTTCTCTCCTTTACTTGTTTTATACCATCCCTCCTTATTCATTCTTTCTACATTCTTCTTTTTTCCATCACTCCCTCTCATCTCTTTTTGTTTTCTATTTCGTTTCTTTGTTTGTTAGCTCCCTCCCGTTGATTCGCTCTCTTTTCAGTTATCTCTGCATTTTTACCAGTTAGGAACATTTATGGTCTTTGTCTTGTTTTCATGCTCTTCATCTTGTTTCCTTTTTAATTTTTTTATTGCATGCTCTTTCCCCGTCTCCTTGCTAGTTCTTTTAGTTCATGCTTTTATTACTCCCAACAACTATTCCGTCTTCCTCACATACCCTCTCTCCAGCTCGTCTCCCCCTTTCTTAGCTGATTTTTATCCTTTTTTGCATGATCATGTCCTTCTTATATAACATCCCGTTAACTATATTAAGGCTAGAATAGTAATTTATGAGAAAGTATTGTGAAATTAGGAAAATGCACGTCAAGTATAAGTTAATTGTGACATACACATTTATTTTGCACATTCATATGATTGTACATGCATTCATTGGCATTTCCGGGTAA
>JANKOE010000206.1:59547741-59561265 GCA_026284465.1 Erythroxylum citrifolium | reverse complement strand
CGAAGCCTATGACAAGTGCGCACTTGTTAACAGAGGGGATCACTACAAACCCAAGAAATCATGTAATTTCACATTAGACATTCATTCAAAATCACATACTCACATCTTTCTCATTTTCAATCATCAATCAATTTTCCAACCATTTCCCATACTTTTCCCTATACTTTTTCCATACTTTATCCATACTTGACACTATTCACAAAGATTTGCCACACATGATCATTAATCAAACTATCTTGATAAACAATTTACATAAAAGGCACATAACACATATTTACACTATACTTCAAACTTTGCATATCATAGGAACACATATAGGCACATAAGACCTATGTAAACTATCATATAGGAACACATAGAAAAGATATGTAAGTAGCTCATTACTCAATTATTAACAAGTTACCCACCTTGACTTCTTGGAATCGGAATTGGTTTAACTTGTCCCAATGGATTAGCTTGTCCTTCCTCAAGCTCCAATTGTCTTAAATGACCTAAAACAAAGCATAACAATGCTAATTAATGAAAAGCACCTATGCTGGAATTTTCTACCATTGCATAAACTTAAATCTAACCCTACCTAACCTCATCTAAACCTTCCTATACCTTTCCTAGGCTATACCAACATAAAACCCCCTTCAAATTACTCCATAACTTTCGAAAATTCCCAACCTAAAGTCATGAACACATGCTGTTTTTTTTTTTTAACTAAGCTTCCCTAATTTTGCTTTCACCAATACTTTTCAAACCACCATTATTAACCGAACTAACATCAAAACCCTTCAATTTCGAAATCCATACGTAATCCACGACATCCCCTTCTTGTTTCAATAGAAACCTAACACTTTTCCTTTAATGCCTTCACTTATTTTATTTAACCTTAAACAAAGCATAAAAAATCCTACTTAACATAATGACAAAATGCTGAAATTTTAAGGAATGGATCAAAACGTGACATTCAACCACATAACTTCACCGAATCTTTTCCTAACCTAGAACAACCATAACCGCTCCTCAAACCTAGTCGAACTTGTCAAAATTGTCGCAAATCCCACCTTACAAACACCCACACAAATCTGATTTTTTTCCATTTTTCTTTCTTTTCTTATTCTTTCCTTTTTCCTTCATACTATCACTCTCCACCTACAAGGAAGCAAAATCCCATCTAACATGAAAGCAAAAACCCTTAAATTTAACAAAATTCACACACTTAAGGAAACAAAAACATGAATTTGCTTCCCTATCATCCTACCCATACCCTAACTAAATCATTAGCATTTAAAACTCATCTCAAATAATCAACAAAATCTGAAATTCTCCAACCCACGAAATCAGATTTTTGCAACCCATAACAAATCAGATTTTCAGCTGAGCTTCCACTTTCCTAACTCTTCTTCAATTACAATTAACCTTCCTCAACATAAAAGGTCTAATTCATAAAGGATAGCAATGCTGATTTTTTTTTTAAACCTCCATTCTCTTCTACTTTTCTCACTTTCTTCTTGTAGAAATCCCTCAAACCTTCCTCAACTTCCAAAGACCTCACTTAGCCTTTATTCAAAACTTAATTAAAGCATAACACAAATGCTGGAATTTTTTTTAAGGCATACTAAAAACTTGAATTTAAATTAACCTAACCTTATCTAACTCATTAGCATCAAAACCTATCTAACTAATCAACAAAAATCGAAATTTTCTTACCTTATATGAAACCCATTACAAATCAGATTTTTGCTAAACTTTCATGGAAACTTGACCTTCATTCACTTACTCTCTCAACCTCCATATTGAAACAAGAAAAACAAACTCTACCAATCAAGCAATAAAACTATAGCTTTTGAATTTCTCTTACCTTTTTAACACCCACGAAATTCTGTTTTGAAAGGCACCCACAAAATCTGATTTGTGTTGTCTTCTTTCTCTAGCTTTCATCTTCTTTCTCTAGCCTTCTTTGGAAACCCACGAAAATCCCAAGCAAAGAGAAGCCCCAACGATCTTCTTCTTCTTCTTCCTTGAAATTTCGTAGACTCTCCTCTCTCTCTCTCTTTCTCTTTTGACAATTTCGTGGACTACTTCTTTCTCACAAACACGTTTCCCAACCAAGGGAAAACTAAAGCTCTTACCTTTTTTTCCTTCTTCTTCTTCTCCTTTGATCGAATGGCTCCTCTCTTCCTTGTAATTTTTGACTTCTCCCTTTGCTTGGTGAGTTTCGGTGAAGCTTTAGCAAATAGCTAAAAAAAAATTAAGTCTTCTCCTAACAACTAAGCTCCAACCACAAAGTGCCACCTCCTTCCCTTCTAGAAATTTCGGTCATGTGCTAGATAAAGAGACATCATACACTAACTAAAACCTAGGTCTACACGCAAGCTTTTCTTCTCTTCATTGTGTCCACCTCATCTACTAAGTTTGCTTTTTAAATTTGCTTCTCATTTAACTAATTAATTTCTACTTCAAAGCCCGTACGACTACTACTCATTTAAGCCTCCTTTTATTATGTTTTCTTTCATTCTCATCACTTAATTGGTAAATCAAATGGACCTAAAAAAAACCCTAGCCCAATGACTCATTCTTCTCCATTTATTTATAATAAACAAAGGCTCAAAGCCCACTTGATTCCTTTACAAGCTATCAAGTCACACTTAACCCAAGAGCTCATTTCAATCTCTATTTAAATGATATGGAAAAAGGGCTAATCGCCCACTAGTTTAATCAACTTACACATTTCGTGGGCCCCAATTTAAAAACCCTAAGGCCTTCATTTAAATCATTTATATGCTATCTCAAAGCTTAAGCCCAATTGTCTCACTTACTTATCACATAAATGGACCTAGCCCATTTGCTTTATTTCCTCTTCCTTTAAATATATGCCAAAGGGCTAAAAGCCCACCTAATGCATCTTAAACCTTAAAACCATATACATCTTCTTAATTTACTCTTTCAATTCAACTTATTCTATTTAAATTCTAATAACTCATAAAACTCTCTCATTTCATATTATTCTTTTAGATAACAATGCATCACAAAATTTCATTAAATTCTTTCATCTAATAATCATAACCTACACAACTTTATGCTTAATAATCTTCGGAAAATCATATCTCCCAATCCCGACATCGAAAAATAGCAAACTTTATGTCCACGAAAAACTCTCGACAGAGGCTACAAGTTTCATGTTGATCATTTTCTCAGATTTTGCCTCGATTAAAAAGTCAACTTTTTCCTCAAAGTCAAACTTCAAATACTAACTTTGACTGATCATAATTTCCACTCCCGATATCGAAAAATATCAAACTTTATGTCTACGAAAAGCTCTTGACGTAAACTACAAGTCTCCAGAAGATCATTTTCTCATATTTTGCCTCAAACAAAAAGTCAACTCTCAAGTCAAAACATTCTATCTCCAAGAGTCAAACTTTCTAAATTCTTCAAAATTTCACACTTTTTCTTTTTAATTCTTGCTATTTAACTTCATTTTAATATTTCTATTTTTCATCAAAAGTTCGGAGTCCAACATTTAAGAATCCAGTAGTATTTTTTTATGTTTTCTTCATTATCTAATAAAAATTTAATACAATTCCAGTAGTTTTATAAGTTATAAAATTCCATAAAGTGCTTATATTTTGTAATCCTTTAAATGGTTTTTCAAATTGTATTACTAGTGCTAGTTTATTAGTCCATTCAATTAATAATTTCTCACGTCATACAACACAATCTAAATTTAATATTCCATCTGGTACTAATTGTACATGTTTTGGTATACTTAAGTAATTTGGTTCCACCATACCATCAACGCGAGTTCTGGGTAGCAAAGTGATATCAGAGCTCAGGTATAGGCCTGAGGCTTAGCCCCACGTCGTGAGTTCGAATCCCAGCGAAACAAACTAGGAATGAAACTATGGTGAATCCGTTATCACGATACGGAGGAGCGCCGCGCTCAAGCGGATGTGTGGTAGACTTAAGGAATTTGGTTTTGCCCTATCTTCAAGTCGAATTTTGGGTAGCAAAGGCGGTTTCGAATAATTAATTTCATAAAGATTTCTAAATAGACATAGTACCATGTTTATTTAATTATGTAAATTTAGTAAGTTATATAGACCTATCTTTACAATTACATTTGAGTGGTTGGACCTTATTATTGGATGAGAGTGTCACGAACCTAATTAATTTGATTGGATTTGTGGTATAACTGACATAAAAGATATATTTTTCATAATATACTCTATTGTTTCATCAATTATTTGCTTTATCAGCTCTTATTTTTATCTATTTATGCTATTATATTTATATTTTTTCAATTATATATATACCTTCATTACTTCATTTTGAAGGAAAATAAGGCAAGTGTGCTCAAGCAAGGATTTTACTTAACTTATTAATGTACCTAATTTTTCTTACGATAAAATTTTAACAGGAACAAATTGTCATTTAAGCCAAGTATAAATAATTCAGATCTAGTTGGATTAACGCACTACAAATATAGGGCAACAATCATTTCCTTTCTACGCAATTGGTGTGCCCAGTATATTGTTGAAGCAGGAAAAGTCATTGTGATTGCATAAAGGAGTTAAAGTTTTGTCCCCTCCAATCTAACTAGATAAGCACCCACTTTTGAAATCAATAAAATTTCCTCACTGTTGAAGTTTGAAAATGCATCGGATTTGGATGAAAGAGTGATTAAACTGGGTTCCACTTACACTCTCTATAAAAAATAAGATTTGTGGTGGAAAATGCATGAGGTGAATGTTGCATGCTAAAATGGCATTTGACTAAATAAGGTTCGATGCATTAAGTGACATTTATCTATCTTAATTTTGCAATGATGCCTTTGTACGATCCTCATAAAATATCTTTATAAACAACATGCAACAACACCTTTGTAGATTGAAGCAACATTCTTGCTTAACTTCAAATATGCCTTTGTCAAGGTGTTACTAGCTAAATGAGGGCAAAAGTGAAGGTGTTGTAGGCCAAATCCTCCTTTTATGATATGCTCCAAAAGAAATAATTAATGGTTCTTTCTCATAAACAACTTAGATTCCACTGCATGTTTGCAGTGGCCACTGGCCAACGCATTTGCGTAATATAAGGTGATGACACAAGTTCTGGTGTTAGTGAAATGAATTGGGAATGATTTTTTTTCCAACATACATCTCGTCAACATCTATTTCCCTTCTTTATACTATTTACGATATTGCATTTATCAAATGGCATTATTAAGCTTCCAAATTTTGTCCTCACAACTAAGCATCTGAACGCTTATTTATTGGTAAGCTCTAATACTGGAAGCTTAGAATATAGAGATTGATTCAGCATCACAACATTTGATAGCTGCACAGTTAACAAAGTAGCAACAATCACATTTCAAAAAGTAAAGAGGAGACTTTGAGCCAACGATATGGTACTACACCTTACCGGCTAAAAAATTGATACCTTATCATGATATTTGGTATAATGGTTAGTACCGGTCAATATGATATGATACTGAAATATTGGACTAAATTGTAAATTTATAAAAAGTTGATAAATTTATAAGTTGTAATTTTCATACAAAGGACAAAAACTTGTTTACCCAGGAGTAGTTTCTTCTCTAAATTTTCTTGATAATGGGATTACAATTAAGGAAGGTTAGGCATTTTGTAGAGATTGGTGGACCCAAATATAGCAGAAGTGGAGATTGTTCCTCCATTCCAATTAGGGAAGCAATGTGTGTGGTCATTCGAGAAGCTCCTTTTGAAAGTACGAAGTGGCTTTTATTGAGGTTGATTTGTAGGCCAGACAATTCTCTAAATCTGTGGAGGGCCTGCATATAGCTTTTAATAGAGTCCCCGTTTTCTCAGCAAAGAAGAAGCAAATCATCGAAAAAAGCAAGGTTAGTCACTCCAATCCTCTTACACTTTGAGTGGTGTCTAAATTTTGCATTGGCTGTCACTTCAAGATTGATCTAGAGTTATTTACATCCATACACATGATGAACAGGTGGGGGAGATAGGATCCCTGTCTCAAACCTTTCCCATCTTTGAAATATTTGGAAGGGCTACCTACAGTAGCTTCCCAGTTACATGCCCCCTCCTCTAAGACTTCAATCTCTGGATAGACTATAAGTTTCCAATTATTTCCTTAGGGGGTTTGAAGTTGAGAGTCGAAGTTTGGTGATCCCTTACAACTTGTTTCTAGTTTTTTTAGGGGTTTAACACACAACTAGAGGGTGAATGGTAGTGGTGGCAAGTTAAGCTATGTTTGTAGCAAGTTTAAGAAGGAGATGGCTGGGCAGAGCTAGGAAATCATCCTTCCCAGTGTTAGGTAAATGCTACATGTTTGGGAAACAAAGCTAGAAAAGGGGAAACAAGCAATTTTGGTCAGACGAAAAGGTAATGGTGTAAAAGGAAAGGAAAGTATGCGGGAAAAGGTGTGTAAGATGGTGGGAAAAAAATACCCCTTGTGGGATTTGGTGACCTGAAGAGATACTAGCCAAGGAGGAGGAATATAATCAGAAAAGAAAGTAGTAAATGTACAAGAAGAAGAAGAGAAGAAGTAGGATTCGTACCTCGTTAAGCTAGCCAGTGTTATATTAATCACCATGCAGGGATGTCTTCGAGAGTGTCTTCTTCGAGAGCATTGGTACGTGTTGATGTAGAAGCCTATGATGCTCAAACTTTTGTGTAGTTGTGTCTTATGGCTTTGTGTTGTATAGTAATTTTGTATGTTGAATTGTTGGTTCTTGGTGAAGTATATTGGATCAAATTGAACTGTGTAGTGTATAGTGTATTTTGACTTTTGAATGTAGAGTTAATTTGAGTAAAAAACTAAGAATGTTCATTAAATTGATTACTGAAAGATTATTAAATTAAAGTTAGGAATTAGGATTTCAATAACAATGTTGATTAAAATTAGTTCATAAAACAAAATATCGATAAGCGTTACAAATTGAATTATATAAGCAAACAAAATATATTAGCTTATAGGTAAATTATACGATTACAAAAAATAGGTTGTAAACTTATAGTTTTAAATTATGGTTGAAATTGAATACGTTATAGTTGTAAGTGTATATCTTCAGTTTATTATCTAATAATGTAATCATATAAAATAAGTTATATAAGACATAAATGTGTATTATGTAATCGCGTATATTAAATACTTGAATTGTTGGTTTTTTTAAACTTATTTGTGAATTATGTTGGATAAAATTGAATTAAAGTTGTGGAGTTAACTTAAAGAAACTAAGAATGTTGATTAAAATTGGTAGATGAAAGATTGCTAAATTAAATTTGGGAATTAGGATTTTAATAACAATGTTAATTAAAGTTAGTTAAGAAAACAAACTAATGATAAGCATTACAAATTGAATTGTATAAGTAAACAAAATAGATTGGTTTATAGTTGAGTTATATGATTACATAAAATAAGTTGTAAACTTATAGTTGTCAAGTTTTAGTTGAAATTGAATAGATTATAGTTGTGAGCATATGTCTTTAGTTTATTATTAAATTATGTATTCATACAAAATAAGTTATATATGTTGTATGTGTTTTTATATTAGTTTTGACTTTTGAGTTAAAAAATACATATTGTGTGATAGTAGTTGATAATGAAAGTAAGTGGCCTTTATTGGATATTAAGTTATTAATTTAATTTTAACATATTTATTTATTTATTTTATAGATAAATGGAAGAAAGTTTAAGTACTTTTGATAATTAGTAGCTTCAGGTATAGGAAGATTCAGTGATCTAGCTTAGGCTCATGCTAGATTGGTTCCTAGAATGAAGAACCATACTATTTATTTGTAACGTAACAAGCATTTAAAAGGTGGGAGAATCACCAGATTAAATAAGCATTTAGTTAAAGTTAAAGGTGATGTGAAGCCTTGTAAGAAAGTCAGTCATTATGTGAAATGACAAATGTAGACTTTGCTTGAAGAGTATCAAAAAGAGAAAGATAAAAGCAAAATATTGAAATAAGAAATCATTAGTGGAAGTTCTTTTGTTGATGGTTAGGATATTAGTGGAGAGGTAAAAAGTGTTAGTATTCTTACCCAATTAGAAGGAAATGTTGCAGTTGATGTTACGAAAATAAGAAGATATGTATCTAATTTTTTGCACCACATACAACTCCTAGAGCTCGGTCTTCAACTATAGTGCCTTATAATATAGAGAAACGACTCATAATATAAATATGACAATGGCTAGATGGTGATATGATTCAGGTATAATGTTCAATACTGCCTAATCTTGTTACAACCTATGTTGGATGTTATTGCCTCTTATGATACAAGACACAAATGTCCTTCAATTAATGACTATAGAGGTAAACTTCTAAGTAGCTCTGTTTATGAAATAAAACATTTTTTGGATGAAAGAAGAATGACTTGGGCTACTTATGGGTGTTTAATTATGTACGATGGTTAAAAATAAAAGATATGAGTCTATTACTAATTTTTTGATTTATTCTGCAAAGGGAACAATGTTTCTGAAGTTTATCGATACATCTGGCCTTGCTAGGAATGTTAATACTCTATTTGAAATATTTGATGAAGTTGTGAATGAATTTGAGCCAGAAAATATTGTTTAGTTCGTTACTAATAATGATTCAGCTTATAAAGGGACTGGAAGAAGATTGCAAAGCAAGTATAATTATTTTATTGGACTCCTTGTACTACACATTGTATTGACTTGATGATAGAAAATATAAGGGATGTTAAGTATTTTCCTATTATTGATGAGACTATGTAAAAAGAAAAAAAAAGACGACCAAGTTCATCTACAATCGTGCATGGGTCTTAAATTTAATGAGAAAGGATTTCACCAATAGTAGGAATTTGTGTCATCTTACTATTACAAGATTTGCAATTAATTTCTTATCACTTTAGTGTTTTGCTATGATGAAGAAAGAGTAGAAATAAATGTTTACAAGTGATAAGTGGGTTACATATTAGCATGCTAGGTCTAATGTTGGATTAGAGGTTTCTATAATTATACTTGAAGATAACGAATTTTGTTCCTAATGTCAATTTGTCATCTGAGTTTGTGAGCCTTTGGTGAGGGTATTTCATCTAGCTGATAGTAACGAGAAAGCAACAATGAGTTATTTTTATGATGTCATAAAGAGGGTGAACGAAGCAATCAAGGCCAATTTGAAAGATAAACCTTCCTTGTATACACCTTATCTTACAATCATCAATAAGAGATGGGAAAGGAAACTTTTCCCTTCACTGTTTACAATTGGAGTATTTTTAATCCTGGTGTCTATTTTAAACAAAGTTTTACAAAGAAAACTGAAGTTATTAGGAGAATGTTGTTAACTACTATAACAATTATTGCCTTTAAGATGATGCAAGATCTCCTAAGCTTATAGATTGAGATTTATAAGGATGCTTCTGATGATTTTAGGATGTTAATTGTTATTCACCAAAAAGACAAACCTAATCTAGTTATATAATTTTTCAATTTTGTTACTTGTTAAAAATTAATCATTACTTTAATTTGTTATAATGCTACTTTTGCTTTTTTTTATAGTTGCTTGGAGGGACCAATTCAAAAATGGTGTTATAGAATTACAAATATTTGCAATTCAAATTCTAAGTCAATGTGTAAATGCAATAGGGTGTGAATATTGTTTGAAGATTCTGAAGAAATACAAGAAAATTATCAATTATTGGTAGACCAACGCTTTATCTCAGGAAGGTAAAGTTTAGTTAATCATTTCTATTTTGAACAATCATCATACACAATTGAGTATTCATCTCCTACTTTCCAAGAGAATTATTAATGAGATAGAACAATGCATAAGAAACTTCCTATGGTCAAGCAAAATTAGCAATGCTAAGGCTGTTATATCAAAACATCTTTGTTAGCAGAAGCAAAAAAGGTGGGGGGCATGGGGGGGGGCCTAGGCCTTACATCAATTCACACAATTCAATCTATACAAGTAGCCAAAAGAATTTCGAGATTGTTCAAGGATAAAGAATATCTTTGGAATAAATGGATCAATGAGTACTATCTCAAGCTTATGGAAAATTTCTATAAAAAAAGAGTTTTCTTAGCCATTCATTCAGATCCTAAGAAATAGACTCATTGTCTATCCATTCATTAAATTGTAGATAGGGAATGGAGAAGAAGCATGGTTCTAGAATGATAATTGGACTTCTCAAAGCCCTCTTGACCTCAAGGCAGATATCTCTCCTTTTTTTTTTTCAAGAATTGCACTTCAAGCAAGAGTTAGCAGTGTGGTTGATCAAAATTCTTGGCACTTTTAAGGTAAGGGTGTTGACAGGCTCTAAAGTTTCTTTCCTAACTATCAGCTTAATCTATACACTCCAAACAAGCCTGTCTAGTCTTTGAGTAACAATGGAGACTTCTCAAACTCCTCAAGCATCAAAGCACTTAAGTCTTTTAATCCTCTCATTCCTTGGTATAATATTGTGTGGAAATGGTCCTTCAAGCCTAAAGCCTTGTTCACTACTTAGCTTATAGCTAGGGGAAGATTGAAGACTAAGGATAGGATAGTTGTGAGATCCCACATCGGTTGGAGAGAAGAACGAAGTATGCCTTATAAGGGTATGGATATCTCTCCCCCTTAGACACGTTTTTTCAAGGGTGGGTTGGTGGTCTGGGCTGTTACAAGTGGTATCAGAGCTAGTACCCAAATTGTTGTGCCAACTAGGCTGGGCACTAAGGGGGGTGGAGAGTGTAAGATTCTCCATCGGTTGGAGAGGAAAACACAGTATGTATTATAAGGGTATGAATACCTCTCCCCTTTAGATGCGTTTTTACAAGGGTGGGAAGAGCAAAACTCTGAGGGGTTTGGCCCGAGGGGCAATTCAAAGCGAACAATATTTGTGGGTGGGTAGTTTGGGCTGTTACAAGCGGCATCAGAGCCAGTTCCCGAACCGATGTGTCAGCGTAGGACGTTAGGCCCTAAGGGGGTGGATTGTGAGATCCCACATTGGTTGGAGAGGAGAACGGAGTACGCCTTATAAGGTTTTGGAAACCTCTTCCCCTAAGACGCGTTTTCCCAGGGGTGGGAAAAGCAAAACTGTGAGAGGTTTAGCCCGAGGGACAACCCAAAGCGTACAATGTCTGTGAGCGAGTGGTCTGGGCTGTTACAATTGTGTATTCTAATGACAAGATATGTGAAATATGTGGGACTAAGCTGGAAAGTATAGATCATTTGTACTTCAAATGCAATTTCACCTCCTCTATTTAGGCAAATATTCAACATGCTTTCAATTTATACTGTCAAGAATCAGATTCGAAAAATTTTTTGGTATGGGCTGATCATAAATTCAATTTAATGGGAAAGATAGAGTTTTCCTTATTCCAAGCTTCAATTATGCAATGTACGTCATTTAGAGAGAAAGGAACCGGAGATTGTTTGACAAGGCTATCACATTATTTGACAAGGCTATCACATATAAGTATGTCCTAATTCACAAACTTCATTATTGGATAAGAGAAACCTTGGTAGCCTATCATATTGAAGAACATCTGATCTCTTTCTCAAGAAGACAATAGAATCTTTAATTTCCTAGTTATTTCCCTAAAGTTATATATAAGAGCATTGCATTTCCTTTTACTTGGCCCAGCTTTGTAAAGACACAAAAGGCCTTTTATGGCTTTAGTGAATTTTTTTACCTTTCAAAAGCATATTTGTGCTTAATAAGGGAGGTAGAATATTGCTTGCATTATCTTGATTATATAGTGATCCACTTAAGAAATATTGTATGTTTAAATTTTACAATTTAATTGAAGGTTAGAATACGTATATCTAATGTTATTATATACTAAGTTAACTAATGTATACAGTTCAATGTTTGTGGGAATCATTCTTGTACATACTCAAGAGACTATAACTCTTCTAATAGGGAGACCTAGGGGTTCAAAGACTTATAACATATGGTAAATGCCACCATACACCTATAAAGTATAATTACTTCTTGTTTTAATTAGTCTATTCTAGTTAGTTAGGTCTAGATATAGAGAAATTTGATAGGTTCATATTTTTCATTTTTATAGGGGCTAACTTGGCTTGTAATTTAGCATTTTAAAGAATATTTTATGTGAATAATATGATATTTTCCCATATTTGGTTTATTGATTTATAAGTGAAAATTATAGATAAAATTTCAAATTTAAGTTCATCATTCTCAATAATTGTCCGATTGAGAGAAAATTGAAGTTAACTGGAAGCTAATATGAAGGATAACCTTTTTTGTAAAAGAACTTAAAGATTAATTTAAGTTCAAAAATATAGAAATTTGGAGAATTAGTACTTATAGAAGTAGTGAAGAATCAACCTTAGACCTATAAGGAAGATAAAATTTAAGAAGATAAAGCAGAATTTGTTGGATCTCGTTTCCGAAACCCAACCATCTTGCAGACTCATACGTATGTTGGACACCGCTTGATTCCATAGTCCAACGCTTGCTCTGATAATCATGAACCGTTGACGTGCATAATCCCTTGAAGGGTTCTTGTGTTAAACCCTCATTATCCATCATTTTTTTTTCATTCTCATAACATCCCACAAATTTACTTACAATTTGTTCAATGGTGTACCCATACTAACAAATCACCATGCCTGAACTCATTTCTCTTACTTGTGAACATAATTTGGAAAACTTAAAATCTTAATTTCAATTTGACTTCTTCATAGAAATCATAGCTCTATGCCTCGTGTTTGTTTTGGATCAAGAATCAACTCAATCGGAGTTCTATAGCTCAAGATATCATCAAAACACCAAAGTGTGCTCATACCTCAAACATACTCTCCTATCCGACCTCTCACTTACTTTAATGAAAACTCTCTCAATTCAACTCCAAATGCTACAATTTTTTCATAGAGAGATACATACATGTCTTAGGAATCCATTGCTTCAAGAATCACTTCAATTAGAGGTCGGATGAGGGAGTTATGATCAAAAGAATTCAACATGTTCAAACCCTAAATCAATTTGAACCTCTCTTGGCGCGATTGTCATAAATTTCACCACAAATGTCTGATTGTTTTCGTTTTTGGACTATTAGAAATTAGACTTCAAGAGCTACAACTTTCATGAAGACCGCAAAACCTGATTCGGCCTCTAACAGGGTCAATTATTACTGCACCATTTCACCCGAGAAGGTCCGTTAAAAGGACTTCCATGTCCGTTTAACGGACATAGACTGGGCAAGGGGTCCCTTTTGACCCTAGAAGGTCCATTAAACGGACTTCCATGTCCGTTAAAACGGACATGGGGCTTCCCAAAACCCCTCCAAACCTTCTCTAATGCTTCCTACATAAATTCTAACATCATAAACACTTATAATCCTACCAAATTCGCTTGTTCTCATGCTAAAACACTTTATAACAACATATTTATTTCATAAACTCTCAAATCTCAAATCATTCAATTCATCAAAACCACTAATTTCTTATCATTAAGCATAGGTATCCTCATTCACCAAACCTATACAACATCATAACTTGTAATAATCATAGCTCTCAACTCCGATACCCAAAATTTACAAACTTTAGAGCGTTTGAAAGAT
>JANKOE010000206.1:59477148-59513124 GCA_026284465.1 Erythroxylum citrifolium | reverse complement strand
ATGATTATTGGTAGCCTCGTCCTTATAGTCCTTGCTTTCCAAGCATTGAATCTAACTATTATTCCCTTTTCTTAATTATTATTTTTAGATGGGAATTAAACGAAAGTAAGTAATAGATATATATATATTTTTTTTGGAGAAGTTTACATATATATTAATTAAATAAGAGTTCGTACAAAAAAGAAAACGATATACAAATGGAAACCAAAGGCTACAGGCGGCCCGCAAAAATGAAAACCAAGAAGTCATAGGCGGCTCCCAAACCAAAAAAAAGAAGCTATAAGCGGCTCTCCTAAAGAACAAAAGCAAAAGCCACAGACGGCTCACAAAAGAAAATCACTATGAGAGAAGGCACCAGAAGTGCCGCTGGAGAGGGGACACCGGAAGGCAAGACCAAGAGGCGGAAGCCATGCGCAAATTACGTACTGAGAGAATGGACCAAAAAAATCCCTTAGAGGCCAACAGCCAATCAGAAAGAAGATTAGCAAGAGCTAAAGAAGCATAAAAAATGAACTGATCTTATGACTCTTGATATATGGATTATCGTTAACAATTAGACTAATAAAAAATTAAATTGAGATTAAATATTAAATTTAAATTTAAATTTGAGAGATTGGGTTGAATCTGATTTGCTAACTTCGTTTCGACTAGTTGCAAATATCTTATTTTATATAATATATGAACTTTGAATGGGTTATTTAGTGAATGTTTTAAAGTTATAAAAATGTAAACAAAGTTTTTTTTTTGGACAATTGTAAACAAAGTTTTTAAGAGTCATTTTATTTTATTTTGGTGTTTTATAAATTATTTTTTAATTTTTTGGCTGGCATTTATTTTTATTTATGGAATAGTACCTACTAACAATTTATATTTTATTTATATGATGAAAAAATCAACATCTTTAAGTAAAGACTTAAGTTTTATTTAATTAAATTTTATTTAAATTTAATTGGCTCTAATAATTGAATTTAAATTTAACTACATTAGTTAGATTTTAATAAATAAAATAATTAGATGAAATGTATTTAAATATTTAAATTTGACGACTAAAACTTAAATTCAACCACCTAATCATCCTAATCAATCTTTTAAAATTTGAATCAGAATTTAAACTAATAAACAAGACGTTTAAAGTTTAAACTGAAATTTGATTATTATAAAATTGACTAAATATTAAATATATTTAAAATTTTAAAATAAATTGACTTATCGAATATAGCTGAAATATCAGACGTACCCAAAACAATATGTTAACGATGCCTGGAAAAGAAAAGAAAGGGGTTTGGTGAAATTTTTCTTAGAGGAGTCTTACTTTAAAGGTAGGCTTTAGATTTACGAAAATAAAATTCCAGCTCGTATTTCTTTCAGTCGGTGACCGTACTAAGGCGTAAGCAAACAAAAAAAAATGGCCACAAAGACACGTGGCGGGTCGCAAGATCGATAATGACATTTCCTTCTCATAGACGCTTTTTCTTCTTCTTCACGGCAGCTCCGTTGGATTTGATCGCCTAATCCATTTCAAGTAGATTTTATAGGTCATGTAGGTGAGTCCAATGTTATGAATACTGTACCGAATTTGGTATTTAATTGAGCTCTAGAATAAAACGGTACCAGTACTGATCGGTACCGGGTACCGTTCTCGGGAAATTTTTTAAATTTATAAAATAGTCCTAAAATTTTTAAAAATTGCAATTATTGGGACACTCTAATTCATTTCATACACAACTCACAACCCAATTCATTTCATCCACAAGGACCAAAACCCAATTCATTTCATTTCATGTTCCCCTTCATCATCTGGTCATCCAACAACAACACAAAAATCCATCAACATTCCAAGTTTCCAACAGTCCAACCAACTCTAACACCAAATAGCAAATTTACCGTCGATCATCAACCAAATCTATAACCAAAACACAATAAAAATTTAAATTAAGAAATTTTCGAAATAAAAAGCGCAAAAACCAACTCGGGTCTGACGGGTCGTCGGGTTTTATCACGGGTCAGTGTGTGGACCCGTCTCCGGTGGCTTCAGACGCGTCTCTGGCTGTGCGGTGCGGTGCGGTGGCTTCACGTGGAGGAGGTGGTGGCCGGTGGAGGAGGAAGCGTCGTCGAGTTTGATGTCTTCGATGGAGGATGAGACGATGTTGCGACTCGCGATGACCGAAGGAGAAGAGGAGAAGACGCGACGGCGAGAAGAGGACAGAGGCGGCGAGCCAGCGACGGTGAGAAGAGGAGAGAGGCGGCGACGGTGAGGTGAGACGATGAGAGGAGAAAAAGCTTAAGAGAGAAGAGTGGAATCGTGAAGAAGAAGAAGAAGTCGGGTTGGGGGAGAAAAATTAGGAATTTAGGGTTAGTTTTCTTAAAATTGCAAACAAGTCCCTAAAGTTTCTATTTTTTACGGTATTGTCCGGTACTTTTCGGTACAGGCGGTACCGACCGAAAACCACCGGTACCGGCCGGTATTTTAGGCCGGTACTATGGTGGTCGATTCCGTTCCGGATTCCGACCAGTACGGTACGTTCCGGCCAGAACCATCCGGAACAGAACGAAATTCAGATCATTGCTTTTTACACATATTTAATACTTATTTAATTAAGAGATTTAATAACGCTTTTTAGAGTAGATCTACGCCAATTTGAAGCATTAAATAAGTGGATTTAACTAGAAAATAAAAAAGTTTAATATTCTTATCAAAAGTTGAAATTCAAATATCGAACCATATTCGGGAGCGATACAAATTCTTTCACCAAATTATTCTATTGAGGTTCAATATCAATTGTTAATGTCTTTCTATGAATTATATATAATTCTCCAATCTCGGCATTGCCTTATTAATAAATTATATATAATATTTCTACCAAAAGTTATCATATTGAATTAATATACTTTTTATCAAAATTTTGTTTCTTTCTTAATTGTTATCACCACAATTTTAATCAACTATTCACCTTCTAAGCATTCATATCAATTTCCAACTCAAGTAGATGGTTGAGAGCAGGGCTTGGTTTCTGTTAGGTCTCATGTTCGATTCCTTACTAGCCCCTCTTGTAAGAGCCTGGGATAGCCGAAATTTTACTTATGGGTGGAGAACTAGTGAGGCCCTCCGTGATGGGGTGTAGCTACTTGGCCCTTTGATGAGGTATAGCCACTTGCCCCTTTGAGAGGTAAGCTCGCTTGGCCCGCCTGTGGGGTTTCCTCGAATAAAAAAAACATTAAAATTATTTTTAAGATGTTAAATTTCATCAAATCATAATATCACAAACTCAAAATTTTAGTATTTCATGTTATTGTTACTAAATACTCTTAAATTAGTTTTAGGATATTGAAATTTAGTATTATACCCTTTAAAGTTTTTTCCAATATATATAAATATTTATTATTATCACATAAAAAGCCAATAATTTTGATGTTATGACTAATTTTCTTTCAAATAAAAGCTTTTATGTAAATAGACATTAACATTAAAAATTAGTTTATATACATAAAATATTAAGGACTTATTTAATATTTTGTGAAATATTTAAAGGTAGATTTTTCCTAACTTAAAAATAAATTCACTTTTGTGAGAATATATAAGAATTTTAAAAAATATATAGAATTTTTTACAGTCACGAAAGTGAATATACACTTAATAAAAATACATGCGTTTAGCCTTGGAAAGGAATTGCATAGGCATTAAAGAATGTAGTTTTTTATTTTAACTTGATATAATTCAATAATTAAACAATACAAAAATTATTTTTTAAAAAAAAGATGAGTAATTTGACCTATTTCTAGTGAGAAGAATACTTAATTCATCACTCTTCTATTCGCGGTAAAGCATCCTTGCTCAGAATTCACAAAAATATTACATGAATAGAGATCTTGGAATGAAAATCATAAAACTTGCAAGAGGCAGAGCAAAGCTAAACCTAATGAGAGGTTACTTAATCACATTTCCCTCTAGACTCTAGAGGGGACTCAGGTATGATGGAACTAGATGTCTTTTATGACATATAGGTATCCATACCGAAATTTAAATTCAATTTTGATTCCAATTTTTTTTCTAGTTAAACCACTGAACCTTAATTAACTAGAGGCTAAAGAATAGTTGACCTTATCCATCCTCAAAAAATTTTTGATTAAACAAGTATCAAATAAATAGTTTGTTAACTCAAGGTTTTATATTAATGTTTTTTATGATAACGATATAATATTTCAAAATTTAAATTTGAATTATTTCCTTTCAAAAAGGTAACGATACAAATTTTTTTTAAGGAAATAAACTCTAGTTGTTTCTGATAGGATAAATGTTTCCTTTCTTGCAGGAATCTTTTTAATAAACTTACCTTATTAGAAATAATTCCACAACATCTAGAAGGATCTTACTAATTCAAACAATTAACTCCGAAATTTTTGACAAATTTTTCTATTAACGTCTGAATATTGGAAGATTATAGCAGAAATGATATCAAAGATTCATTAGATACAAAGTCAACTCAGAATTAAAATGAAACAACTAGTCTAGTTGAAGAAAATATCTACTTAAGGAAGAGTCACTGTAATAGTCGGTTTCCTAACCTATTGAGGGATTAGAGTGATAGTCACATGAATTGCAGCATATTAGAAAGAATCGGTACATTGGGATATGATTTCATTCACATGCATAACATAAGCATATATATACATATAAATGTTGATTTAGGAAAATTGCACTCAATTGACATATTCCATGAAAGGTTTAAAATGATTATAATTTGATTGTGTATTGCTTATGTCTTGAATTTTGGTTTGATAGATTACAAGTAGTAAATTTGGAATTAATTGTTACAATTAGAAAATTGATAAATTAAAATGTATATTTAGTCTAGGAAAAATGACAAGTGGCAAGATAAGTTAACACATGAAAATATAGGATGACTAAGCCTATAAAATGAGTGACATTTGGCATGAAAAATTAAGTGATAAATGGCAGTAGTGATTGAGTGACAAATGGCCTAGCATAATTGTGACAAATGGCAGCTTATGGATAGGACAAGTGACTTCCATGTATAGGTCACAAATGCCATTGTATAGCATAGCACTCAGCACCTAATGAATTAAGCTACTGCAGGGATAGTTTCTGTTGTGTTCATTATTCTTCTTTCCTTTACTCTCACCACCGAAACACTAACACACCCTCACAGCTTCTGAATTTTGCTTCAATTTCGTTCATAGTCACTTCAAAATGCATACAAAAAACTACTCAAAGATAGTTATAATCTGCTATCATCATTTTGCCTTTGCTGAAATCATTTTACTTCCATCTTGTACTTGGATGATTTTGCATGCATGGAGAGCTAAGTTAGCTTGATCATTGAGGTGGAACTTGAGCTAAATAAGTAAGTGAAATTTTGATCTTTGTGGCATGCTGAAATAGAAATTTTATGATGACTGAATTAGGATGGAATGCATGTGACATTGATGATGATGTTGTGCTGGAATGTGATGGATGAATTGGTTACTTTTCTATTTTGTTATTGATGCATGAAAATAGTAGGTTATAGACTGTTAAATGGATGATTTAGGATGAGATTTGAAGTATAAATGAAGGTGGATTCATAGTAAAGATAGGTGTTATTGAAGTGTTCTTGAATCTGGAAAATTAGAGGTGTAGATGTGTTTGTAAAAAGTGACTGTTAATGACATAAGTGAGCAAAATTTTGTAAGTCTTAGTGTAACCAATATGGAAGTTAAATTAACTTGAACTGAAGTAACCTTAAATGTCATAAAATCTGGAGAATTACAGGTGTTAGCGATGTCTTTAAGCTTGTAAAATTTGTGAAGTATTGAAGGTAGTAAAGTTACACACATTAGTAATGTTGATGACAAATTCTGGAATTTTAATTTCAGCCTTGTGTACATGTCGAACCAGCTGAGAAATTTCACTCTAAATTGGTATATTTGGACTTGATTAAGGATAGGAATGAGCCTACATTGTTGTTTGATTAATTGGTTAAGAACTTAATAAGTTTATGTAGTTAATTGATGTCATAACCTAAAGAATAGACTGTTTTGATGGGTTGAGTTCAAATATGGAAATTATGATTTGTTAAAGGAATAAATGAGTCTTTTAATGCAAACATGATCTTAAGGACATGATTCATGTGTATAATTTATGGATGAATGATAATTGAAGAACATGGGGTAATTATAAATGAGAATTGGTAAATGTATGAATATTTATTGCTGGAAAAAGTTTGGTGAATATATATATATATATATCTAGCTTATATATATATATATATATATATATATATATATATATCTAGCTTATATATATATATATCTAGCTTGTTGAAATTCCAGATTTAAAGTAACAATTATGTGTGTGTTATAAAAAGCTTTTTGATCATGAAAATGTTCAAGGATAAGTGTAAATTATGGTTGATGAATTTGGAGTGAATTAAGCTAACTTAAAAGTACAAACCTAATTGCAAAATGGTAGTATACAAAATATAATGTTTGAATGGTTTTAGGGTGATAAGCACAAATTGAATAATCAAGATCTATGTATAAGAATACATACCCAGAAAGTTAATTGAGCATGCATTGAACATGACACATGTACATGTGCATGAATGAATAATCATATGATTGATCAACTTAGTAATGTATAAAATATGTGTGTATTGCATGACTAAAGAAGCACAAGTTGATCGTCAGCATCCAGACATTGCCGGATCATCAAGACAGTATCTTTTCTAGAGCGTACTATGAGTTAACCTAGATGTTTCTCACTATGATTGATTTGCTTTTGTTTAAATTTCAGTTATTGAATTGTTACTTATGTGATTGTGATCATTCCGGATATTGTTGGTCCAAAGAGTTTGATATTCGGGAATGTATTGGAAGTGCTTTCAAATTGCATGTGTAATATAGAATGCGTACTCAACTGAATGTTGAATGCCTGACCCAGGTCCGAAGAATGTGATAAATGACATGAGCACATTGAATGAAAAGTATTGATAGGATATTATATAAATTGATGCATTCCATTACATTGATATGCATGATCAAATAAAGAAGTTGTGACTGCAGTGACCAATGTGAAAAAAAAAGCTTTAAGCTCAGGAATTGTGAAAGAGCCACATGCTTAGTTAATAATGAGCCCAATATCTACAACGGATATGAGACAGTAAATGAAATGAGCCCGGTATCCATAAGGAGAATGGGACAGTAAATAGGCACTCGGTCACAACAAAGTAATATGAAAATGGAGTCATATGTGCATTTGTATATATACAACTTTACATGTATCATATAAATGATTGAGATGAATTAATTGATTGTTCTGAAATAGTGTTGTGAAATGTTTGTATAAATGTTGTTCTTGTACTTGATGAAATATGACAAAATGTGATATGTGATCTGATACTGCATGATGTGTTAAACTTCTTGAAATTGGTTATATACTTAACTTTGTGTCTTGACTAGAGTGAGCACATCGACGATGGTTCACTCACTGAGTTCGCAAACTCGTTAAAATTGTAACGATGATTTTCAGGTACAAGGGAGTTCTAGCTTATAAGGCAACCAAGTAGAATTCTAGTATTGTCATTTTGAGAAAAAGAATGGCTCAAAGGTTTGGTCAGCTGATATCTGAGGAGTCTAGTTAGGATGTGTTTGTTTGGCTTCTCATTTCATGTTAAACATTTTGTATGGAGTTGTAAACTCTCAAATGTTATGTAATGTAAATACATAAATATGAATTGTAATGATACAATATAAGTAAGGTTATTTGTGAATGAAATGAGGAGATTTGATCATTTTGAATACTTGTGTTATGTGTGATGCCATAATAATTTAATGTGACTATTCTAACATGTCATTCTCATAAGGTATGTTCTTGAATATCCTCTGGATGTTCGAGCATATGCTCTATGGAAGTGGTATGTTATAGTCACTACATTGGCGAATAATACACATATTTACAAAATACTTAACCAACATCAATATTCTTGAAAGTTATATCTATATCAAACTCCTTATGTCTTAGAAAGCGAAAACACTCTATTGAGAGAGACTGTTAAATGCTTTATACATTTTTTTTGTTAAGAGCTTGTATAGGCTTGTTAAACATTACGAGTGTGGAAGGTTAAAGAACCTTGAAAAATATGTACTTGTAAACTAGGAGAGGCTCGAGAAAATTTACTACTTGGAGTTTTATAGTGAAATACTTTAAGTTGAATACTTGAGGATTTGACGTAGGCTTTATTATAAGCTGAATCAGTATAAATCGATTGTGTCACTCTCTCTTTCTTAACTTTTAAATTTTTTCATTATAATGTGTATGTTTAATTTACAAGAGGCACGTTCACTTTTGGAATAGGCTCCTTCTGTTTTAATATTGCAAGAGGTTCCTTTCGTTTTTAACATTAACAAGCTCCTTTCGTTTTAAATGTTAACAGACTCCTTTCATTTTTAACATTAATAGGTTCGTTTCTTTTTCAAATGTTAACAGACTCCTTTCATTTTTTTAATAGGCTCCTTCTATTTACAAACTTTTCTATTGAAATTTGGTAGGTTCTTCTCGTTTACACAAATTGATAGTAGCTTACAAATTTGTTTAAGTCACACACAATTGACTTCCCCTCCCCCTTTTGCATGTCTTTGTTTTATCATTTGGTATCAGAGAGAAGTTTCACTTTTATTGTGTTTTACAGCACGTGATAGATCGTGGCAAACAATTTGAGAAGCCTTGAAGGGCAATCAATCTCAAAGCGCCCCTATTTCAATGGAAACAACTATTCTTATTGGAAAGAGAGAATGACTATTTATCTTCAATTTGTAGATATCGAAATCTGGCAAGCTATCAAAGTTAGAGCCACACCTCATGCTACTGACAAATTTCAAGTCACTTTTGAAGGAACGAATGAGGTAAAGAAACTTAGAACAAGTCTTTTGGTCCATCAATATGAAACTATTTGTATGAAACAGAGAGAGACTATAGACGAATTCTTCGAATGTTTCAATAACGTCATCACAACCTTAAAGAACTTAGGAAAGGTATATCCCAATGATAAGCTTGTAACAAATATTCTAAGGTCATTGCCAAAGGAATAGATACATAACTGACAACTCTAAAAACTACAAAAGATCTTGACACTATTGCACTTGACTGGTTAAGAGAAAACTTGATGATCCATGAATCTGAGTTTAGGCGAGATGAAGGGTCTTCAAATAGAAGAGAAATGGCACTAAAAGCAGCTAATGAATCAAATCAATCAAACGATGATGAAACACTGAGTTGCAAATAGATGGAGATGATCATAGTCAGAAAATATGTCTGTTTTACAAAAAGAAGCTAATGAAGAAAAGAGAAGGAAATAAGAAAAGTGGAAATAACATATTTCTATCTAAAGGCAGTAGTAGCATTAGCATTACACAAAATAATCAAATTATATGTTATCACTACAAGAAGTCTGGACACACAAGACCAGAATGTCCTTTTATTTAAAAGGGTAAAATAGAGAACACTAAACTCAGAAAGTAAGCCATGATCACAGCCTGTTCAAATGAGGATTTTGAAAACTTTGAAGAATAAGAGCTTGAAGAAGTCAGCAATGTTTGTTTTATGGTTGAATCAGGAGATGAAGAGGTATATTATTCTGTCTCTGATATTGAAATTGATGAATTAATAAATGAATATCATGAACTGTATGATTGGTATAAAAATTTAACAATGAAGTATTTCAAAAAGGTTGAGAAGTCCAAAAATAATGATGCATCCTTGACGAATAAGATTAAATCATTAGAATATGAGAATAAAATTATGTCTCTTGAAAATGACAATAAGTAAAAGATCTTTGAAAAGGAATTCTTGGAATAAAAGGTAAGTCAGTTAGAGAATGCAATGCTTGAAAATGATTCTATTGAGGTAAAACAATTAGAAGAAAGTTGCTACTCTAGAACTTGAGAAAGAAAATTTGCTAAAAAGATAATTTCTCTAGAAAAATATCTTGCCAATTTTATTCATGGAAGGAATAATCTTAATGCATTACTTGGGAATGGTAAATGTATTTTTGATAAGGCTGGAATATGATATAATGAAAATAATAATATGAGGTCATACAAGAATTTTTTGTTAAATCCAACAATAGCCATAGAATAGTAAGAACCTGATAGATAGCAAAAATTACAATAATTCTCATTCATCTATTTTGTGTAATTACTATGGTAGACATGGTTATATTAGTCATTCCTATAACTTTCGAAAAATGAAGAAATTATCTCAAATGTATGTTTGAAGACCAAAAAGTCAAACTACTAACCTAAAAGGACCCCATAGAAATTTGGGTACCTAAAATGAAATAATACATTATACAAATATGTTTCAAAATAGAGACAAGAGAAAATCAATGGATAGTTGATAGTGATTGTTCAAGACATATGACAGGTGAAATATCATATTTTAACTATAATGAAAGGAAAGATGAAGTTTTTGAGAAGTTTTGCAAAAAAAATCAGATTAAAAAAATGTACTGCATTACATATATTTGGAGTGATCATTAAGTAGAATTCGATAACAGAAGATTTCTATATTGAAAATTACATAACTCATAATTTTCATGCCCAAGGACTCCTCAACAAAAATGGAGTTGTTGAGAGAAACAAGAAGACTTTTGTTGATATGGCCAGGATAATGCTGAGTGAAAGTGGTCTACCTCATGGTTACTGGGTAGAAGTTGTATCTACTGCTTGTTACATACTTAACAGGTGCCTTATAAGACCTATTCTCAAAAAGATCCCCTATGAGTTGTGGAAAGGAAGAAAATTGAATGTTGCTTACTTTTAAGCATTTGGCTGCAAGTGTTTCGTATTAAATAATGGAAAGGACGACCTTGAAAATTTTGATGCAAGATCAGATGAAGCTATTTTTCTGAGTTACAATATTGCCAGCAAAGGATTTTGAGTTTATAATAAAAGAACAAAGAGGATAGAAGAATCAATGCATGTGGTATTTGATGAAGCACTAACCTCGAAAACAACAGCTGATTTAGATAATGAAGAGCATCCTTTGGTTCCTAAAAATACATCGCAAACTCAAACTACACCTATAGTACCTTCGAAATTACAAGATTAAGAAGGTTCTTCTTAAGCAAAGACGGAGCAGGCTCCTTTATCTCCGCAAAAGCCTATGCAACGAAGAGTACCAAAAGAATGAAAAGGTCTAGATACACATCTATACACTCTGGAAGACCCTTCTAAAAGTCTAAGAACTAGATCATCCTTCAAAACACAATTATGTTGCCTTCATTTCACATTTAAAGCCAAAGACAGTTGAAGAGGCTCTTACTGATGAAAATTGGGTCTTAGAGATGAAAGATGAACTAAATCAGTTTGACAGAAATAAAGTTTAAAATCTAGTACCTCGTACATAAAACAAGTCAATCATTGGAATACGTTAGGTTTTTTGAAACAAACTTAACAAAAAATGGTAAGGTGATAAGAAACAAAGCTAGACTTGTAGGTCAAGGTTATAATCAACAGCAAGGTATTGATTTTAATGAGACTTATGCACCTGTTGCTAAATTAGAATCGATTATAATTTTACTTGCCTTTGCATGCTATAGAAATTTTAAATTATTCCAAATGGATGTTAAAAGTGTCTTTTTAAAGGGATATATTAACAAAGAAGTGTTTATTAAGCAGCCTCTAGGTTTTGAAGATGAAAACCATCCTGATTACGTAATGAAGTTCACTAAAGCTCTGTATAGTCTAAAGCAAGTTCCTCGAGTATGGAATGAGAGGTTAAGTAACTTTCTGCTTGAGAATAACTTCAAAAGAGGAAAGGTAGATAAAATCTTATTTATTAAGAAAAGGAACGATTTACTCATAGTGTAAATATGTTGATGACATAATATTTGGAGCTACTAATCAATCCTTTTATGAAAAATTATCAACTTTAATGTAGGGAGAGTTTGAAATGAGTATGATGGGATAACTAGCTTTCTTTCTTGGGCTGCAATTAGGCAAACAGAAAAAGGAATCTTCATCAGTTAAGAAAAATACATAAAGGAACTCATCAAGAAATATCATTTTGAGAATGCCAAACTGATGGGTACTCCTATGTATTCTGGAAGTAAACTTGATAAAGATGAAGAAGGCAAAGCTACAGATGAGTCAAAGTATAGAGGAATGATTGGATCACTATTGTACCTCACAAGCTCAAGACCAGATATTATGCTTAATGTGTGTCCTTGCATACGCTTTCAATCAAATCCAAAAGAGAGCCACCTTCAAGTAGTCAAGAGGATCTTTCGCTATCTTCGTGAAACTTTGGACTTTGGATTATGGTATCCAAAAACTAATTTTATTAACATAGTTGGATATTGTGATGTAGATTATGTAGGTGATAAAGTTGATAGGAAAAGCACAAGTAGTCACTGCTAATTTCTTGGAGGATGTCTAGTTTCTTGTTCTTCGAAGAAACAAAATTGCACAGCGCTTTCGACAATTGAAGCAAAATATATAGTGGCTGCCAGGTGCTGCACTCAAATCTTATAAATGAAACATCAACTCTAGGATTTTTCTCTAAACTTTGATCTTATTCCTATACTATGTGACAATACAAGTGCAGTAAGCCTCTCTAAAAATCATATGCATCATTCTAAGACTAAGCATATAAAAATCAAACATTATTTTCTTTGAGATCATGTTTTAGAAGAAACTATTGATCTTTTGCATGGTAAAACTGAAAATCAAGTAGCTGATATCTTTACTAAGCCACTTTTAAAAGATAGATTTTGTTTATTAAGAAAAGAGCTTGGTATGTGCAGATTATCTGACATTTAATTATGTTTCAAGATATTATGGTACTCCTTTTTACAAATATTAGCAGGCTCCTTCTAATTCACTCTTTAGCAGGCTCCTCTTAGTTTAAAAGGCTCCTTCTAGTTTAATAGGCTAGAGTAAACGTTTCTCAAATAGGTAGTTACTAAGTGGTTTTGCTTCAGTTTTTAAAATGCACGCGTTGTTCTGACAACTCTTTTTATTATTTAAAATTTGAAAATATATCTGTTATTGCTTGTTATCATAAAAAAGGAGAGAATGTTAGCTCAAGGTTTTACATCAATGATTTTGAGGACAACGATATAATATTTCAAATTCCATATTTGGATTATTTCCTTTCAAAAAGGTAATGGTACAATTTTTTTAAGGAAATAAACTCTAGTTATTTGTTGTAGGATAAATGTTTTCTTTCTTGCAGGAACCTTTTTAATGAACTTATCATGTTAGAAATGATTCCACAACATTCGGAAGGATCTTACTAATTCGAACAATTAGATCCTAAATGTTTGACAAAGCTTTTGTCTTAATGTCTAAATATTGAAAGATTTCAGCGTAGATGATATCAAAGATTCGTTAGATACAAAGTCAACTCATAATTAAAATGAAACAATGGTTAGTTAAAGAAAATGTCTACTTAAAGAAGAGCCACTGCATTTGTGGATAATACACAGATTTGCTAAATACTTCAGCAACATCAATATTATTGAAAGTTATATCTATATCAAACTCCTTGTGCCTTAGAAAGTGAAAACACTCTATTAAGAGAGACTGTTAAACCCTTTATACATTTTTTTTGTTGAGAGCATGTAGACGCTTATTAAACACTACGAGTGTGAAAGGTTGAAGGACCTTGAAAAATGTGCACTTGTGAGCTTGAAGAGGCTCATGAAAATTTACTACTTGGACTTTTATAGTGAAATGCTCAAGTTGAATACTTAAGCACTAGACGTAGGCTTCGTTATAAGCCAAACTAGTATAAACTCTCTGTTTCTTAACTTTTAAAATTTTGCATTATAGTGTGTGTGTTTAATTTGCAAGAGGTTGTTTTGCTTTTGCAATAGGCTCCTTCTGTTTTAATATTGCAAGAGGTTCTTTTCATTTTTTAAGGTATCACGCTCCTTTCGTTTCAAACGTTAACAGGCTCTTTTCGTTTTTTTAATGTTAATAGGCTCCTTTCGTTTTTGAAATGTTAACAGGCTTCTTTCATTTTTTAACAAGCTCCTTTTATTTATAGACTTTTCTGTTGAAATTTAACAGACTCTTACCTTTTACACGAATTGACAGTAACTTATAAATTTTCTTAAGTTGCACACAATTCACTCTCCTTTTGCCTGTGATTGCTTTATTATAGTTATCATGTTAATTTTTATTTTATTATAAATTTTGGGTTCAATTATTTTATTATTATTCTAAATTAAGTTTAAAATTTTAATTATTTTTAAATAACACATGTAAAGCATTTGGTTATTATATTGATTAAAATTATGAATATATTATAAGAAATTATACATATATAATCGTTTTGTTTCGTTTAAAAGTTTCCAATAATGTTAAAAACTAAACTAAACTAATGATTTACTATTTTTACTAATTACAAACCAATTGTCTAATGATATAAGCAGTCAAAATGATTTAGTTTTAGACGATGTGTGATCAACTCTAATCAATTTTTTTTCTATCTGATCATAATGAAATGAAACTCTTGTTGGGAAATCACAGAATTTGATTATGTGCATCAAAATAATTACAAAATCATTTCGTATGATTTCTCTAAAGTCAAAATCACTTTAAATATATAACATGATTAATAGATAGAACGTAATAAAGCATAACTCTTAATTCGTATCTTATTATGAAACTTGATCCTTTTTTAGGTTTGCTTCAAACTTTTTCTGAAACTAACTCATATTAACCATCGTAGTTGTACAAGTTTCCAGCTTCTAATGGTATTCATAAAACATTTTGAGAGAACTCTACAACTGTTATAGAAAGGGTTAGACAAGAAGTGCTAACTTCCTTAGAGCTTAAGCCTATTTATAATAGCCTTTCAGCATTTTAATAATTTAATTGAAATTAAATTCTAATTTTAATTAAACTTTAATTAGAATTATAATTAATTCTAATTAAATATCAATTATGTCTAAAAAAGATCTCATATCTTATATTAATCGTTATTTATTTAATGTCTTATATTTAATCATAAAGTTTCTTAAAATTTATAATTAAGTGGAACTTAATTAAAAGACCTTTTCTTTCTTCAACTCATTCTTTATGTGTGGTATATTAAGTTTTCAAAAATGTCGACAATAGATATAAATTATAACCCTAAATTATATTTAGGATTAGATAAAGAAAAATTCTTTAGTTTATCTTCAATTCTCTAATTAAACAATTTATATACATAGATCAAGATTTCATATAGGAATGCATCATTAATACTCAAATATTTAAGAATTTCAAAGTGTTTTTCACTAATCTTTTCGTGTATGATTTCTGTATAATTCAATTTTTCCTCGTACAAAAACTCCTAATTGAACATTAAAGCATATAATTAAGGTCTAGTTTATTTAAGTCTAATAGTGTTAATTTTTCATCATTAGTAATTGATTCAATTAATCGCACTTGAAAACTATTTTCAAAGTGTCATTCTACTTTGACTAAGAATTTCTCGAATCATTATTAATCGATAATAACATAACATTTTTCTAATTACTTTAGGGTGATAAATCATATATCAATTACTTAACTACCTCCAAAAATTCATGTTATATCCAATGACTACCTACCAAGCTATCCTTAACTAAAATAGGTTATAGTATCAAAACATAACAATCCCTATACTTACCTTGAAGATCCTAAATGTTGGAAATAAAAAACTGCAGATTGCATTTTTCACATTAAACAATATTCATGACTTAGTTATATAGACTTACATTGTAATAAACTAGAGATAAACACGAGCTACAAATAGAGTAAAGTAGGTAACATGTCCCATTAACATCTAAAAAAATTTCCAAAAATTAAGTAAAATGAACATCCACTAACTTAAATACAACTTATAATAAAAAAATTCAATAATAAACATATGCTTAAATAATGAAACAATACAACCACTATTTTTAAAAATAGGAGATAACTAAATAGTAGTTTGAAACACTTTAATCAGCACTCCCCTTTACTTCAGACTTCATTGGGCACTTCTCCCCTCACTTTGTGTAGCAATTCTCTTTAATATGATGCACTTCTCATTATCATAACTAAATTTGTTAATGTACTTTATCACCATATATTTTGGAGAACATTTCTCTACACTGGACATCTCATTAACTACTATAGAAATGAATTTCTTTTTCTTTTATCACTTTTGTTAAATTGTTTGTTCTTCATTTTCAAATTTGCTATTCTTTCGCAAATGCTCAAATCTTTTATATTTGTAACATTAAGGTTTTCCCTCATGCTAATAGTTCTTTTCTTCATGACCAAACTTCTTACAATTGCTACATTAAGGAACATTTTCCTTCCTTTTGATGATGAAGTCTTGGCAACATAAGCTCCATAAATTTTTTCTTCAATTTCATTATCCCTTATTGATCTTCTTTAGTCCACAGCTTAAAGAGCATTAGGTAACTTTACAAAGATTATTTTTTATAGATCTTTAGAATTTTAAATGAGGAAATTTTTGACTCATTCCTTTTTGGAAGAGTCACAAGAAGCTTGTCTACTACTCGTTGACTAGGAAAATCTTCATCAAGCAATTTGATTTGATTGATAATGGACACGAGCTTACTTCAATATTCCTTGAAACCTTCGAATTTCTTTATCTTTAGCATCTCAAATTCTCTTTTGAGATTCAAAATTTGCATAAACCTTATTTGATTATTGTCTTCAAGCTCTTCCTTAAGCTTCTCTCATGCTTCTTTTGGTGATTCATAAGTCACTATTCTTGTAAAAATTTTCTCTATCATAGTCAAATGTAGATAAGAGAGGTTTTTGGTTCCCTTGTCATTTCTTCATCATGCTTTTTGATTTGATTTAGTGTGGGATTTTTCGAAAGAGGGATAAGACTAAAATCAGGCTCTACAACCTCTCACAAACTCAAGGCTTTTAAATAAGATTTCATTTTGATGCCCTATGAGTGATAATCTTCTTCATTAAAAATATGGATAAGAAGAGAAAAAGTATTTGATGTCATTGCACCAAAGGTTGAACACGTATCAAAAAAATTTACCCTATCCTCACAAGCTTGTAAAACTCGTGGAACTCTACTACTAAAATTATTGGAAATCAAAAAACTGCTTATTGCATTTTTCACTTTAAACAACATTCATGACCTAGTTATATAGGCTTACACTACAACAAATTACATATAAACACAAGCTAAAAATAAAGAAAAGTGGGTGATATGTCCCGCTAACATCTAAAAAAGTTTTCCAACAAACAAGTAAAATGAACAGTCCACTAACTCAAGTACAACTTAACATTAAAAATTCAATAATATACATGTGCTTAAATTAAAAAAAACACTAGAATCACTACTTTAATAAATAGGAAATAATTAAACAGTGCACTTTAATTAACATTAATTGAAATAATCACTTATACAATCATCATAAAGAGAATTTTCATAGACATATATACAAGTAATGTTCTAAATGGAATTCTCATATAGGGTCAGTTAAGTAAATTGTTATCTAACAAGTACCCACACTTTTGTTTAAGTATCTTCTTACTTTAATCTATGAAATTGACTACTTTTTTCATAAGAAATAAACATAATATATACTCTTTTTTACGTTCTATTAATGTTCAGTCTTAATAAAAGAATGACCATGAACAATTTAGAGATAATACATATGCAATATGAATGTCACAATTATAATTTTATTTGCAATATATATTCATTTCATGGACTTTATCATATATATCATATACATCTAAATATATATAAGTTAAATAATATCTTTAAATTATTTTTTCTATAAATTATAATTAGTCAATTGGTTATAGGGCATAAACTAACAACTCTCACTCACTAAAACATGCAACTTGACTAGAAACATAAGAATATTCGACTCTATAACTCACTTATTACTAAAAGTAGTTAAATTCTATCAGCTAACATAACTCTAAAGTTGACCTAATAGAATTAGGAGGCTTATCTATTAAGATGGAACTTGTTGCAATTGCTAATAAAAATGTAATGAACAGATAGGGAGAAAGAATTAGCCTATAGTTGGTGGTGAAACATTACCTAATGCTGTAATATTTTGTTGTCTAAACGTCTAAAAGTCCACAGGATGTAAAGAAGTTTTAGAAAATCTTAATTCCATGGCTAAGGTCTAAGTTTAAAATGGCAGAAGCACTAAGAACACATAATATATTCAAGTCCACATAAAAATAAATTTGCCCTAGTCTGAGTAAATAACTACTTAATGCTTTGAATTTATCTTCATCACATAATTTGGCTTCATAATTACTAAAATTTGATTTTAACTTATCGAATCCCAACATATTGAAAATTATATACAACAAATTTCATAATATAAAAAGTAAAAATTCATCAAAGAATTGTAAAAGATGTTAAGAATTTGTATTTTATAAATATTACAGTCTATTATTGTAACTGTAATGTTAATTACTTATTAGTAATTCTTAAAAATAATAGCTGCATTCACTAGAATAATTTTCAGGCTAAAGTGCATACAAGGATCTATAAGCATACGGTAAAGCAGTATGTAACAACACCATATATAACTTGGAGACTTGTGACTAAGAGGAAAAATATTTGAGGCCGAAAAACGATTGTCGCTGCAACTTGCAGCAAAACCATCACCCATCTTCATCCTATATTTTGGACGATAAGTGGGCAGAGGGTCGCACTCGAACTTAATCAAAGTATAAACTTTTTGTAAATTTCATGAATTGATCTTGAAAAATAAATTTCATGAACGTTGATTGCGTCTACAATGATTAACTGCGCAATTATCAAGCATGCATTTTAAGGTCTTTCCACACAACATTCTGCTTGGAATCAAGGGAAGCAGGAAGACAGACTTGACCCTACAATTTTGGACGGGAGTCATGACTTATCTGGACTCGTTTTTATCTTTTCCATTGTCGCTGTGATGGGATTTCGATGCTCCAATAAACACCTCAAAATGACTTGCATCCACTGACTTTCTGAAAGCAGGCTGTCTGGTATTGTCATTGGCCCTAAACTCGCAGAAAAGCGTGGATTTTTCAATAAACAATATGTGCTTAAGTTTTATTATTCCCTTGGGATATCTACCCATTCCCTTGGGATATATATGTACTTGCATGATCAATGTCGCGCAGAATTATGTGGTCTTCGTGAAGATAGTGGTGGGAAACGACCCACGTTGCCTTCCATGCTCTCCCCCACATGGATGTCCCCATTTGGTTTGATGTGTATTCAACCCTTAACCACACCAGGTGGCTGCGGCCCCCTCACCCTCTCTTCCTCTCCCACTCTTTACATATTATTCTATTAAACAACACTTTATTATTATAATGTCTCCAATAATTTCAGTATTCGATATCTATTTTGCTTTATTTCGATATTATATCTCAACTTGGCTTTTGCTTTGGAATGTTTTCTTTCTTCTGCTCCCTGGGTATTGCAGATGATACCAAATGTGGTATGGTTTGGAGCCACTTCAGTACCAGAGTCACATCCATGACCTACTTCTCCTGTTTTAATTTGGTCCACTCTATTGGATAGAGGGTATCGTCTGGGATTGATTTCTTTCATTGATGAGACTGTTTTTGGTCCCTGATACTGTACCTACTCGTATACTTTTTATGTCATAACTCACTAATATATCTGATTGATCTCTCTCTATCGCTCGATCTTTGATTTCCGTTGTAGCTTATAAAGATATTCCAACTCTTGAGCACTAAGAAAATAATGGAAACAGGAACATACCCACTCAAATTGAGGTTGGTTGTTCTGGAATTAATTTAAAAGAAAACATGCTCAGGCTTAGTAACTATGGCTATCAGCCTGGCCCATGACTGTTTTGATTTCCCAAGAAGTCAGCTTTTGCTATATTGGACTGACCAGAGCGAAGATTAAGCCATCTGCACCGATATTTACAATCTGGTAGTGTTGATGGGTGGACTAATGTTCAAGGTTAACTAATGACTCCAGGTCTTTCATGCCTCATTTTACTAGATCGGTTCTGCCTTAGTTTCATTGAAAGAAAACAAAATTTACATTTGAAAATTCGTCTGAAATATAGCCTTTTAGCCACAACCACAACTAGGAGTTGAAACAATGGCTGCGGTCCTATTGGCCAACTCTTCCAACTTCCTAGCTTTCACTTCATTAAGAACATTTCTAGCCCATTCACCAAAGTAGGTCTCGTTAAAGCCAATTTTGCCACCTTTGTAAATGGACATACACCGACGATCATCTTCCGGGTAAGGGCACTCATCGCCGTCGGGGTCTCGCCAAGCGCCTTGGTGTCTCATAGCAGACCAGCTGGCAATCCAATGGTACACAAATTGGCCAACGCCTGCGAGTTTTAACCATCCTTTTGGGAAGAATTCCATTACACTACTGTTTCTGTCCATTAGGAACATGTTGGTCAATTGAGCTCCGTGAGGAGACACCAGAATATCTGTAATGCTCATCAACTTCACCTGCCGTATCAATTATATCGTTACTTGATCATTGATTTGAATTGGCCACTATAAATTAGGAGTATACCACTAACCTGTTCACAAACTGTTAGATTATTGGAGTGGGCCACAATCAACCTGCAACCTTTAATCTTAGCGCACTCCTTTTCAAAGATATGGATCACCATAGATTCATTTTTTAATGATCTCGGCCCAGTCCTCATGAATAAAGTCATTCCGATCACCGGAAATCCCTGTTGATCAACGTCGGCAATCCTACCTTGCAAACTTACATTACAATAAACTCTTGCCTTGCATCTTATCAAATCATAGGTCTCCATCCTCCTTTCCCTTGACATGCCCCCCTCATTGTGCCTCATAACCACAGCTTTCTCAAAACAAACTGCCTCATCATTATTAGCCCACTCAAACCCTTCAATGTATGGACTTCCACCAAATGTAGCTTCCGCTAGGATCCTCAGCCAAGTACCCATCTTGAACCTCAGTTCACCCCAGTGGTACAAAATCCATCTCTCCGGAGAGATGCAGCCGTTCTTTTTATACCAGGCAACAAATGGGAATACAGCAGAAAGACCATGCCAAATGTTATCGTAATTGTAATGGTTATATGACACAAAAGTCAGACCCTTCATGAGTGTAGCATTCAAGGGTAGGGCTTCAGGCCATGCAAGTGCGTAAGAGTTCCAAGATCCATCATGTGTGTCCCTTCCTTTCAGGCAAAGTAGCCTATCTTTTGAGCGTTCTGAAGGAAACTGCTGATATTGTACCTCACCGTCTTCATGACTATCAAACATAGAACTCATGAACCATGTATGGCCTTGAAGGGCTTTGTCTGAATAACGCAAGTCCTTGAGTGGGAGAAACGTGACTGACTGCTTTAGTTTTTCGACCATGGCCGATCGAAGAAGCTCATCTTGGGTACAGTTGGAGGCTTTATAATTATTCCATTGGTGCACGAGGAACCATGGTGGTATTGAAGATGAAGATTCGGGTGGTGGGGTATGGAGAGATTGGATATGGAACAGAGTGAAGAGAGCGGCAATAGTAGCTAGAAGCAAGATGAATAGCTTAGGAGAATGGAAAGTAAATGGTCCCATAGTACGTCGCTTAGGAAAGTTGGTCTTGTTGGGACTGGGATTAGTGAGTCGACTACTCGCTAGCTCCGGAGGTGACTTTGCCATTGATCATATGTGAGAATATTAGGTAATGCTGTTCTATCTCTCTATCTCTCCCCCTTTCTAAAACAAATCACGAAGAGAAACAAGTCTATTCATTTATCTGGTTATCTCACAAGCCAAACCAGAAAAAGAAATAAAAAGAGAAGGAACCAACTTTGATTTGGTTTAAAGCTACTTTATTTGATAAATAAATGTTAAGGAAGTGCATGACAAGTGTGGCAAGATGGGTGAAAGTTTAAGAGCGGAAAACACATAAATAAAGATAAAATTTATATTAAAGAAGAATACTAAAAGAGAAAGAAGTATATTGATGTAAAAGGTGATACATTACTCATGAGCATCCTTTACATTTTATAGTGTTGGACTGAACTGAAAATATAAATTGACGCAATCGCGATGCAAACACGACGGCACTGAAGTAGTGCTTGATGTCACAGAAAAAGAACTGCAGAATCCCTAAGACACGATCTAATTTGTTTAAAATTGAAAAGAAAACAAATAAATAAAAGCCACATTACAAGCACGTGAGTTTGAAGTTACAGAAGCAAAAAACTAATACTCCTTGCTTTTGTTGCTACAAATTCCAATTTTCTGCCTTAGAAGCTCAAACTTGTTAACTGGAAGTGGTTTTATGAACAGATCAACTATTTGATCTTCAGTTTTGCAGTAAACCAGAGTTGCTCTTCCATTCTGTTGTATTTCTCTCAAGAAGAACAATTTGATGTTGAAATGGTTTGTTTTTTCATGAAAACTGGATTGTTAGAGATTGCAATTGCTGCTTGATTGTCAACAAAGATCTTCACACCATTTTTCTGTTCCATATTCAAATCACATATAAGCTTCTTTATCCATAAAACTTGATTAACTGATACTGCAGCTGCAATAAACTCATCTTCTGCTGTAGATTGCGCAACAATCTCTTGCTTCTTTGAGCCCTAAGAGAAAAAACTTGAGCCAAAACCGAAACATTAGCCCGATGTACTTTTCATGTCATCAACAGAACCAGCTTAGTCGCTATCTGAGAATCCACATAACTTGAAATCATTGCATTTTTCAAACTTGACTCCATAACTAATTGTACCTTTAATATACCTTAATACTCTCTTTGTTGCAATTAAATGTAACTTACTAGCACAATGCATAAAAGCGAGATAAGAGATTTACAGCAAATAAAATGTCAGGTCTAATGGCAGTAAGGTACATAAGGTATCCGACCAAGCTTCTGTAGTAGCCTTCATCAACTTTCTCGGTTCCATCTCCCTTGCTCAACTTCTCTTTGTGATTCATGGGTGTAGCAACAGCTTTGCATTCCTCCATTTTGAATTTCTTCAAAATTTCTTTGGCATATATCTTCTAACAAGTGAATACTTCATTTTGGCTTTGTGTAATCTCCATTCCAAGAAAGTAGTTCATGAGACCAAGATCTGTCATTTCGAAAACCTGCTCCATTTTTTGTTTGAATTTCTCAATTAGTAAGGCATTGTTTCCTGTCACCAAGATATTATCAACATAAAGAGAAACTATAAGAACAGCATTGTCCTTATTTTTAACATAAAGAGTTGCCTCTGATAAGCTTTTTTTGAAGCCTAAATTTTGCAAATAATCATCTATCTTGTTGTACCAGGCTTTAGGTGCCTGTTTCAAACCATAAAGAGCCATTTTGAACAAGTAGACTTTATCTTCTTCACCTTGTACAACAAAGCCAGCAGGCTGCTTCACATATATTTCTTCCTGCAGAACACCATTCAAAAAAGCGGATTTGACATCTAATTGAAATACTTTCCAACCCTTTTGAGCAGCAACAGTTAGAAGCATTCTGATTGTATCTAATCGAGCCACAGGAGCAAAGGTGTCTAAATAATCAACACCAAAAATCTAGGCGTATCCCTTAACAACAAGTCTGGCCTTATGGATTTGGAAGACAACTCCTTGATTTGGAAGACAGATCAGTAAGAGAGATTGAAGTGATTGGTAGTGATGATGTGTGAATGAGACAACTCCTTTTGTTGAGTTTATGAGAGAGAGGGTGAATATTTGGGAATTAAGGTAAAATTAGGGTTATGTAAAAATTGAAGAGATATTATGTTTTTTTTCCTGAAAATCCAGGTGGCATTTAAAATCCACCTAGCCTCTCCAAATACACTTTTTATATATACTAATAACACATGTATAACACTTCCTAATTTCTGTCCAAAATAGTCTAATATTGAGCAAACTCGTGAACATTTAGACTTTTATTAAGTAAATTTAAAACGTTGGTCTTAAATTGATCAAATCCAAAAAAGATTACCCCAAATTTGGGCTTTTAGCCTAAAAGTTTAGATTATATGCATTAGTGAAATATAATTTTAATAAAAATAAAATTATTATAGAATTATATATATAATAATTGAATATGGATCAAGTACTATATTCTTATTTAAATAGAGTTAAATTAACCCTGATCAAACCAAAAACTCAAAATTATTATATCCAAACTCAAATTTAACAACAAATTTGTCGGGTACATACCTAAAAATCTTTACCTTTCGTGGTTCAGCTTATTAAATATTTATAGATCCTCTGATTGAGTTTTGCATTTAATGAAGCAAAAAAGTGGGAACATATCGTTATAAAAATCAATGAAGAAGGAAAAAAATTCCTAAAAGGAAAATCGGACGTGTAGCCATGTAGGCTTTGTATGTTTACCAATTGCCATATTCGAAGCCCACTCCTCACTTCCTGTTATGGATACTTAGTATAACATCCAAAAATCATCTGGTTCATATTGATACCTAATTTAACCACCATAATTAATATAGTGGGTCAGTTTTTTAATTTATAAAAATATTTTAAAATTCGATAAATAAAACTTGGTTTAAATAATTCTTAAAACCTATTCTTATTTTGTTAAAATTATTATTTTTTACATGCGGACTACCAGAAAATTTCAAGTACGTACGTGAAAAAATAACATTCGATAGGCATGAAATCATATCCCCAAATTTGTGTACCAACCCTGTCCTATAGAATCCAAGTCGTCCATTTATATGGGACTCATATAAATGAATGGCTTGAAACTTATAGGACAAGGTTGGTACACCTCTGTCCCCCATTCGATAAGGTCATGTCATTGGCCTATATGATCTATCCAGATTATTAAGGTAATAAAATAATTTAACTTATTTTAAAATTTTCATATTATTAAAAATATTTTAAAATTAAATTTGTTAAGTTCTTTTAATTAATTTAGTAAAATTTTTATTAAACCTTCGAGTACCAAATTAAATTTGTTAAGTTCTTTTAATTAATTTAGTAAAATTTTTATTAAACCTTCGAGTACCATAGCCTTATTTTGAAAAATGAGATATGGGATCTGCGTCACTGCCTGTTTTAGTTTCGTTGTTCATTTTTTTAGCATACGTAAAGAGTGAACGAGTAAAAAAGCTTGTAGCAGGTGAGACATGTCGATGTTGGCCGATTTCTTTATTAAGGTAGATGACCTGCTGGATCCTGTGTTTTAGTTTTTATACCTACGAAGGAGATCAGCTCAACAGCCCCATTTTGTAATATACTTTGGAAGAGAAAGGTCAACTGTTGTAAGGCAACGATTCATTTCTCTTCCGTTAAATCGATTGGCTCAATGGAACTGAGACCTTTGGGCTACCCTTTTTACTAAATATAGTGATTAATGGAGACGGAAGGGCAAAAGAAAATGGCCATAGTAGTATGAGGTGGAATGGCTGGCACATTATAGCTCCGTCAAGAAAGGCTTTTCGTTCCACTTTAGAAGCAAATCCACAACCTGAAAATCCGGGCTATCAGTAATTTTTAAGGATAACTAGAGACTTCTGACTGATTAGATTCCAGAATTTCAAAGCTTACTTACAATCATTATGTCTCACCCCCAAACATTATACTGACGATACCATCAGAGAAACTACTAAATAAACACCACAAGGCAACTTTGGTATATAGAGAAGACGATGGTTCGGGGGCGGTCGCTCTCCTACCTACCTCATGGCCTCCACAAACCCAAACCCGTCATCATGGTTAATCTTCAACAGTCCTGCACGATGTCATTGTCACCCCCCCATTCATCCAAAATTAATTAATAAATAAGAGATGGTGTGGCTTCAGACTGTACCAAAATATCCTGTACATAACTAAGAAACAAACAGCAAGAGACAGAGAGAGAGGTTGGCCTAAAAGGGTGACTAACTATGGATGCATAGAAATGTTATAGTGCTTAGGAAACGTAATGGCAATCTGGGAATGTAAATTCAATGAGAAAAGACAAAATATACAACACGGAAACAAACAAAACAACTGAAGCAAAGTTATGTAGCCTCCTTTGGCCCTGTATAGTAATCAGTTCCTGAGATTGAAACACCAACCCTGCCTTTTCATATGGGTGACTCAGACTTATCAGACAGCCCAAACATGTTAGCTTTAACACCAAAATCTAAACGCTCCTGACAGAAACCATTTTCATATGTGCCAAAACCAGGAAACCAAAACTTTTAAAAAATAATGATACATTGCAGAAACAGAACATAATCAAAGAAAATCACAATCTTTAACTTGATAAATTCAAAAAATTTAAGGAAAAGTGACATGGGATTAAGAGAGGTATGTACCTTGAGGCCTGCAATTAGGGGGGTCTTCAAAGAGTGATAAAGATAGCTGCTTGTGAGCAACTCCAATGTCGAATAGTATGAGGCCTGATCTTGGGTCATTAGCGATGATATCTCTCACTGGTAACCAAAGAAAAAGCTCTTCTTGGGACAAACCGACCACACCTATGAGGCTACCATAGCTTAGATTAGCCCTTACTACACTGTCAAAGAAGACTCTATCCTCATACTTGGTCAAGCATGGACCATCAAGAAACACCTCTAAGCGGCCATCTTCAGAGAGAGTGTAATTCTTGACTTCCTTTGGGAGGAGACCGGCTGGTAAGCCTTTTGAGACGAGGAGGTCATGGATTGAAGAGGAAAATGACAATGGTAAGGAGAGAAGGAGCAACACACTTAAAAAGACTATAGCTTTGGTCTTAAAGATGGCCATGCTTGTGATTCACCTGTTGGCCAGAGGAAAAGAGAAGGTATAGAGAGAGAAAGGTAGAGGGAGGGAGGTGGAACAGTGGAAAGGCTGTTAAAAGGAATAGTGAAATGAGGGGTTTAGAAGTTGGGATACTATATTATTATTGTTATTATAATTATTGTCTTTGGGCCCAGCCAGAAGCAGCAGAGAGGGTTTTACTTTTAGATGTTTTGTAGTTTTGTAATTTAGCATCTAATGAGGCTTAATGAGAACAAACTGCCAGGTCTGGGTGCCTTGCTTTATTTGATTGCCTTGCAAGATCTAGACCTCCTTCCTTTAAGCAACGGACCTTGGAATCTTGTGCATAATATAAGACGATATTTCTGCTATTTGGGTACAGGTACAGCCATCTTCATTTTGTTTTAACTTCGCCACCGAACGGAAAGTAAGAACTAAGAACTGAAGTGTCGGTGAAATTTTGAGGAAACAAATTTTCAGTTCAATTGATAAAAACATCCAGGTCTTTTTTCCTTATTAATTTCATGATAAAAAAAGAGAAGAAGAGAGGGTCTCTTCTTGTCTCTTTACCTGTTCCTCGACTGTCTTTCCGCCTAAAGCCTCATCATTAGGCCACCTGCGGTGGACCTTGGACCAAGTTATGTTAACATGTAGGGCGCTCTGGACCCCACTTGTGACTCGTGAATCACCAGTGTAACGTTGGTCAGACATAAAAGCAATATCAATTATCAAGAAAGTTGTCAGACTGGCCCCACCAAACTACTACTGTGGATCCTTTTATCGGCCACTTTTGGGTCGTCGGATTCACCAGATGTTTTAATCGAACGGTCTAACTATCTCGTTCTCTATTTACTTGAATGATGTTACAAACAAATCTCATCTCATCTGAAATAGCTCGTTGGAGAGCAAATAGCACATTGTTAAATTCCTTCAACCAGGACCAGATTCTAACACTTTGTCTACCATTTAAGAGGAGCTTATACTCAGTTCCAATCATGCTACTTCAGCTATATGATTAATACTTGCAAGTGAGTAACCATGAAAGAGGAAGAGACACCAATTCATATGCCATTAGAGGTACAAACACAATGTTGCGTTGGAAAGAAACTGGCGGTAAAAGGACCAACAACATTTGATCACTAAGAAAATATAAATGTAGAATGATTCTTAGCTTTGTAATCAAAAGGAGCCAGCCAATATATAAGACAAAAAGGTCTTACACAATGGCCGGAGTTGTTCTTTTTCCTGGCAAATATACTCTACTTTTAGAAATAGCAATCTGACCATTAACTCAATGTCGTATTGAAGAATAAAAATGAAAGAGAATATTAACATGATAAATGACGCAAAAGCGTCCAAGAGTCTCAATTTAATAGTTACTTTAATGTTAAAGAAAGCGCCAATTGAGATTATCATTCTCCAAATGGTTTGTGTGGTCTCTTGGTTTGGTTTCCTACGAGTATTTGGTGAATGAGCATAATTTTGTTCGTCATCATCTTATGTTTCGTCCTATTCCTTGACAAAGAAGGGAAAATAATAGGCTGTGGCAACTAGTAAACGGGTAAAAAATGGAGTAGGTTGTTGATGCAGGCAGTTTCATCCATAGCTAAGCTAAAAGCCATTGTTTGTACAAGGTACATAACATAGAACTGAAGAGGAGTCCATAACATGACTCCAAATTGATTCGTCTCCATCAGTTACATCTAATTCTGTAAACGAAGAATCTGAACAGGAACGAAAGAACTAAATATGCAGGACAAATGAGAAAGGTTAACTCAACATCCAACTTTAAGAGTGTTCAGTGACTCAACATACATTCCCATTGTCCGAAAGACCAATTAGGGTGCATCGTACATGCTCGGAATAATAATGCCAACAAATAAGAACATAATGCCATCTGCACGAGGACAATTTCTATAGCAGTGTTGTTATTGCTTCTACAAAAGTTCACCTTGGACCATTTTGGTGGCTTTGGTAATATATGCAAAAAGGGAAGCCAATTTGGAAAAAAAACATGACTCATAAGTCAAAAATGAAGAATTCTCATAATGCCACACTCAGGATGCTGCATTTTAGTCTAAAAGGCAGGTAACTTCAAGGCAATCCAACCGAAACTGAAAATGTTTTTTTTCCTTGTATGAAACATAGAATGGCTCACAAGAGCATCATTGCCCATAGGTGACAATCTGAGACAAGCATTACCTTGATGTACTTGATGGATCACAGTTCCATTCAATCAAAAGCATGCGGAAGGTATCTGCAATTTCAGGTAATCCAGCAGCAGACAATGCATCCAAAAGCCTATTGCCAGCAGAGATATCAAAGCCTGTAGCACTAGATTGCTTCCATTGGTCAATAACTTCACCCACTTCTTTGAAATGTCCAAGCACTAGATATGAAGAAAGAACGCAAACAAAGTTTCTGCTTGTCATTTTTTGTTTGGTCATTCTTAAGGATTTCCATATTTGATCTATTTTTCCTTTGTTTTGTAAACCTGCATACAAGATAATGAGGAAATCATATGTTATCCATTCTCTTTGTGTGATTGGTTTCCCAGCCTCAACCACTGTACCAGACTCTGTATTCATAAGAAGACCTGCTGTAACATATATATTAACAATGTTAACATATCTCTGCCAATCATCATTAGTAGTAGAATCATGGCTCATCTCATCCAATATTTTTCTAACTTGATCAATATCCAGAGCAGCTGCACATGAACTTATCCATACATTGTAAGTAAAGATGTCAGGAACAACCTTTCGTCGTTTCAGTTCTTCAACAATTAAAGGAACTTTCTCCACTTGCCCAACTGACATATATAAAGTCATCATCTCATTGTATGTTAGAGCAGAAAAGGAAAGGTTTGAACCCTTTATTCTCTCAAAAAATTCCTCAGCTCTTTCAATTAGTTTTGCCCCAGCATAAGAGTGGAGGAGAGCAGTGTAAGTTTCACTTGTTTTGGCCGAGTGAGGGAGACCTTCAAAGTATCGCTCAGCAGCATCAACACCAAAAACTTTTGTTATCAAGTCAATACGGGTTGCATAGTCATAGTCAGATAATTTAAACTCTTCATGCGTAGTCATCCACTCAGATATCTATAAATTCATATTCAATTAAGAGAGATTAACAAGCACACCATGAGAGCAAGAAAGAGAGAGAAACTAGTTAATATTTCTAGCATAGCAGTGAAAGATTTGATAGCTGTATAAATTATGCATTTGTTTGAACAAGAATTTGCTTAAAACATCATTATGAGTTGTAACAAATGCCGGATTTGGCAAAAAGTCATTTCCCATACAAAATAAACTCCAGCAACCTGCATCTTTTGCATTTGATCTTCTCCTTGTACTTTATATAAAATTTTTCTTTTTCTGAACCTAAACCCCAGCAACTTTTTGATATTGCTTTATAGGAGGGCATTACAAGTAGATTGTTCTTCCAGCTGAAAAAATACTTCTCAGAAAAAAATTGTGCTACTTCTATATTCTAAGCATTTGCCAATCTATCTTTCAGGAAACTTGTTCGCTATGTATCATCATCAGATATTCATATGTTCACATTAGAAAGCATTTTGTGGACATTATTTGCTCTTGTTAAATAAAATAAAGAAAGAAAATACATCTGATGTATAAGATCAGCCATGGTTAAAACCAGAACTCAGAATTATGATAGTAGAAGTCCGTAACAAATGACGTCAGAAGTATACGAGTTCAAATCCACTGTGACAAGACAACTAATATAAAATTCAAGTATATAGAACATCAAACCGCTATTCAAGGCCAATATAACTGAATTCAGTTATATCCGTTGTAGTTTGCAACCCCTAACGTCCCCTTTCTCACTTTTTTATGTTTCTCATACATTCCGAAAACATTTGGCAGTGGGAGTATCACTATCGTTACTTTAAATATCTTTTTTCCACCAACCTAGTCTCACAAATGATCAAGAGCTCGTGACTTAAGATAATGAATTACCAATGGCATCCTCAGGTCCAACATCATAGAAACACAACTAGGCCCACCCTTGAAACAGTAAAAAGAAATTCATCACAAACACACAAGTTTCTGGCGATCATAAAAGTAGGTGTGATGTAGGACATAAAAACAAAGGAAAAAAGCAAACGGCTAACCTCTAGAGCATGCTTATAACGCTGAGACTGCCTGAGCTCTTTGGAGATTTGCCGAAGCTCAGAGGCTGTAACAGTCTTACCTTCGCTAACCCATCTCTGAATAGCGTTAATGGCGCTTCGCTTTGGAAGTCTCAGCCTGAAAATTCTACTCTTCAAGTCATCACCCACTTCCTTTGCATTCAATTCCTCGTCCAACACTTCTTCGCTTCGCGGTGCACCCGAAGAGAGAAATCGTCCACCAAATACACTAGCTTTCTCCGAGGCACAAAGACATCGAGTTTCGCTGTCGATGCAGTTACAAAAGAGAAAGCAGTAAGAGAACGAAAATGCAGAAAGAATTTAGTTAAAGATGCATACTTGATTGTGTTTTTTGCTAGGTAGTTCGGAAATTACAGGAAGATTGAGAAAAGACGAAAAAATTTGGATCTTGCTGAGTTTCAAATTCCATAAAGAAAACATTTTTCCCTTAATTTGGAGTTTGTGCACCTCTTAAGGTACCGAACAAAGGGTTGGATCGAGCTTACAGCCTGAGAGTAAAGAGAAGTGAGCGGGACGCCATTGATGGAACTCTTCCTTAGGTTTCTATAAGATTCCTCAGATTTCTTACTCTTACCTCGCCTTGAAAACAAGGTTGCTTTTTAAATTTATGGTTAAACAAATAAATTTACGTTTTATCATCTCGTAATATCCAGAAACAAGCCCTCGGCCTCTTATTACCATTTACTAACATTTCCACCTAACAGCTAATAATATTATAATACTGAATTTGTCTACATAAAAATTATAATCAAATTGCAGTAGTGTACACGTGACGATATGATTGTAGCCATGGTTTTGAAACTCAGATCGGATCGATCGGTTCAATTGGTTCAATTGGTGATTGATCAGTTATCTGGTTTGGGTGGCTCTTAAAAACCAGTCCCTAATTGAACCAGTGAAAATATGTAAGAACCAGTCAATTGACCGGTCGAACTGGGACTGGTCAGATCGGTTCGACCACTAGTTCAATAAATTTTTTATTTTATAAATATTTTTTATAGTATTTGGTATATTTTTTATTTTTAATATTACTAATATTATATATAATTAAATATAATTATTACATAATTGTAATAATTATGATGTCACACCGATTCGATCGGTGGTCGAACCGGTGATCAATAAGGTCTCCAATTTGACGTCTAGTCTTGGTTTCAAAACCTTGATTGTAGCTCTATCCACCCCTTTTGTTAAAAACAACAAGAAGCTCGTGAATTTGGCATTGTCCCATGTAGTATCGGTTAGCAGTCATCGAATTGGTCCAAAAACGATACAAATTTGAATAATGGAATATCGACTAGAATTCGGGAGATGCTTGACTTTGACAAAAGTTTAGTGGATAACAAAAGAAAAAGGGGTGATTAGTTTTATATTTGTTATAAAACCGAAACTAAAACGTAAGAATATTTGGGAGAGGAGAATTCTTCTTATAAATTGGTGTCACTTACATCAAGTTAACCCTTCTATTTATAGTACAAAATTTCTAATAAAATACTATCATGATAATAGAAGTGGCACACTAACAATTAAGTGGTGCATTTGGTGCACTAACAATTAAGTGGTGCATTTGATGTATTACCAATTAAGTGGTGCATTTGGTGCATTAACAATTAAGTGGTGCATTAACAATTAGTGGCACACTATATTATTTCTATCTTTTATAACAGAGTCATCTTTCTTATATAGAATACACACAAAACTATGAGAAAGTCGTGAGATTTATCTCAATAGTGTTGCATATAAATTTCATATCTTTCTCTTTCACTCCCTTACTTTTCTGTCATTATTTCATTTATATTTCAACAGTAGTTGTTGCTAATCAAATGGCTAAATATCGTGATAATGCAAAACCTTTTTTATTTTTTTCGATTTTTCTATTTGAATTGAACCAACTGAAAAATAGAAAGAGAAAGAGATGCAACAAAGTTGCCAACCATTTTTTCAAAAAAAAAAGAAAAGTAAAAAAGATGGATTCTACAAATTTTAAGAATATGATTGAGAAAAAAAGATATATGTATCATGGTAAAAACGTAGGTAGCTTTATACATGAACGTGTCATCGTAAGGTAGATATAGATGCAATGCAGCAAAGGACCACTACATTTGAGTAGGAACTACGACTTGATTCACCAACTAAAAGGTTTCTTAACCTGCACCGTCAACTCCATCACCGCTAACCCACCGCAAATCCACTCGCCATCTCCCTCATCAAACCACCACCAACCATTCTTTCACTTATAGGAACTATGTAGATAACCCAACCTAACCTTAGATCTGCTTCTATTTCAGCTTCCAGCTTCATCTTTTCCGCCATTTTAAGTTCCTTCATGTTCACCCATCCTTTCCTGTTTCTCTCCAGCATTGTCTTTGATAAAAGTGTTTTCCATGCAAAACATAACATTATTAGACTTCAATATAAACTATAATGGAGATAGATTTCCCACTTCTACCCTTATCCAATCCTTCTCCCTCTTCCCTCTCTTCATCCCCTTCTCAAATGGCATCACCCCTTGAATCCCACTTTTTGTCCCCAACTCACTCTAATCAAACTATCTCACCTATACCCCCAACCATTGCTTTCCCACTTCCTAAAGCTTCTGTTCCATCTGACAATGTGCATCCACAGAACAAATGGGCTAGAAAGACTTGAAAACAGGTGGTGCGTGACAATTCTGATTCTTCTGTGATCTACTGTCCACCAATTGAGATTGAAGGAAAGCTAATGGTGGCTCCAAGTCTAGACATTCTGTAGGAGGGTGCTAGGTCATGGGAAGCGAAACTCATTAGTTTTTTTATGGATAAAAGGCTAGCTTTTTCAGTCATATAAGCTTGGACCCAAAGAAATTGGAAAGGTAGAGGGCTAATGGAAGTTAAGATAACTGAGGAAAATAATCTAATCTTTACCTTCTCCTCCAAAACAGATGCTCGAAAGGTAATTAAAGAAGGTCCTTGGCCGATGGGCATTCTCTTTAAGAAGACATGATATTGGTTACATACCAATGGAGGCCTTCCCTAAAAGCACAAAGAAAAGAATGGAAACCAATAAGGAGAGTTTTCACTAGAGGAAATTGTTGGGAAGTGTCGAGTTTAGAAAAGCAAAATTTTGCAGATAAAAAAGAGTTAGAGGAAGCTGAACATTTTTCAGATAATATTAAAAGACAAGGCAGATTGATTCAGGATGAAAGTGAACTAACTACAAAAGATGAGAGTGCCTAAGTGGAAAACCTTCCAGATTCAGATCAACAAGTGGAAATTCAACAACAACATTTGAATGCCTCCAATAAACTATCAGGGAACCAGCAGGAAAGTGAAAAGAAAATTAGTGGGACAATTCCTTGTCATAGAGACAAGGAAATCCAACTAAATGAACATAACCAACAGTTGGAAGAACAGTAGAAACGAGCTACTCAAGAGGAACATTTTGAACAAGTAACCTCACAGAAAAGTAATAGGAGTAGTAGGAAAGGCTCCAAAGGGAAAGGCAAACTCATAATAGTTTGTAATGTAAGAGGAATAAACAACCCTTTTAAGCTTAATACGGTAAGGGATTTTGTTCTAAAAGAAAAGCCTTTGATATTTTGTTTACTGGAAACCAAAATTAGGGAAGCTAATTTGAATAAATTAGGTTGCTTAGGAAGCAAATGGCAATGTCTAACAAATCACCAATGTTATGCTTATGGAAGGATTACTATTGTTTACAATGGAGACTTTTTGGAAGTGGAAGTACAGGAAACTAATCAACAATTCATTCACACAAGGCTTCACTAGAAAATGGAAAACACTTATGTTTTTACTATATTTGTCCACGGCTTCAATACAAGGTTTTAGAGAACTGAATTATGGAATTCCCTTCGAAGGCTCAAAGTTTCAGCTAGGGGTCCATGGTTAGTTAGTGGGGATTTTAATGCAACTCTATATAGATTAAAGGCGAAAGGGAATTGCAACCTACTCAATTACAATTCGGATATGTTTGATTGCAAGCAGGATGTGGAATTAACAAATTTAAAATCTGAGGGTAATAAATTCACTTGGTCCAACAAACAATGCTCAAACTAGTTCACTCAGAAAAGTTAGACAGAGCAACGGTGAATATAGACTAGTTAACTACCTTTTCAGAGAGTTCAACCAACTTCTTAAACCCAGGAATTTCTGATCATACCCCTATCAAGGTGCATACTTTGTTCAAAATGATTAGAATCCATCACCCTTTCATATTCAACAATTTTTTGGTTAATGTGGAGGGTTTTCAAGAAGCAATTACTAAGGGATTGAAGCATGAGATCTATGGTTCTAAGCGGTTTATTTGTTTGCAAAAGCTCAAGGCTATCAAACAAGAATTGAAGTTGTTAAATTTAAGGAAAGATTAGAATTCCACAAAGGAGATTGAGGAAGCAAGAAGCAAGCTATCAATAATCCAGAAATCCTTAACAACTAACCCAACTGATTGCAATCTAGCTATAGCGGAAAAGGAAGCTCTTAAGTCCTACTTGTAAATAGTGGATAGTCAATGTTCTCTATTGAAGCAGAGGGCCATGATTAATTGGATTAAGGATGGATACAGATGTACTAAAGTTTTCTTCAACTCAGTGACAACTAGGAGAAATGTCAACAGAATAACTTCGATAAAATCTGAAGCTGGGGAAACTTTATTTGGACAGGCTGAAATTACTAAGGAATCTAAGATTTATTATCAAAATCTACTAGGCACAGAAGGTTGTTCTTGTAACATCCCATTACCAGTAGAAAGGTTAGATTGGTAAATGTGAGTAACTAATGAGAGTTAGAGATGCATTTCCATGTTCATGCATGATATGCCATACACTTATACATGAATAGTAAAATTATTTGCACATGAAAATAATTGTACACGCATTCATGAATAATTCCGGGTATAATTGGATTGATTTGTGAATTTTTGAGAGTTATGAATGTTTTACATTGGAAGTATTAGTGATTAGTGGAAATATGGTATTTGTGAATTTTGGGGAAGTTAGGAATAAATTTTGAGAATTAGAGAAAATAGGAAGAAGAAATCAAAAGAAGCTTTGGAGATAGTTGGATTGTAAAGATGAAAGTTAAGGGAGTTAGTTTCAAAAGAAACTAA
>JANKOE010000206.1:59438039-59450035 GCA_026284465.1 Erythroxylum citrifolium | reverse complement strand
CTGTGTAATTAAGATGTGAGAGAAATTAAAGGGTAATTTTGGAAGTAAAATCATAAATATGCATAAAAAGTCACAAAAGACACTTATTTTGAATGATTAAAATATCTCTAAAACGACACTTATTTTAAATAGAGGGAGTATGTTTGTTATATATCCATAACCTTAATTGTGGTTAAATGACTACAAATACAGATCCTTCATTTATTAGTCCCATTAAATTGATCTTTCCTTTTTCCTTTTTCTATCAAATATTAAATGCTTGTTAAGTAGTACATACAGATACTAGTACTATCAGCAATACTAACAAAGAAACAATGGTTAGCAGTGTCGAAGAGATTCATTGTCAAACTAAACCAGTACTGTATTTAGGGCAGTGCTGGTTAAGTAATCGACAAAATATAATGTCAGATTCAGTGTGGTAATTCTATCTGTACATGGGTATAATGTCATATTAAGGTTATATATCCATAACCTTAATTGTGGTTATGCATCATCAGGCTATAAATTAAATAATCCTTTTCAAAAAAATTTAAATAGTGGTATACTCCTCTCACTGAATGGAAATAACCGTCAAAATAATTATAAAGTAAATCTCGTTAAAGATTATTCTTTCATCGCATTTTCAGTACGTTGATGCTACCACTTAGAAAATAGTACACTGAATCTCCAAAGATGTGGCATATTGTGGATTGTGAATCATTATGGACGTCTTTAGGGAAATATGACTTCCCAAATACTTTTGAAATGATAACCCACTGCTTGCAATATTTCTATCAAGTTTTAGTGAGACCTCGACACCATTCAACCATGGCATTGTAGAAATACAAACATGATTTTCATGTTCATGATAGCCTAAATTATAATGTGACATTTCTCCTTAATTATTGAATATTAGATGAAGTGCTTGTTTGGATGGGCTTTTGGGAGGCCAATAAGTACTTTTCTCCACTACAAAAGCCTTTTTCAAGAAAAAATGAGTGTTTGACTGTAAAATAAAAAAGCACTTCTTTAATAGATATGACTTTTTTGGCAGCTAAAATATAATTTTTTAAGAAGCTCAAATTTTGAGCTTTTCAAAAAAGCGTATTTTTAAGTAGATTTTTCAGATCAATTAATAAGTATATTTTTTATTCCCTTTTGCCCTTATATTTTACACATAATTCCCATAACATTCACAAACTCATCTTCCTGTTTATTATATATTGAACTATTTACTCAATTTGAATATTTATTTTGAGATTTATATAATATTATTTTTCCTTTTTATATTTTTTAATATTTATTTTCGATATTAGTTTACCTATATTATTTTCTATATAAAAAATTTGGTTAGATATATTTTCATTTATGTTTCATATGGTTAAAATTATATAATAATTAATATACTGTACTTTGCATATTTTTTAATATACTTTAAATAATTTTTATATACATAAATAATTTTTATTACGAAATAAAATATAGTTAAAATTAAAAGTTCTTTTTATTTTTATGTTACTAAGCAGCCTACTATATGAAGCTCTTATAAAAAAGCTCTTTTTTAAATGACAGTCAGACAGTTAACTAACTTTTTAGAAATGTTCTTCTCAGAAAAGATCTACAGAAAAAGCTCTACTAGTATAAGCCTAACCAAACAGAGGCTAAGAATCAATTAATTAATCATTAAATGTGCGAATAATCTCTATAAATTCCTCTTTCTATTAGAATAAAAATAGAAATTCTCTTTTATTTTCTTCTTTCCTAGTCAATTAACCCTTACTAATAGGAATATGATTACTTACTAAGAATTGTGATTAATCAATAATTTAAACTTGAATATCTTATAATTTTTATACTTTTTGAAATCTATTATCTTTATTTAATGAAATAATTAAACTCATAGATACGTAAAAGCTCTACTAGTATGAGCCTAGCCAAACAGAGGCTAAGAATCAATTAATTAATCATTAGATGTGCTAATAATCTCTATAAATTCCTCTTTCTATTAGAAGAAAAATAGAAATTCTCTTTTATTTTCTTCTTTCCTAGTCAATTAACCCTTACTAATAGGAATATGATTACTTACTTAGAATTGTGATTAATCAATAATTTAAACTTGAATATCTTATAATTTTTTATACTTTTTGAAATCTATTATCTTTATTTAATGAAATAATTAAACTCATACATACGTTTAGTTTCTAGAAATTAACTTATACTAGTAAACTTTTTAGAGTTGAGAGTACTAAAAGATGAAAAGATGTGTATCCAAATTATTTTACTTTCAAAATTTTCTCTACACAAGTTTAATACACATGTGAATCACATATGCTCTAGAAAAAGTAATGGAGCACTAGAACAAATTAATAGAAACACTAACAGGAATGAAAAGATAGAATCTAGATCAATGTAAAATTATATCATTTGGAGACTATGAAAATTTAAAAAATTAAAGAAAATAGAGCACATTCATATTGAAGTTTTGAAACTTAAAGAGCCGAACTAAAAATTGATTGTGTTGAGACTAGATATGTATCATCCCATTTTGTAGCTGTTTGAAACTAATTATATGTCATGTAATTTTATCTTGAGTGTTTATATAGTCCAAAAATAATTTCTTGATGTAATTAGATGAGAGTTTATACGAAATGAAATTATTTACTTGTCTAATTTATCTTTGTTGTCAATCTTTGGATATGAGACGTTAATACGCATGCTATAGTGCTTCCAATAAAGTAGTGAAAGTTTAGTAGTAAATTGTGAAATCACACATGAAAAATGTGTGTCACAATCGTATATCTAAATATATATAATACATATGAAAATAAAATGCTCTTAAAGATTAAGTGGAACATTTAAAAAATTTAAAATAGAATAACAATTTTTTCAAAATAATATTGGATTGATATAGAATTTTGAAAGTTTTAAAAACTAAAGAACTATACCTAAAAGAGAATGCATTCAACACCGAATGTTTTGCAAATTAAAGCAATAAAATATATAAAATAATGTAGTTAGATGTAAAATAGTACTATTGACAAATTATTTCAAAATTGTTGAGTAAAATAGTAGTATTGGAATATTAAATAATAGGGCTAAGAGCTGACACGCATTGAATTTTGTATAATAATAATAAATACACATATCTGCCTCTTTTTTTCTCTAGAGTGCAAGTCTTAGTCTGCCGATTTTCGTGCATGTCTGCTTTATATGAAACTTTTAGGTTGATTTTTTTTGTGATTTGTGTTTCGGTAGCATGGATCAGGAGCTTCAGAACCTCTATCCGAGTATTAACTCTTCTATGGAGTATTTGGTATCACCGAAACCTTCGCATTTGGCAAGGTAAGTCCGTCCCTCCAAGCATGGTTGTTAGTTTTGCAGATAATTTTCTTAAGTCCTGGCAGGAAGCACGAAAGTGTTTTGAGAGGGTTAACGTACTAGAAGATAGGTTGCATACTAACTTTTCAAGTTGGCGACAACCACCGGATGGTTTTTTCAAATGCAATGTTGACGCGGCTATTTTCAAGAAGCAGAGAGCTATGAGTTTTGGCGCAGTTTTGCGAGACTCTGGGGGTTCCTTTGTGGCTGAGATTTCGGGCTACTATGCATCTCTATTGAACCCTGTTCTGGCAGAACTTATTTCAATCAGAGAAGCTCTTTTGTGGTTAAAAGACAAACACATTGATCATGTTATAGTGGAATCGGATTGTCTTCAGGCGGTTCAAGCAATCACATCTTCTCCATCTAATTCTTCAGAAATTGGAATGTTGGCTTCTGATTGTCATGTTTTTAAGCGACACTTCTCCCATTTATCCTTCCAATGGACGCGTAGGATTGCCAATAAGGCGGCTCATTCTTTAGCGATGGTAGCCTTATTAAATGCAAACCTCCATTTTTGGGATTCTATTCCTCCTTGTTTAACTTCTATTTTACGTTATGAACAATCTTTGTTTGTTGCTTCTGATAGGGAAAGGCTAGTAAGATCGGGGTGTATTGGATAAGTCTGTTGGCTTGGGATAGTTTTTCTAGCCTTTCTTTGTCGGGTGTTTTTTATGATTTATGATTTTATGATTTTCGTCAAAAAAAACATACAAAGGTACTCATAAGTTTAAATAATAAAAAGAAATTCACATAAGCTAGATGGGAAATTAAAGAACCTACAAAATATCGGAGAGAAGATAGCTTTGGATTTGCTAAAGATGTTATAAGTGTATGCAAAAATCATTTTGTTGTGAATGGATTCTATGTAAGTGTATTTCTATTTGACGATGGTCTTCATAATATAAGTTGTTTATAATGTTACAATACCTTGTGTGCTATAGTTTGGAAGTGCTATTATATAGAAATTATACAGAAATTGGTAATCGCATTAGCAACAAAGTCAATAGTCTAAAAGATTGATTATTATCAGGCCAAACAATCAAATATCTCACATTACAAAAGATAAAACTTTGAATAGTTTAAAAGATTAAGTTAAACCTATTCGATTATCATTAGGCTAAACAATAAAATGTCTCACATTCTAGAAGATAAAACTTTGAAAAGATTCAAAAGATTATATCAAACCTACTTGATTAGATTCTAACATAGATTTTAATGTTCATCTTCATTTTCTATGTCGAAAATTTTTAACTAATAAAAACCTTTAACTTGTTTCATTTCTCAAGTACCTCTTAAGACTTTTATGCATAAGCCTTACAGATTCTTTTTCACATTTCTTTAATATTCATCATAGTTGCTCTTCTTTATGTTTATATCTTTATAGTTTTAATATCTTTAATAGTAGTTGCAATAGGTATTTTGACTCTTTTTTAATAGTAGACCTATCGTAACTTCATGTCCTCCTTTTATTTCTTTTTATTGATCCACTACTTTATTTAACCAAATATCTCATATTACATTTTTATTAAGAAAATACTAAGAATAAATTAAAGGATATATCTTTGTATTTAATTGGTATTGTCATATGTGCACATTGATTTCCATAATCAATTATTGTGGTTCCCTTCTTGAAGTGTATATTAATTATTTTGATAATGATACTCTTATAGAGGTTATAGTATCATCATATGTGTCATATTGATTCCCATAATTGATTGTTATAATTCTTTTCTTGAAGTGCTCATTAATTGTTGTGACAGTGGTTCTCTTCAAGGTGGTCATAGTATCATGCCTTAAAATTGAGCCAATCTTATTACATTTGTGACAAAGTATCACTCAGTGATAATGTGTAACCATTTAAACCTTACCATCAAGTTAAGGTTAATTACCTACTTGATATCACAATACATAAGACAATTTAAAATAAAAATAAAAATCTCATTAATAATAAAAAGTATTTATCTTGTAGTAATAATTAATCTAAACTAGCTGTTAATTAACTTAAAAATGAATATCTTTTAGTAGTCAAATTAATAATAAAAATGACTATCTAACTAAGAAATTCCATTATCCTTATAATCAAATATAATAATCAATTCCATCGATATCTTAATTGTCCTTTTTAGTTTTCTAACCTAAGAAACACATGTAATAGGATTGTCTATACCAATTAGGATAAGAAAAATAAAATAAGAAAAATATTATAACTCCTACTATGTTAATATTACAAGATAGAAAAACTTATCAAACATGTTTATACAATCTCCATAACTTGTTAATAGTAGTAAATGTATATGATCTTCAATGACTTATACATATCATATAATGTTTAATTATTCCATAAAATTCTTACAATGCCCTATACAAAGGGTAGGTGTCAACTGATACACCAAATAATACAGTAGTTCTTATTTTGATATCAATTAATAAGTCTTGACTATCATTACATCTCATGCATTTTGTAGCACACACAACACAACTTCCTTTTAAAACATCATATATCTCACTATGCACACAACAATTACTACATACCAGTTATATGCAGAGAGTATTGACATCATGAGTCTAACCACAAGCAGTATCCAAATTGATAATTGGCATCTATATAACACATAAGATTATATAATGCATGTACTATGACCATATGTCAGTAGTCACTTGATTCCATACTTATCACACATGTTTAATTTTCCCTAAAATTTATAATACAATGAAAATTCTAAATTTATCATTATCCTAATGTGGTTGTGTAATTATATCTAATTTCTATTAAATAATGCATACAGTCAGCTAAACATCATAAAATAAATCTGTTATAATATACAATCAACAAAATAATCAACCTAAAAGAACTATATTTAGATATACTACATGTTAAGTACATAAAATAGTTAATCCCCTTTTTAGTGTAGAAATATATGAACATTATGAATCCATACTATTATTGTTAAATCCTACCAAAATCAAATTCTTTTCCCTTATAAATTGGTCCTTATGCATCAAGTGTGACTTTTCTCTTGAAATGCTTTTAAATTATGTTTTAGTTTTGATAAGCTTCAAACTATACCCTACTATTATTATAGTACTCAACTACGACAAGTGTATTTATCACTTTGTAATAGTGAAGTGGTAGTCAGGATTGACTCCACTAGGAGTTGTAAAATACTAGATCTAATCCTAAAGGTAATATTTAATCAACAATAAAGATGGATTTGATTAATTTATTTCTAATAATAAACTAAAATAAATTAAGGACTTGTTACTTTAAGTCAACACAGGAACATTGCACAATAATTAAAGAGATTATTAATATATAAGGAAATATCTAGACTAGATTTGTCCAAAAATTCATCTTATATGTTTCTTTGATTATAAGAATTATAGTTTTTGGACCAATGAAGTCTCTTAGGGTAATATTGATGTATAATCACTTATTCCTAAATAGGTTAACTGATATCTCTATATGATTAAATTATATCATAATGCATTACGCTTTTTAAAATCTTACCAAACTTAAAGGGTCATGTAGGTCTAGATTCCCATTCAATCTTTAATATATATGTCGAAGACCATTTCACATATATGTTCTTGACTATGCCTGTATGTAACTCAAATTAGACCTAAGCTCTCTCTTGTATATGGTCAATGTTAAGAATAAAATAAATAATTCTTAGATAAACCTTTATTAAAATTTAGTAAAAATATATAAAATTAATTATGGTTTCGTCTATTTTTGATATTAAAGTATTTAAGCACAAATCATCCTTACAAATACAAAAACAATAGTTAAAATGAAGAAAACTCGTTCCAAGATATCCCTTAATGAAATTCTCTATCTTCTGTTGGTAATTGTTTCTTCATAATGACTTTAAGTCTCTCTTTATTGAAAATGGCCTTCGAATGTGTTCTTAGGATTACTTTGGGTAGATAACAACTAACCCTAGCTAAAACTTATAATGAAACAAAAATTAAATTGAAAACAAAACCTTATTTATAGCACTTTTATAATTTTTTGTCTGCTATGGATACAGTTTAAGATATGACTGAGTCTTATGTAGTGTGATTTTTTTTCCTAATTTTGAATAGGGACATATGCTCAAATACAATCGTGTAACTTTTTATTTCTCTTCTCATTTCCACACAACCCATGTATTAAAGTCTGTATTTGTTTATTTCTTTTTCATGAGAGACCTGGACTATAACATAACTATATGTCAGGCTATGTTTTCTATGAAGTGGTGCTCTCTTTATATTTTATCTTGCAATCTCCTTCATTCTTGATTATATCATTTCTCAAATTATTTTTCCATAATTACCTAAAGAGAGACATAAAATCAATTGAACCAAAATAATTTGGATTAAAAACATAGTAAAACAGTAAGAAAACTATAAGCATTTTCATCCAAATCAAGTTTGCATGAAAATTAATGAAAAGAAAAAAAATTAATTTATCAAAAGAAAGAAGAAACTATATCATCAAAAAAATTTCTTTCTAAAGAAAAAAATAAACAAACTTTCACAATTAAAAAGAATTTAAAATCTATTATTTTTATTTATAGATTTACTTTAAGTTCCAAAAATGCCAAATACAAATAAAAAGAACATAAAAAGTATATGGAAGTTTAAACCCTCTTGTAATTTTAATTTTATAAAATTAGTTCAAATAAATATGAAACGGGATGGAATGTGATAAAAAATTTAAAAAATTCAAAATTAAGATAAAATATAAAATAATTAATAATTCCAAAATTGTGACTTATAATATATGGAATCAACTCGATCTCAAATGTGGAAATTTATCCTATAAAAAGGAAATAGTGAATGAATCAATCGTAAATCATGGGAATCTCAGTGGGTGAAGGTGGAGGGGCCACCACATGATAATTTATGAATATTTCGTCAAAAAATATTTTTAAAAATACATTTAGATCATACTAGTTGATTAATATCAGATATTGCAACTAATGTCTAGAATTTTAGTAACAGTAGTCCACCAATATATCAACCATTGTATTTGCTTTTTTTAATACAAATTCACTATATAAAAACTTGAACTTTCTTACTTAATTTGATTGATGGACACTATTACTTGGTCGAACTATACTGTCAAAAAAATTGAAACTAATATCATTCTTTCATATTTTCCTAATCATATAACCCCTAATCATCATTAAGCCTATCAAAAACATCTATTCCACTAGGAAATCTTGAAATTACAATAACAAATAAATATTATATCAAATTGTACAAAAAACATAAGTTAAAAAGTTTTTGAATTCCTATGCATAGTGTTGCTACTTTAGTAAGTAAATTTCTTAAAACCTTAAAAGTTTTTTCTTTGGTTGTAAGGTTTTGCTCTTAAGGTTAATTCTCTAATTATTGTTGCCTTTATAGTAAGGGAACTTAGATTTACTGCACTAATGGTTTCTATCCTTTTTGCAAGAGAAATTGGAGTTGTTGCCTTTGTTATAGGAGAACTTTGACTTATTGCCCATTTTACTGTATATAGAAGGAAACTTTTAATTTATTTCTTTTACTATTGATGTTCTTGTGGTTTCTCTCACACTCTTTATAATTTTTAAACTTGGTTATGTTGCTATCATTGAGTTCTACTATTTGATCTAGATGTAGCCAATATTACCTGTTTATATTACAATTTAATCAATTAAAAAATGCTTCATAATAAGATTGTATTGGTACACTTTTCACATCATCGTAATCTCCTTTAACAACTCCATATCTTTCAAAATTTGACATGTTTACGGACTTAACATATGCCTCTAAAATTCTTCAAAGTTTGACATCTTAATAGTGTTTTCTTAAATTATAAGATAGGTTCTAAGCTTATAAACTATGTTTAACTTCAAAAGGCACCTTGTTGTCAACATGAACTAATCTTTTTTAAAAATGAAAAAATATAAGTTCACATTCATCTAGAGATGTACCAGAGTTAGACGGTAAAATTTGAAAGGGGATATAGTGGAACAACTTAAGAATAGAGTAATATATAGAAAAGAATAGAAATTGGAAGGAGCCGCTAACTAGATGTGGGAGAGAGTAACAACTCTTTTAAGGATGTAGCTAAAGGGGTCTTGTGTGTTCTAATGGGCCTAGAAGTAGGAAGATGTAGTCTTGGTGGTAAAATGAAGATGTATAAGAAATGATTAAGATAAAAGGGATGCCTATAAAGTTCTATTGGATAGCACTATAGAGGTAGAGAGGTTACAGGCTAATAAAGAAAAAGGTGAAGAATATAGTCTCAAAAGTCAAAACTAGAGCTTATAAGAAATTATACCAATGATTGGAAACTAATGAAAGAGAAAAGGATATATTTAACTTAGCGAGAGGCTTATATAAAGTTCATTGTACAAAAGATAAGGGTGGGTGCTCATGGATGAAAATGACATCAAGAGAAGATGGAAGTGATACTTTTATAGCCTTTGAAATGAAGGCCTAGAGGACAACATCTATTTAGGTGATCTTCGTACGTTTGAGAGGTATCGTAACTTTACTTGTTACTAGCAGATCATAAGGAAAGAAATTAAAAGAGCTTTGAGGGAGAAGAAGAGTGAAAGGTTAGTAAAGCCTAATGAGATACCTATAGAAGTGTGGAAGGGTCTAGCTGAAGAGGGTCTTATTTAGCTAGCCAAGCTTTATAATGTGATTCTTAAGTTCGCCAAAATGTAGGATGAGTGGAGACTTAGTATGCTAATTCCTCTATATAAGAACAAGGGGATATCCAAAGCTTTAATAATCATAAGGGCATTAAGTTACTTATTCACACAATGAAGTAAAGGGAGAAGGTGATTGAGAAGAGAGTGAGAAAGGATGCACCTATGTTGGAGAACCAATTTAGTTTCATAAAAAGAAGGTCTATGATAGAAGCTATTCATCTCCTTAGAATATTAATGGAATATTACATGAAAAGACAACGTAACCTACACATGTTTTTTATTGACTTATAGAAGGCTTTTGACAGGGTATTTAAGGAAATCATGTGGAGTGTTTGGAAGTTAAGGTAGTGCCTATGACCTATATAAGGGTAATTAGGGATATGGATAAAAGTATAAAGACTAAAGTAAGGGCGACAAAAGAAGATATAAAGCATTTCTATATCGATATTAGACGACATTAAGGCTCCTCGTTGAGCCTTTTCCTATTTGTTGTAGTAATGGATGAGCTCACCAAGAATATCCAAAGGGGTGTGACTTGGTGTATGTTGTTTGCAGATGACATTGCTATAATGGATGAGGAAAAAGAAGGTATCAATGTTAAGCTAAAATTTTGGAGGGATATGCTAGAGTTGAAGGGCTTTAAATTGTGAAAGACTAAGATTGAGTACATAAAGTGTAACTTTTTGGGCCATAGGGTGGCTTCCTCTGTGAAGGTAAAGATTGGTTTAGAAGTTATACCACAGAAAGATTGCCTTAATTATCTAGTATCTATATCCAAAATAATAAAGAAATCAATAAAGACATAGTCCATCGTATTAGATCAAGGTGGCTTAAATGGAGGAGTGCATCTGGAGTTTTATGTGACAAGAAGATACCACTTAAACTCAAAGTTAAATTATATTGTTTAGCGATTAAAGTAGCTATGCTTTATATGGTAGAGTGATGGCCCATCAAACTAGTGTATAGTTATAAGTTAATGGTGGCAGAAATGAGGATGTCCTGTTGGATGTGCAACTTTATTAGAAGAGATAAAGTCAAGAATATATTGATAAGAGACAAACTAAAGGTGGCTAATATTCATGAAAATTTAAGAGAAACTAGGCTTAGGTGATTCAGACATGTTATAAGGAGACATTCTGATGCTCTAGTGAGACGATGCGAGAAAATTATACTTAAGGACTCTAAGAGAAAAAGAGGAAGGCCTAAAAAGATCTGGGGGAAGGTGATCAGGAATGATATGACTTTATTGGAACTTAATGAGAATGTGATCCTTAATAGAAAACTTTAGCTTACTAAAATGCAGGTAAAGGATCTCATATAAAGAGGTCTTGTTCCTCCCACATAGAGAGATTCTTCTATTTCTCATTGGTCTCTTAAGCCTTTTCCTTCAAATCTTATGTCTTATATTTAGTCTAAATATTTATTATGTAAAGCTGCTCTCTGAGTTATTTAGCCTAAACATTTCCTTACCTAGCTTAAATATTTTCTTAAAGTGGCTTCTCTATTTTATTTATTTATTTGTCTTCTTTCTTCTTTGTATATTTATTTACTTAGTTTATCTTTTATTTTTATTATTTATCTTGTTCTATATCTATTTTAATATTTATTTTATTACTTATTTTATATTTTTATTTGTACATATTTATTTATCTAATTTTTTAGTATTATCCTTTATGTAGACCTGGCAAACGGGCGGGTGGTCCGGGTATGGGTACGGGTCTCACGGGTACTGCTCACACGGGTACGGGTTCGCGGGTAAATTTATAGAAACGGGTAATGATTTTGAAAATCCATACCCTGCCCAACGGGTATGGGTAGACCCACGGGTTACCCGCTATATATATTTTTATTTTTCATTTTTAAATTTCAATTAATAAACTTATTCAACAAGTTTAAATTTTCATTAAATGAGCGTATTTTGCGTGTTTAAAATGTCACCGAATTGATCTATTTAGCGACCCA
>JANKOE010000206.1:59280964-59295971 GCA_026284465.1 Erythroxylum citrifolium | reverse complement strand
TGCATCTTTTGGAGTTGAATTGAGAGAGTTTGCATTTGAACAAGTAAGAGATCAGTTAAGAGCGCAAGTCTAGAAAATGGGCACATTTTGGTATTTTGATGATATCTTGAGCTATAGAGCTCCGATTGAGGTAATTCTTGTGTCAACTTAATCAAGAGATATAGAGCTATAATTATGTGAAGAATTAAAATTGGAATTAAGGTTTTAAGTTTTCCAAATTCTGATCACAAGCAGGCGAACTGAGTTCAAGCATGAGACGTGTGTTGTTCGGGCTCGACATTGAAGATGTTGTAAGTGAAATTTGAGATGTTAGAAGATTAAAAAGGTATGACTCATGTCTATTAAGGATTTCATGACGTTAAGAGTTTTAGAAAAAATGACAGCTAATTAGGGTTAATTGGAATAAACCCTACAAGGCAAGATGATCAAGTTTCATGTTTTACGGTTCAAGAGTTGGACTCTGGTAACGGGGGCCAACACAATATATGTTTTCTCATCACATTTTTTGCTTTGAGATTCAACAAATTATTTTAGGCGAAGAAACTAAATCCAAGTTGTCTTGACCTTGTATCATAATTTCTGTTAATTATGTCCCTAAAAGTGGTTCTTGAACAACATTTCATGCAACAATCCACCTCCCATTGTTCCTTCCTTCGACAAAAACTGCATAGTCTCAAGAAGCGAGCAACTTCCATCATTGATTTCTTGTATGTCCTCTATATTGCTATTAATAAACTTGTTGCCATATAAGATCATATTCCTGAGGAGATGATCTCACTCTATTCATCCTCGATGGTCTACCTATGGAGTATTAGTGTTTCATCACCTCCATTGAATTATGTCACTCCAACATCTCCTTTTCTGATCTTCAAGAAAAACTATTAATCTATGACACAGCTTCTATTGCTTCATTCAACACCCTCCCCCTAGATGGCACTTGTTGTCTTATAATGGTGGCCCTTCTTCATATGATATTAATGGGAGACACGATGCTGGAGGAAGATGTGGCACTGGAGGAAATAATTAGTGAGCTAAAAGAGATCCTAACTCAAATTGCCACTGGCGGGCCATGAATTCATATAGGTCACCAGGCCCAACACCTTAAACAAGATCTTTAATGTCCTTTTGCCCTCATATACACTTAGACTACTTTCCCAACAACAACCGATCTTTTTTTTTAGTCTCACTATCCAAACCAAATTCAAACCACATTTTTCTAGTCCAAATCTTCACTACAATGTCAACTTTGCTAGAAATAGAGATATATTGCTAAACACTTTCAATTTTAGTACTCAAGGTCTCGTAATCAAGAGTATAATTCTAAATATGAGACAAATAACTTTACCATAACTTTCTTTATCATAAATATTCAACATAATTCAAGTTTTGTAATGTTACTGAGTAATTGTATGACATTAGGGCTACTACTCACATGACTCTCAATTCTCAACTTATAGAATATGTCATATTATACGAAGGTTCGAACTAAATGATTATCAATAATGGACATACTCTTCTTATTTTTTTCACCTGTACCTTAACAATTTCTATTTGGACTTGTCTACTTCACCTTTATGATATTTTAATTATTTTCGTTCTTACTATTAATCTGTTATTTGTAGCTAAATTTGTTACTGATAATTTTTGACTTATTATATTTTGAAGGGCCTAATATAAAAAATATCGCTCTTTACAAGATCCATCAACAATAATTTTTATCTCATGAAAATTCTTCTATATTTCAGAAATCATGTCACTTTCACAATTATCTCCACTTTACTTACTTTGTGACATCAACATTTTGGTGACCATATCGATCTACACTCTCTAGTTTATCTAATTTTTATCTACTAAATCAAGTATAGTAACTCCTTATGTCTCTTGTTTCTAAGTAAAAAAAATATTCAACTTTTATTTTCTTTATCTTCTCTTATTTTTATAAAACAATTACAACTTGTTCATTATGATATTTAAGGACCCTTTCAATCCTTTTTTCTTTATGGTTATTGATATTTTATTACTTAATTAATGATTTTAATAGCTATATGTGGATTTTTTCCTTAGCTTAGAAATTTCCATATATTGCTTCGCTTTCAATTTTTCAAAAATACCACTGAAATTTTTTTCCACCATTATTAAAATCTTTTATTGTCATAAAGCTACTGAACTTGTTATAGGTGTTTTTTCTTAATACCTCAAGGCCTATGACATTACTTTTCATATCTCTTTCTCTCATACTCACCAACATAACAACTCGTTGAATTAAAACTCATCACACTATTAAAACAAACCTTACTCTTCCTTTTCACGCCCTCTCCCCCCTTTACCCAAGTTATTCTACTTTGAAGCATTTTCTATTTTTTTAATCTTATCAACTTGTTACCTACTCTTGTCTTTCTTTATAAATTCATACATAAACTACTTTTTTATATTAAAACAAGTCTCTCTTAGATTCATATTTCTTGTTGTACCTACTTTCCCTTTTAAGGCTCCAGTTATTCTTACAAACTCAAACTAAAATTGATACCATATGTCTTCCTTGGCCATTCTTCTCAATATAAATGATATTATTACTTTGATCCATCAACTTTCAAAGTTTACATCTCGTCATATTCTTTTTTTATAACACCTTTCCTGATACCAAATCTTCTCTCATCAATGTTTATCCCTCTTTTTCCTATACTATATCATTTCCTTTGCCTTTCAATTATTTTCCTCACCTATTCCCTCGGTTCATTCTCCAAATTCATCGACTCAACCTACTACCTTTCCTCCAACTTCCCATTTTATGATCACATGTGCATATGATTATGCCGATATTCCTTGAACCTTTTTCTACTATACCACCTACTCAACTATCATTCACATCTATCATACTCCTGATCCCACATCTTCCACTCAAGCTAATAAATTTCTCTACTAATGCTAAGCCTTGTTTGATAAGTTCAATGCTCTTCATCAAAATTATATTTAAACTCTTGTTCCCCAAATAAATATCGATATTGTAAGATGTAAATAGGTCTTTTATACAAAAAATAATATTGATGATTCTTTTAAGCGCTATAAAGCGCGCTTTGTTGTTAAGGGATATCATTATACCATAAGAATTAATTATACTAACAATTGTAGTTTTATTGTCAAACCCACAATTATGCCTCTTATTCTCACTCTTACCTTTTTTAACAATTGATTTATTTGTCAACTTGATGTCAGTAATGTCTTTCTCTATAATCATTTATAAGAAATAATTTTTATATCTCAACCTTCTAGATTTATAGATCCCCATCATCATCATAATATTTGTTAACCTTATAAAGCTCCTTACAATCTCAATCAACCTCCTTAAGCTTGGTTTCATCACTTGAGATAAAAACTCCTTAATTTTACATCCTCCAAGTTTGACACCTCTCTCTTTATTCAAACAACCTTTCTTTTAGTTTATGCAGATGCTGTCTTGTTACAAGTTCTTCACACCCCTTTATTACCTGACTTATCAATGATCTTAACTTAATCTTCTCTATTAAAGACTTAGCTTCACTTTATTATTTTGTTAGTATCAAAACCAAAATCAATTCTCATGGTCTTCTTCTTATCCAAACATAATATACCAAAGATCTTTTTCTTGGCAAAGAACTTGACAATTCCAAACCTGTTAATACATCGATCACTGTCACTTTTTGTCTCTCTATAAGTCACAGCATTCCCTTTCCTAATCTCACTAAGTAACGTAGTACTATAGGCTTATTACAGTACCTTTTCCTTACTCAAGTTGACATCCAATTTACGGTGAATGATATATCTCAGTTCTTATATTCCCCTTCCAATATTTGTTAGACTATGGTAAAATAGATTATGTGTTATCTTTGTTCCGTAACTTCTCATGGCATTCATTTCACTAAATCCTCCTTATTTACCTTATAGGCCTACTATGATACTAACTAAGATGGTTGTTTCATGATTATTGTTCTAAGTTTAGCTATTGTATCTTCCTTGGTCCTACTAAGAAACCACACAATATTGCTAGGTCTAACAGTGAAGCTAAATAAAGTATTGCCCTCTTTACTGCTAACTTTTGTTGGATCACCTCTCTTCTTAGTAAATTAAAATTGTCTCACCTTAAACCCACCCTCCAGTGTGATAATCTTAGTACTACTTTACTTGCTACAGATTTGATCTCTCATGCTTTTAAAAAGCATATTAAATTTGGCATTCATTTTGTTCAAGATTTGATTGCTAATAATGCTCTCTTCATTAGGGATATTTCATCTTCTGGTCAGAGTAATGATGTTATGACTAAAACTCTGGATTCTTCTATACTTCATCGACTTCAAGATAAGCTTATGACTTCATCCCATTGTGATTTTGAGGAGACTAATAAAACATGATCTATTTGAGAGAATCCTAACTACAAATTATTTCACTTACTAACAAACTATTGATATGGTCTAAGTTATTTTGACTACATATTATTCAATCTTATCTGTTATGTATATTAATGTTAAAAAACCTTACATAAAATCAATGAAAAATACAATGAATTATTCCTAGCATAACTAAATTTTCATTAAGAATAAATTTTCACCCTCTTAATGATTATGTGTTTCCATTTGTAAAAAGATAATTATTTCTTTCAAAAATAAGATAAATAACATCTGTTATCGGTGAAGAAAAACTAAAAGATTCCAATTTGGTCAAAAAAATCAATTTATTAGGTTAACTATGTAAGACATTTGTTAACCAAACTTATTCCACCAAAGCATCCTGCTTTGAGAGTCTAGCTCCAACAATAATCTACTTAAGTTAGTCTATCTTATACCTAATGAAGTTTATCCTTCCACGAAAAGACATGAAAATCAAATGAAATATGTTGAGCTAATAAGAAATTGCACAGATGTTTGGTTTGGAGGAAAAGAAAATTCATTACAGACCCTTTTTAAACTTATTTTGCACAACTAAAGGGCAATTCCATAAGTCTATCAGGAAATTAACTCAAACAAATAAATAAGTGATATGATTAATTTAGTAAAAAAATAAATGATAATAGTACCAAATTGTTCAACCTTATAAAAATTTAATTACAAGGCTTAAACCTAAAATAACAAAATATCAATTAAAATATTTTGTTACTAAAATTAATATTTCAATGAATTTTCCACCCTAAAGGTAATTTTTCCACTTTTAGGATAGTTCTCCACATATAATGGTCACAAAACTATTGATATAGCCAAGGCGTGTGGTCCAAAATGTTCAATTGTTAATGGTTGGGACCCCAGACTATAACTTCAAGCTTGGAGAAGATTTTTATCCTAATCAAATTTCTAAAGAAATATAGAACATACGTGAAACAATATCACAAGACTCTCCTATGTATATTATCCTTACAAAATGATCAAGTTTCATGAGGATATACTGACTCTCTTATGTATATTATCTTAAAGAAATGAGCAGGTTGCATGAGGATATACTTACAGCCAAGTATGTTTTTAATCCAAAAACACATTAAAATTTATCATAAAAGGGAAAAAATCAGGTTATCAATTGAATCCACCTATTTATTTTCTAATTCTTCAAGACATTCTAGAGAAAAAAAATAATTAAATGAAATGCCCGCCACGTTAAATAAATTAGTGATGCATACTGTTGAACCAATGTTATCTAATTGCATATAGGCAGGTGTTTACTTCTCTATCGTGTGCCACTAGTCAACAATTTTGATTGATAATGACTCGATACTTCCTATGGAAATTTTAGTTAAACCAAATAAGCTTATGTAAATTGTTTCTCAATTGTCAAAACAAACTAATCTTTTTTTATCACTTGATCAGTTTAGAGGTTAATTACGTCATGACTAATTTTATAGTATCAATTATCTGTATTATTTTAATTCTATAAAAATTTCGACAGTTTAATAATTAACCAAAGAAATTATTTTCTTAATAATTTGATAATATCAATTGAACAACTAGCTTTTACTTTCCTCGACAACTTAACTAAAGAGCTGCTACACTAGAAGTTACAACAATCTACTGCTAGCAAGACCACTAACAAATTGATACATTGGATAGTTGAATCACCAACTGAACACCAATTAGATGAGGGCATGATAATTTACTCAAGAATGTTAGTGATTTTTAAAACACATCATGTAAGACTTTTAGGGACACTTCTAGGAAAGACTAAAAGGGAAGACAAGTTATTAGAGAGAAAATGTGATAGAAAACATAAAAAGATAGTGATTTGAATAACATTAAGTCAATTTGTATAGTAAGAAGGAGTTTAAGATACATTTCCTTTGAGTAATAGGTGGTATTTACACGTAAGGATTTCTAGGAAATTTGGATACAATTATGTAAACTTCAGGGGTTATAATGGATTTAGGAATTTGTCAATTTTAAACTAAGTAAGATTCTAACTCGCAATTTTTATGATAATGAAATATGTTATTACTAATATCTATATTCTTAGTAATATTAGTAAATTAATAAATAAAAGATTAAGCATAGTGAAAAGTAAAGTGAATCAAGGATTCAATTGAATAATTAAAGAATTAAGTTAATGAGCAAGTAGAGAACGTGTATAATTAAACATAATTTTAAGAAATTTAGTTAAAGAGCTAAGAATATAAATGAATAAAAATCTCAAGATTTAGTAAATCACTATAATCTCTTTTAAAACATTATCTTAATCATTTCAATGGACTAAGAACTCAATTATTGTATGAGCATTTATATGGAAACCATAATACATAAATCCTTCCATAATCAAGAGAATTTTTTAAATTTATAGAAAACATATTGATCTTCAAACAAAATATAGAAAACTTTTGAAATAATTTTGAATTAATTTGTTATCAAAATATTTATTTTATCTTTGAAAGACCTAAGAATTAAAGTTTTAGACTGGATTTTTATAGGAGTTCAGCCTAAAGTACAAAATATTTATGTAAATATTTGATTTCTAGTAAGAAACGAACGGCAAGGGAGAATGATATCAATGATTTACTTAAATTAGGCCTAATAAATTATTGTTAACTGATAAAAATTTAAAACCCAATTTGAATAAAATATAATAAACAAAGCCCAAATTTATTCAAGAGCGTTTTTTAGTAGGACCAATCAAGTGTTTAGTATAACTTGAAATCTTTATAATTCTTGTTTAGTATAGACAAACTTGTTAAGTTCCTTCTCAATCTAAGTTGATTAGGCATAGACACCCACTTTTTGTTTAAGTTAATCTGTCAACCTTTTTCTTTTCAGTTTAAGCATTTTGGATGTATAACCTAAATAGTAAAATCCAAAGCTTATTGTAAATCCAAAGTAGTTAGACAAGCCACCTAATTTAATTTTATTGTATCATAGAAATTATACATTAGGTTACTTAGGTTATTTCATTTCATTTCATTATAAGAACTATATCATTTAAGTTAATTTATCACTTTCACTATGTTTTTAAGAATTATATCATGTTTAAGTCATTTATTTCTAAAAATCTTCAATCTTGTTGATGGCGTGTCAAAGCAGCAAAAATAAATTCCTACTCTAGAACACTTAAGCGAGTAAAGTGGTGAATAGGGTCAAACCACAGAGACCAATGAAGTAATTATTTATTTGTGTGAAATCGAAAATAAAAATAAAAATATAAATATAAAGAGAATTGATTTGGGGATGATTAATTTTAAAACACGAAATCACATAGGAAGAAATTAAAATTAAATATTGAAAATAATATGAATAAAAGCCTAGCCAAGGTACTCTCCCGTTTGATACCGTAATTCGATCATAGACTCAAAAAATATATATTTCGTTTATTCCTATGGACAAAGATATAGCAGACCGTGAACAGCACAAATCTACCAATCCATTCGTATTATTCGATAATCTCGAGTAAAGCTCCGCCAATTATTACCTTAACCAATTAGACTATTCCCGAGTAAAGCTCCGTAGAATATAATCTATGGCAGCGATAGGCTCTAATGGACCCTCGTCTTAGCCAACAGAATTGAAAAAGCCGCAATCTATTTAGACCAAATTATTTAATCCCATTAATCTCTTAATTGAAATTAATTCGCTACTTTGACAGACAGCAATCACGGATTAACTAATCTATTAGGCAATTTATCATCAAGTCAATTAATTAACAGGCCTCATTAATCAACAGACTCAACAATAATAAATCGATTAAACGCAGAGATTAAATAAACATAAGAAATAACCAAAAACAATTAAACCAAGAGAGTCTCACGAACTACATGCATCAAATGTAAGGTACCTTGTCTAGATTAAAAACTTAGCCACACATAATACTAGTCTCTATCAACTATAGCTTAAATTCAAATTAATGTTGGAATTTAATCCTCAAGGTTACCGAATCACTTCAGCTCAACGTTGGTCCACTCTTCTTTGTCCTCACTCAGCTACTGCCGTCCCTCTCCAGCTATTGGCGTCCACTGTTTGATTCTCCAATCAAAGCTGCCGTCAACCCACTCCTATAGTTGCTGCGTCGTCCACCTCGCTTCTGGTAAATAATAATAATCCCTAGCTACTGTCGATCCCTTCTCAAAGTTGTTGTTGTAGTTACTCTTGATGGTGGTAAAATAATAAAAAGTCTTTAGATTCCAAGCACTCCTCAAAATTGCCGCCCACCTCCAAGCTTGTTGCCGTTAACTCTGACTTTTATGATAAAATATACTGCCGCAGTCACTCCACCGTGTTCATTCCAAGTTTCCGTAAACCCCTTAGCTGCTCCTAGGTTTTGTTATTCCTTTTAATTAAATGGAGTGGGCCCTTTTTTCCTTTCCAAAGTCCAGCGTTTCAGCCTTCCCTCAAAGCACTTGTTCAATTCCTTAGACATTCATTTAAAGACCCTCCTTTAAAAGCCACGTAGCTTCAGCCCTTAGCCCATAATTGTCGAATTAAGCTCTCTTAAGTAGCTGCTGCCCTATACATGTTGCGTTAATTTGTATGTGTCCTTGTGCTTGCATCTTACACTTGGTTGCCTTCACTTACATGCTTTAATCGCTGCCTAGTCCATTTAATTCGCATGCTCCTGATTTATTTCTCTGGCCATTTAATTTGTTGCCTCCAAAAATTGACGCTACCTGTTGCTGAAGTGAAAATCATGTTTCCCAATTTAATTTGCTGGTTCAAATCTTTACTCATCTTTGTGGCAGTAGCTAATTGATTAGACAATAAAAATGTCTCTAGCTTCCACTTCTCTCCAAACTTCGGAGTAATTGATCATGTTGAAATCTTCAATTCTAGATTAGCCAATTTCACTTCAAACTGCATCACTTTGTGTTTCGTTACCTAAAACAGACAAAGACACAAATTACTGGAGCAACACAATCAAAGCATCACAAAAGCCTACCAAAAGAACGTAAAACACAAAGAATTAACGTGACAAAAATGCAAGTTATCACAGTCGCACGAGTATGGAATTTTCTAAACGTTGTTTAAGTTACCCCGTAGGGTGACTCTAGTAGTCATGCACGACATGGAGAAGCACCAACTCTATTATTATTAAATTTGTTATTATTATTATTATTATTATTATATGTATAAGATATAATAATTATATTAAAGTTATAAACTTAATTTTTGTAAAATTAAATATTTAAAATCTAAATTGAAATACTAATATATATAATATTCATACCCTTATATATTTTTTAAAATCATGTCCTCATAAGTCATTTTACATATAAACAGCTAATACTAAACAACTAATTTTACCAAACATCAAATGACAAACAACTAATGCAATCCGCTGATCAAATCAGCTAATAGAATCAGCTAACAGCTAATACAATCAGCTAATTGTCAAACAGGACCAATTATCTCCAAAATAGGTTATCCATTAAACCTCATATTGATTAAGATTTTAAACCTTACCACTTTTACCTTAAAAGAGTCCCACATAAATCCACTAGGCCTAATTATGAAATAATGCCCAAAATTAAATAATAAGATATCAACATATATCTTAATAATTTCCTCATTTTTGACATTATTTGTCACATATTAAAACCCCCTAAAAGAGTATAATTGGACGCATAATATCAAATTTAGAAACCACATGAGAACTCCCCCTTAGTCAAACAGTGATATCCAAATATAATAAGCAAATATCCAAATACACAAATATCCAAAGGTAACAAAACACAACTAACAAGGCATCCAGTCATAATATGACATGTTTCCCAAACTATAGTTTTCTCTCTATTGGGTCAAAAAGATGCCAAAAAGCAAGACTAATAGCCCCGTAGATACCTTGAAATCTCCCCTTAAATTGAACAATCATATGAGATGAAAATAAACAATGTCAAAACGAAGAATGTCTTCAATGCGATCAATCTCGGTAAGTAAAAAGGTATAAAAATCAGCAGTAGGTACAACAAAAGAATCATAAGCATGCCAAGATGACAATTTACCACTAGTCAAAACACTATCCAACATATCATTACTTACATCACAGCCATCTGCATATGACCAAGTAAAGTTAGAAATCTAAAAAATGTATTCAACGAATCATAATCAAACTTAATTAATCCATATGGACGTAAATTGCCCAAATTTTTACAGCCTACTATATTGAGAAATCAAGATAAAACTTGAAAAACTCAAATTATAGAAAATCCGAATCTTCCTATAGGTCACTAACTAAGCATCAACATTTTCTCAACATAACTTCGTAAATCAAAGTCCAAAAGCAAAACTCTCAAAACATCAAACGAAGCCTCATTTTCACATATAATAAAAAACCAAACACATACCAATCACCTGAACCTTAGAAAACCTATAAATCAAAAACTCAAAAAGTCTAGATATTACTCCTTCGAGCCCTCTTTTTTTAAAACAACATTAAAATATACTTCAAAAATATAAAGCACATAGTCTCTGTGCCACTCGAAGAAATTTAAACCTGTCCTTATTCCTCAGTCACTGTTATTATATGTCTGGTTGACTTCTTTTCTATTAACAATTAACTGTTGATTTGAACAGTTTCTGGTATTAACTCCCTTGCGTGTATGTTCTGAAGTGTGAGGCTGGTTTTTCTAACCCAAATTTCCATTGGTAACATGGGTTGCTACTAAAACTTCATTGAAGAGTGTTTAGATTTTCAGTTTTGAGCCCTTTGAAGTATCATTTGTAACAATTTGTAACATTTTGACCTTATGTGCCCATTAATCCCACAAAATTGACAAGTAGGCATAAATTTTCATTTCTTCCTTGAGATTTCTCCTTGGATAGATTTGGTCACACCATGTTTCTCATCGTTTGACTTAGAACATCCACCTTTATAGCCAATGCCTTGAAGGTCTCCTTTAATATTACCAATTTCTAGTAACTTTTCTAGTTTTTTGGTACCTCCATTTAACATTTTTATTCCCTTTTCTGTACTAACCAACTTCAACTATGTTTCATCAAGCTCATCTATTTTAGATAACAATTTCTTCTATAAATCTTGAATGAAGTTCTTCAATGAGGAGTTTTCCTTCTTTTCCTTTTTTATTCTTTTTACATGTTTACACTCATTTTGCTTACATATATTTTTAGGCTTCATAAATATCTTCCTTTTTGTCATATGAATCACTGTCATAATCTCAAATTAAATTTTGGACTAGTTTATCTATGTTATCCCAAAATTTTTGATTGATTTATCCATACTTTTATCGTTAGTTTCTTCTTTCTTAGTTGCTGTTAAGCAAGCACTTAGACTTTTGTTGTATAAAGCAACTAACGTAGCATTATTGCTCATAAATTCCTCTTCACTACCATAATCACTTCCAAATTCATTCTCACTCTAAGTACTCGTATAAGACTTCTCTTTTTTCTTCTTTAAAGTGTTAGCACATTCTCCTTGTACATGTTAGAAGCCTTGAAATTTATGATATTGATTTTTTTATACTTTTTTTAACCCTTTTGAGTTTTAGCTTGTTTAAAATTATTATTTGATGAGCTCCCACCGTTTTGCCTAAAATTGAATCTATCCTTCTTCACTTTCTTTAACCACTTGTTGAAATTTCTTGTTAGTAACTTCATATTCTCATTCTCATTAGATTCATCTCCTAAATCATTCATGGCTTTTCCAACCTCAGCTTGCAATGCCAATCCTTTGATCTTCTCTCATTTATATCTCAACAAATTTGTCTCAAAATTGGTAAGAATCTCAATTACCTTATCCAAAGATAATTCAGTGATATCATGTGCTTCTTCGATGGCTGCAATTTTCTGTATAAATCTCGAAGGCAATAATCTCAATGTCTTCTTAGCAAGTTTCAAATTCGAATACTTCTTCCCAAGATGATATACTTGGTTTGCTATGTCACGCATTCCCTCATGGAAGTCTACAATAGTTTCACTTTCATCCATCCTCAACTCCTCAAATCTCACAACCAACATCTGAAGTTTCAAAGCTATCATAGATTTCAATCCCCAATGTATATTTTGCAAAGTGTCCTACGCTTCTTTCACTTATTCACAGGTTGATATCATAAAAGAAAAGACCTTCAACAACTACACTAAAGATGACATTTAGGGCTTGAGAATTTCCAAGCGCTCTCCGTTTTTCAACCCTTGTCCACTCAATGCATCTTTAAGCACTACTTCCCCCTTATATGTCCAGCCATTTAAAAACGAGTTCCTTGCTTTTGTTCTTTGTGCCTAAACGAATACTCTCATCCGTGATTTTCATGTAGGATAATTTGAACCATCTAACAATGGTGGCCTGATGATTGATGGCCCTAATCTTCTAGCTATAATTATGAAACATGAATCTGCACCAACTTGACATACCAAGTTCTGATTTGGTGACTTGCTCTGATACTAATTGAAAATCCGAAAGGGTGTAGTTTCACAAAAATTATGGCTCAACCGCAGTTATTTCTAGCACAAACGGAAACAGCAAATTTAACGTAAAATAAACAAATCAACACAAAAGATTTGGTAATGCAGTTCGACACCCCTTATCTACATCTGCGGAGCCCTTACTGAACTTAATCACTTTTACCAAAAAACAATAATAGTTTTACTCAAGGCGTTATAGTGCCGACTCACCCTACCTTTGATACTATCCCTCATCCTCACACCCTGTGAAAGGATTTCACTCCTAATAACACGACCAACTCGTGCTAACCTCAACAGAGCATTTTTTTAACAATGTTTAATAATAATAAAGCGAAATAAACAACTCAAGTGATTAAACAATAACTAACATAAACAAATATACTTGAGAAAAGATAGACAACTTCCTTAATAATTCCAGCTTCTTCAATGAAAGATCGAAAAGTTGTCTACCAATAAATTTGTTGCAGTCTTTCAATATTATCACCGTAACATCACACCCATAATAGCAGAAAAATCAATAACGAACATACTCGTTTCTTCACTGAAATGCTGCAAATAACGAAATTATAAAATTCGCGACACTTGTTGGAATTTTTTGCCCACAACCAGCACTATCATCAGCCACCAGAAGCGTACCCAATTAAGACTTAGTCAACCAAATAAACATCATACTATCAATCAAGAATAGCAACTGCAAATATCACAAAGACTTTTGGAATTTTCTCACACCACAACTCACAATCGATAGCAACAAAAGTAGCACTCCATAAACAATAAGACATTCACCAAGAGTTCATGCATACATTAGAAAATCCATATGCTAAAATCAACACATCCAATGCAACAAAAATCACAAATAAAGAATAACTCTATAGCACTTAATGGTTATTAAAAAACAGAGGAATATACAGCTGCAAAGAAAAAAACACCATACACGATAAAACCAACTACAAGATCGTGAAGCCCTAATCCAAAAGTTGCAGCTTGGAATATTATCCCAGAAAATCAACTGCTGAATCTTATCAAAATCCCAGCATCCAGGTCATTCAAAGCCTATCGTTTCTTCCTTCAAAAACAAAAACACATCAGCCTACTATGCCCGAAAAGCCCAGCAAAATTTCTGCTGCAAAAATCAAAACCAAATCTCTAATATTTTGCTTTCTTCGATAGTCATTATTTTCAAAATAGGTTGTCTATTAAATCTCATATTGATTAAGATTTTAGAACTTATCAAACTTATCTTAAAAGAGTCTCACGTAAATCCACTAGGTCTAATTATCAAATATTGTCCAAAAATTAAATAATAAGATATCAACATATATCTTAATAGTGATGAATTAAAAGCAATTTCTAAAAGCAACGTTAAAAAGTTCTCTTTTAAATTTAACTGGAAAAAATCTAAATTTATTATAAAAAGTTCTAACTTTAAAAAGGTGACATGTCAATTTTTTTTACCATGTAACCACTTCGTAGGAGAGTGGTACCACGTAGGATATATATGTTTTAATAAAAATATGTTAAAACTAATTAACCCTAAAATTAATTATGCTTCCTTCTCTTCCTGTTGGTTTTTATCAGGTACGTTAACTCCGCAATATGTTAAAATTAATTTCCAGAACTTCCTCTCTCATCTATTGGGACTCCCTTACTACATCCACTTTCGTCAATATTATTAACTACTAGACACTCTACCCTATTAACTATGACATCATCTCTCACTTTGGCTAATGTATCCTCTCTGGATTTCTGTTGCTTTTTTGGCAAACCTAATGCTTCGGTTGTCCACGACTAGTTCTCAGTAGATCCCAATGTTCACTCCTTTGACGTGTGATTCAATTGTGTATGTTTTGATGATTGATGTTTGCTCAAGACTATCTTGTAAGTGCTAGTCTAAGTGTTTCGGGCATTATTGTACCATCGAATCCAAAGCTTATAAATCCATTCAGTCCCAAAACTGAGTCTTTTAGTGGAAATGAGTGTAAGAGGGATTCTGTGAATACTCATTAGCGACACAAGTCCTGCGAGTCCTCCTTTGATTGATGCGTTGGCTGCTTGCTTTGAAACATAATGATGATAATCAAATTTTACTTGTCGCACAAAGTATAGGCCTACATAATGGGTCGAGCGATGTTGATTTCATTACAACGAGCATTTTAACAATG
>JANKOE010000206.1:59124093-59152831 GCA_026284465.1 Erythroxylum citrifolium | reverse complement strand
GCATATCAACAATATAATTATCAAGTTGATCACCCTATTCTTAAAGATGTCAAATCACTTATTAATATGTGGCATGTGCTCTGGGTTTTATTTATCTTTAACGGTGAGTGGCAAACATAAAACGTGCTTATACGGGGGATTTTTGGATGGTTAAAAAATTAAGTCCCAATAATCTTTCCTTCTTTTGTGAATATTTTGTTAATTTCATATAAGTTCATATAAGTTTTCCTTTCCTTATTAAATCGTACACTGTGCTTCTATATTGATTATATTTATGACTTATTTTTTTATTCTATTGACTTTTCATAATAAAATTGTTAACATAAATTTATTGCGAAATGTTGATGTAGCAGATAGTTTCCAATGGCAGAAATGAGCTCCGATGGGAGGAATGGCAGAATTCTCATTGATGAAGAACAAAGCGATGTGCAACAAATCTCTTTATCAAAGTCTAATCACCGTTTGCCTCCAGTGGCTGATCTTCTTCGTCAAGGTTTTCTTATCATCCGAATTAGCTCTTTTTCTTTATTATTTGTATCTCATTTTCTATTAGGAAGCTATTAGATGAACGTGTGATTTTATATACTATGTGTTGTGTAAAGCATCCCAAATCTTTAAGAGAACATAAATGAAAATCGAGGTGGAGGTGATTTTCTGATGGTCCGTACATAATTAGGGAAATCAGTTATTTTGGAACATTCTTCAACTGCAAAAACTATGTCTATTCATTGTGATGATGATGGAGTCATTTAATCGATTATGCATATGTTCAAATTTAGGTTTCTTATACTGTTTGATTTAGCTTTTTAAGTTCTATACTGTTTATTCCTTAGGTGAAACACATGATACGTGTGGTTCATCTAATTTAGTGATATATACTGCATCTGAGAAATCATTCACTGTATCTTCTTCTAGTTTAATTAAAGCCAAGAAGTTGATGGAAGAGGGTGTCAATAAACCAACTCTTAGGGGATGATCTTTGACTATTTCAATTGATGCCTTCGAATGTGCAAGGAGCCTTCTTAGGAATTCAGGCACAGGGAACTCCTTTACCTTATCTACCGAGTCTCATGTCACTTAGAATCAAAAAAATAATTATTTCTTTTTCTTTTCGATGGAATAGGTGTGAAACTTTATTTATTATTTTGACTGTAAGAATTGTTAAACTTTTAATTAAACTCTTGTATTACTTACCATATATTATTATATTATATTACTTACGATATATTTTTTCCGTAAAAATCATATATCATTATATTACAAACTTTATGTTAAAACTATTTGAAAATTTTGTGACACTATATAAAATTGTCAAAACATATAATTTAGAAGAGAAAAATGAAAAGTATAAATCTTCTTCTCAATGAAAACTGTAAATATATGTAATATTAATTAATTTTGAGTTTATAGTTTCATAAATTATTGAAATGATTTGACATTTTTTGTGGTTAAATTTATTTTTGCACTTAGAATCATTATCAATAATATTAAATTTGATTTTTCTCAATATGATGTTCAGTCACTAAATAATCAAGTCAAAATTAGTGGATTCATAATTATAACTAAGAGAGTAGTTTTTTTTATTTAACCTTTTGGCGATGATTACAAAAATTGTCACAAAAAGTCTTGCTTTTCACGGCAATTTTTATAGTCGTCACTAAAGGCTCACCCTTTGGTGTCAATAACATCAAACCGTTATCAAAAGATCAACCTTTGTTGACAACTCCCAAAAAGCGTCACCAAAGACTTGCATTTAGCAACGATTTTGCAAAACGTCGCAAAATTTTAACCCTTTGGCAACGTTTTTAAAAATCATTGCCCAAAAAAAATTGTCAAAAGTTAACTTTATTATAGTGTTGTTTCAGATCCATCATTATTGTCGACTGCTTTTTCTAGATCTAGTAAAAACTCATTTGTGAGATGGAATGAGAAAAGTTGGATTACCTTTAGTTTGTTTTGATATGATCAGAGAGCTTTCAAGACCATCCATCTCCTTGTAATGGTATAATTGCTAACATTTATTGAACAAAGATAAGAATAACGATTAAAAATGGTAGCTAAAAGAACAAGTGAACAAGAAGGATTGCTGAACCAGTAAAGCTAATTATTATATATAAGTTGGCTTTCAACTGGTTGGATCGTGAAGTTTGACTCCAAGCTTGAAACCTAAATTAAAAGAGATGCTTGAGGCCGGCTTGAAACTTGATCAATTCAGGCTAAGTTTGTTGACTTTAGGTCAGGTCAGGTTAGATTGAGTTTAAGTCTTATTGCCATCTCCACATATCAAATGTTTAATTAAATAAATTGTCAGGCATCCATTTTTATAAAGGTGAGTAATATTTGGTTTGGGTTACTCTCTATTAAAATTTAAACCAATCCATTTATATAACATTTTTATTTGTTTAAATTACACAAAATCATATAAAAATATAAACTAAACTAAATCATTATAAAAAATTGGTTTTATTAAATAAAATGAATGAAGAGCTAAGCAGAAGCTCTTTATACCAGACTATTATATGCCAGTCTACCTTTTCATTTCTCTATATCAGCCATTCTCTATAGATCTTGGTACTAAATTGTCCCCGTGGATGGTTTCTCTAAATGTATATGTTAGGGGACATTATATTTGGCTGATAGTTAGGTTTTAGGAATTGAAGCTCCCTTAGGAATTCAATCCACTATCCTTTGTTAAGATAGAGTTTACCTTTGCACTTGAAGGGAAGTGGCTTCAGAGTTAAATGGTTATTTGATCGTGATTAGGGAGCCCCTCCCTGATCAATTGTCATAACAAAGACTAGCCTTTTCTCCGTTACCAACTTGACATGAAATTTCAAGTTCTAGTACTTCCCTTAGCTTCATTAGTTATGTTAAAAACCAGTTATGAGAAGTTTTGGGGTTAATAGCACATATACTCCTCCCTTTAGAATATACATATGGAGCCATTTGACCCATAGAGTTTCATTACCCTACAGAATGGACCATAACTTCTTTATCATGAGAGCTTTGTTAGTGGATTAAATAGGAATAACTCCTAGACCTCCCTCGACCTTAGGTCTGTAAATATCACTCCACTTTATTTTGGCATGTCCCTGTTAGAATCATAACCCCCTCATAAGAAATTCCTAATGTGTTTTTCACTAATTTAATGAATCCTCTTACTAGTACCATATTAGAAGACCAATAGATATACATCTTTTATGTAAATGAATTATGTCCCTTCTTTTTGAAAAAGAGATCATTAAAAATTTAATATGATATCAAACTCAATTTAATTAAATTCCTATATGGACTAAAAATAAGAATTAATGAAAGTTCATATATAAGAATTGATGCATAATCTTAATGTTTTAAGATTTTGGTGAAGATATCATATTAATTTTGTATAAATACCTATCGTCTTCTAAAATGGAAATTATAAAACATTTAACAATTTTATATAGTACTTTATTCTTCTTTTTTTAAAGGTAAGGATCTAAGAAAACAAAACCACAATCGAATAAAACACAAGGGAAAGTAAACCGGCATTAGTATCCATTTGGAAAGAATCGGTTTAAAGAAGGGACACAGGTGAGACTAATAAATGTTAAATTTTAAAGTCAAAACCAAACCCAGAATGGGCAAAGAATTGAATGATCTAATTAGGCAATTCAATGAAAAATGAGCCATTGTGGGATAAGTTAACCACAATGAAGACCGGCTGAAATTACGGTGGCAGTAGGTGAGCACCCCCATTATCCACCACCAGCTACGACTGTGGTGGCTGGTGGTAGTGTCAAATAGATTTGGGATGTACACGTGTATCAATGGCATAATCCTCACAGCACATTCACTGTTGAGAATTTAACGGTCCCAATAATGGAACGGAAATCTTGGAACAAACCACTTGTTCTTATTATTCTGTTCCTGCCATGTTTCACGAGCATCCATTCATTCAATAAATGAAACTTATAGAAAATGAATGAATAGATACGCATGGAACAAAGCAAGAACATAAGAATAACAGGTGATTGGAACCTCGAGAATTTTGTGTTGAAATCCACTTGAATTAAATTTTTCTTTACATTCTTTTGTGTAATAATTTTAAGATTGGTTCTTTCAAACCAAAGTTGCATTAGAGGGAAAGTTAAAATAGAAAGGAAAGAAAATTTTCTGATATCTCGATACTCACTGGAAGAACAACATAGTTCTCCTGTTAAAAAATAAAAATGAGACAGATGTGTTCATTATTTGGAGGACACAGCATTCTTGGTAAGGATGAATGACAAGCAAAAAGTAAAAGGAAAATGCGAGGCTGGCAGCCTATTGCAAGCGGGAATGATTAGGAACAGTTTGAAGCTGAATATACACACAACTGGGATTCCCCGTGTCCAATTTATACAATTTCTGGGAAAAAGAATGATCTTGTTTGTAAATGAATATGAATCTCCTCCATTGTCAAAGCAGCTATTTTTGACCTCTTGTTCACTAATTAAGTTTGAAGTAGAGCATCTGATGAAGTGTCTACTGCTGATTTACCATTGTTCTTTATGAGGCTACTGAAACGGCCATTGAACTCCACCCCATATATGTGGCCCATTTTAGCACGTTTGGTCTCCAGGTATCTCTTGTTTTCTGTGGTTATAGGTGTTACTAAAGGAACTCTACCGGCAACTGTCAGACCATAACCTTTCAAGCCAATATACTTTGCTGGGTTGTTGGTCATCAACTTCATTGTTCTTACACCCAGATCGCGTAAAATCTGCAGGAATGGTCCAAAAGTTTACCTTCAGAAACATTTTAATTAGAAGTTGCAAAAGATTGATTTTTATTCCGATGACCAGTTTAATTAAAACATCCAAAAAGTTAATTAAGAATAGTGAAAGCAAACTCCGCACAGAGTAGATAGATATCTGCAATTTGCAAGATGAAGGCATCCTACAGAGATGTTCCACTAGGAATACCTGTGCACCAATGCCATATTCTCGTGAATCAACAGGAAGTCCTAGTTCCTCATTTGCTTCTACTGTATCCCGACCAGCATCTTGGAGATTGTAAGCGCGCAGCTTATGGCCCAAACCAATGCCTCTTCCTTCATGCCCACGGAGGTATACCAGTACACCTCTGCCAGCAGCCTCAATCTGCTGCATTGCAAGGGCCAGTTGGTTCCCACAATCACATCTAGCAGATCCAAATATGTCTCCTGTGAGGCATTCTGAGTGCACTCGCACAAGGACATTCTCTCCATCTCCAATATCACCCTTTTGAACAGCAAAATTTCTTGTAAGCAACAAGTACTCTAATTTGGAAAGAATAACATTTGAACTGCACACAAACATCAAAGAATAACATTTGAACTGCACACAAACATCATTTTTGTTGACAAATGTAAGTTGGAAGCTTGACCTTAAAACAGGGTAGATATAACTTAAAAGTACAGATTAATGTTATTATTCTTCACACAGCCCGTGTCAATTAAAAGCTGTTTATGCCCAAATGACCAGAAAACCATCAGCTGTGTTTCACTCATTTGGATGTGAGAAAATAACTTAAGAAGGTTTCAGGTCCCCTCTAGAAACTCTTCCCGCCCAACTCCCTAAATGAAAAATCTGCAATATCTAACTAGTTTGATGATTCATTTCAGAAACAAAACTAGTTCTGTTTTTATAAACTAGTAGTTTACAAAGGAGTTAATCATGATAACAAAGAATCTTATGCATGGTCAAGAGCTCTGTCAGACCTCTAGTTTATGCAAATCTAACTATTTCCTAATGATCTATTTCAAAAACAAAACAAATAATCAATAAATTGATAGCTTTCAAAGGAGTTAATCATGACAACAGCAACTCTTATGCATGGTTAAGAGCTCTGTTCAACCTTTAGTTTACCTCTCTCACTGTAAGTGCGATAAACAGAAAATGCACTTAAGGTTAACCCTATTATGTAGTTTTCATAACTGGAACTATTATGGTAGACTGGAACAAAATCTCAGATGCACACCACAAGTACATGACCAGATTGAAAAAACTCTGCCTACTAGCAAGAACTTTATCACAGACAAGATTGAAGTACACAAGCAAAAAACAAAAGAATTGAAAATTCAATCTCAAAGTTGCAAATACTGCTCACCTTAACCATGGCAATATGCTCTATACCATCTAAGATTGATCTATAACAATAAGCTGTGAATGGCCCCCACATTGTTGGTAACCGAGCAGCAGATGAACGATCTACCAATTTTTCTCTCTTCCTCCTATACCTGTAAATTGTAATCCAGATGATGAGATAAACAATATCACAGGCCAGTGACTTCCTATAAAGATGACATATTCAGAAATAAACTTCATTTGTAGACATCAGGCCACCAATCTCTCAAAAATGAAAACGATATTGCAAAAAAAGCTTAAAACTACATCCAAAAACCATATGAAATTCATCAACAAACAGACAAGTCTTCAAGCCAGAACTTCATGGCAAAGCAACACTAGTACATTATTCCACAAACATTTCTATGATCTTACTTGACTTTTACTCTCAAATGACTACCTCAAATTGGATGTAAGTACAGAAAATTAACAAGTAATACGATTAACTGCATATTTTTTAAACAGGAAATCCAAACAACAACAAAAAATACAATGGCCTCCTAGTAAATAGGATGGTGTATGTTCTAACTTGAGCAATGTATGAGCTGCCAACTCAATACTAAATTCAGTAGCAAAACATTATTCAGTGGAAGAAATATTTGCATTCAACAAGAAAATCTCTTTTTCAGAAAAAATCCTCTTTTTAGTTGCATCCTTTGGAGAAAAAAAAACATGATTTACTAAACCATATTAGTTTCAAGCTGAGTTTAAAGAAAATGATCTAAAAGAAGAAAAGGATTCATTACCTAATTAAATCAGCAATTGAGATAATTTTCAGATTCTCCCGCTGTGCAAATTCACGAAGCCTTGGTAATCTGGCCATGGAGCCATCATCATCTACAACCTCACACAGAACTCCAACAGGATCAAGTCCAGCTAAAATGGCAAGATCAACGGAAGCTTCAGTATGCCCAGCTCTTTTTAAGACACCACCTTCCCTGTACCTCAGTGGAAAAATATGGCCCGGGCGATTGAAATCTTCAGGTCTTGAATCTCTGGAAGCAAGAGCCAACACTGTTGTTGCCCTATCATGAGCTGAAACCCCTGTGGTTGTACCATGTTTGGCATCCTAAAAAACAGATGCAGGGAAAAACAGAACTCAAGAACTGGCATGGTATAAAGATAATCAATATGAAGTAAGCTGGTTGACTATCCCATTTTCATTGACCTCTTTGCTGTTTGCCTTTAAGAATTTAGCTGTTTCAAGGACGTCATTTGCATCCATAGTCAATTTTTAGTTTTTCAAGGACCTTATTTTGCAGTTCTACTCTAAAAATGTAACTAGTGCACCCAACTAATGTAAAGGTATATTGCTCCACATAGGGGTGTCTATGTTTCCTGCAGAAGTACAGCCAAATAGTGTAAAATATTTGTACTATAAGAAAAATATTAGGTAAAAGAAAATTAAAATTTCCACTCTTCACAAAGTTTATTAGCCATCCTAGTCGATGATTTTAAATGCCCCATGTAATTACACACTATCCAGGTCTGGAACATTTTGTTGTTCCACAGAATTTGCATTTTTAAAAGTCATTCGTTAAATGCAATTAGATGAATGCATCAAGACTACATTTCCATTCAAATCAAAGGAAGATTCTTAAAATTCCTAGCAAAATTATGCGTGCAAACATCATTAATAGGTGAATGTCAAAACTTCCAAATAGGAGAAAAGTTGGCAAAAGCCATACCACTGTAACTGTAAATGCAGTGCGAAGCATTTCATCATTTTCATTTTGGGAAACCATCAGTGGGAGTTGCAATCTGTCTAAATCTTCTCCTTTCATGCTCACGCAAACTATTCCAGTACTATACTTCACAATGAAAGCCATAGCTTCAGGTGTTGCCAATTCTGCTGCCATAATAAGATCTCCTTCATTTTCTCTATCCTCATCGTCTACAACAACCACAATCTGAAATAGGAGATTCTAATCAAAAACTGGAGCAAAATCTTCATTTTGACAGCTTATTTGTGAAAAATCCAAATTAAGAAACAATACTGAATAATTCATTATAAAATCTACTGTCAGGAAAATTGAGGAAAATAACTTAATTACCTTTCCTTGGCGAATGTCCTCAATGGCCTCGGGTATGGAAGAAAAACCTTCTGTGGGACAATCCAAGTCAAATTCATCATCATCCATGGGGAAACCACTAGTAATGGCCGTGTTATCAGCTGCCAGGGTTTCAAGTGCTATGGCTTCAGGCTGCACCTCAACTCTGACTGAACCAAAATCAACTGCAGCACTTTTTGCAGCAACACCATTTTCATTGGCATAGGACAGTAGGTTACCTTCATCAGATATTAGTGTTGCTCGAACCTTGTCAACAGCCTTGATGCTCAAAGAGGTTTTACTACCATTAAGCTGGATTAATGAGAAATCAGGCATGTACCCTATTACTGAGGAGGAATTCAATGGATGTAATCCATTGAATGACTTGAAGTTTCTGCATATGCTACAGACAAGCAGATGTCAACATATATTTGATAACCCAGTGAAAAACTGGCCGAGAAAGAATGACAGTAACATAACAGCACCCAAAAAGCATGACTTTAAGTAGGCAAGCCTGGAGTAATTGACGAGATTTAGACTTCTCAAACAATATACGCAAGCCCTGAATAACTCACAATATATGAAATTCTCAAATAAATAGTAACTTTAGTATGTCAACAATCACGTTATCATTATAAATGACAACAAAGTATGAACTGCAATACTCAGAGCGTTCAACTGAGCAATTCCAATTGAATTAAACATGGAGCAAAGGCAGACACCCGAATGGATGGAACAAATTTCCGATTCCTTCAATAACCCTTGGGTTCTTAAAAACGTATAAGAGCGTTCACTGCTTAAAACAATACTTCCAATGCTTATACTTCTACCAAATTCAGACTCTTCATATGAAATCTAACTCCATAAAAAACATCAGAAGTATTAAAAGTATTGGGAGGGAAAACATCCGTCTTCCTCATACCACACACGTGAACCGAAAAGGTTGATTGACATATAAAGCACCAAACTTGATCACCAAATAATTTGGTCCAAATAAGACCCTAAGGAGCTATCGAATCGAGCAGAAAAACCATTCACTTAAAATCACACGTTGAGAACAGGAAAAGTGAAGAAAAGAAACACGGACATCTAAAAACAGCTGATAACTAAAGGCCTGTAAAAAGATGGGGACTTGCAGCACAAAACAACGAAACATATAAATCTCAGACGGAAATAACCAAAAAGAGTACTCACTCAAGGCGTGAAATAGATCTTCTCGGCGTAGTTGTTGAAGGGCAAGAAGAGAAGTTGATGGAAGCCATAAGCAGATTCTTTCCCAACAAAGGCTAAAAATCAAACTCTGTTTTTGAATCCTATGACCAAATGGTTTCTCTCTTGTATGTATTTATAATGTCAAATGGTGGCTGAGGGAGAAAAGAAGAAGAAGAAGACTAATGGGGTAGCGTTGAATGAAGAAGAAAACGAGGGTAGGTGCAGCAAATTCGTGAAGCAACGACGAAGCTGTCATACAAACAATGCTTATACCCGCAGGTGACGTAAGAGGCATGTGACCAACCATATATAATTCGTGGATCAGGGCCTCCTATCTATCTCGTTACTTGAGAAATAAAATGTACTAAGTTATAAAATAAAAAATGTCAAAAAAAAGTTATAAAATAAAAAATAAAAAAAAAGTTATAAAAAGTTTAAGTTATAAAAAATATGTTTTTTAAAAAAAAGTTAGGTATATTACAACTGTTTCTAAATCAGAGAGATTTATGCACTGAATATTGACTTTGACTTATTCATAATGTATGGAATTATAGCAAGTTGCCTTTTTATTTATGACAAATAAATTGTTAGTATTTAGTAATAAATGTTATATTAGATAATAAAATTAATTTCATCTAGTTCTTATTATTTTAAATAAATATAATTTTATAATTGTATTTTCTTAATAAATTCTAAATTGTTACATTTGATTTATTAAAAACATTAAGAGACTGCGGCTTGATTTTTTTAAAAAATATGCTTTCGACGTGGTGAATAGAAGTCTAAAGCTCTCAAGGGGGTGTGGCTAGATAGTTGAGAGCGGGACTTGGCTTTGATTTGGTCCCAGGTTCGATTCCTTGTTAATCCCTCTTGTAAAAGCATGGGGTAGCCAGAGTTTTACTTATGGATGAAGAACTAGTAAGACCCTTCGTGATTGGGTGTAGCCACTTGGCCCTCTGATAAGGTGTAGCCACTTGACCATATGAGAGGTGAATCCGCTTGACCCGTTTGTAAGGTTTATTCGGATTAAAAAAAAAAGTCTAAAAGCAAACTATATAGAATAAGTATTTCCACTGTGTGTTGTATATCTCAGATAGGGAAAAAGAAATAAACAAATAAAGAGAAACTGAAAACGTTAAGGGCCACGACACGACCGGGGTTGGAATTACACAAAGCGAGAGGGCGTCAACTCACGAAATTGTCGCTTTCCTTGACAATGTTAGTTGTAAACCACAAGCTATGGGCTCACAGATGGTCGTGCACCACATCTTTGACTTTGACCATCTGGTTCTCATTCAATATTCTTTTCCTTTTCGTTTTTTCCTTTTCAATTCCTATCATATCTTATCTTAGAAGATTAATAAATGAAGCAATCATGGGTTTCTTAGTATTACTAGATAAATAGGTTTAAAATAAAGGGTAAATTACAAAATAATTTCGTCAATTATATAATATTAAGTAAAATTTTAAAAATAGTCATACAATATTTTTTTTAATTTATTTCAAAAAAAATTTATCATTAAATTTTTTATGGTATTAATGCGATAAATCATATCAATGAACTTATGTGAGTGGCTAATATGTGTTCTATTATTATTGTTGGTTTATACCTTATAGCTAATTAGACACTTATAGTTTAATGACATAATTATTTAAACACATTTTTATCTTATACATATTTAAATGTATACGATAAAATTCGTGGAATAAATATACATTGCAAATGAAATTATGATAAGATTATAATTATGATTTTCATATTACATTTATATATTATCATTAAATTATTCCTAGTTATTATTATATTAATACTAGACATTAATAGAGCATAAAATGATTAGCACACGTTATGTTTTTTTGTATGAAGGAAATAATCAATTTTATAGAATAAAATATAGATATACTCAAACAAGCATATGAGTGCTTGTTAGATAACAAGTTCACTGAACGAACGACATATAAAAATTTTATTTTGAACATTACTTGTATGTCTATGAAATTCACATTATGATGAATGTATAAGTAATCATTTGATTTGAGATCACTAATGTATTTCACATAGGGATTGTTGTATTTTGATACTACTTGTAACTTATTCTAGTCAAAGATATCTTAGTTAGTAGTTATTGGATATAACATGAACTATATGGAAGTAGTTGAATGCTTACACAAAATACATTCCAAAACATATTCATTGATATGTGGTAATTCTCAAAAGGATTTACAAGATAAAAATGCCTACTCAACAGCACGTGACAATGTGAATTACTCGAGAGGTAGAATCCCTACTATTGAAGTCCCTAAGGCTATGTTTGGATTAGGGTTTTATAATGAAATGAAATATAATGTAATATTATTTCATCGTTTGGGAGGAGGTTTTATAATGGAATAGAATGTAATCGGATGGAAGAAGAGAGTTTCATATTACATCATATTCCATCCTAAACAATAAAAAGGAAAAACTTTCAATTTGAGGGGTTTAGAATAAAATGTAAAATGATAAACAACTTTATACTATATTACATTATAAACCCTTTATCCAAATAATATTTTTCTACATTACATTATGAACCATTCCATCCCTCCCAAACAACAATTTTCTAATATTACATCCATTTACGTTCATTCCATTATAAACTATTTCATTCCATTCTATTAAAAACTTTACATCCATCCAAGCATAGCCTAAGCGTGCATTTAGGAGGTTTCATTTTAAAAACAAAAAGTAGAGTGTGAGCTAAACGAGCTCAATAAGTGTTAACATTTCTATGCAAACCATATTTAACAATTTAAACCTCTTTAAAACAATTTCATTTCATTTCTTGTGATACACTACCAATATACAACATATATGCTTTTTGAAATCAAATTTCTCAATTTACTTTTAAAGTAAGTTATGGTGGCATCATTATTGTCATGAACTTCCTTACACGACATAACCCACCATTAACTTCTTCTGTATCGCTTACCTGTGACTAATTAACCACTAATTACGAAGCTGGATCTACATTGCTTACTTGCACTAGGTTAACTATTAGACATTGGTAATTACGGAGCTGGTTATGTATCGCTTACCTGCAACTAGTTAACAACTAGTTACGAAGCTGATTCTCAATCGCTTACCTGCATTAGGTTAACTGCTATACACTGTTATAATATCATGTATAAAACCTAATGGTGTACCGTATCCTAAAACTCATTTTCTTTTTATCAACCAGTAACATAATTCAATGTAACTTCAAATCGTATGAAATTCAACTTTCAAACTTCAATTCATACATTATTAAAACATACACTTACACTAGCAATATTCCTTTGTATTGTAACATTCACATAAAACTCATAATCATATAATATAAAGCTACATGTCATCAATTCTTTTGCAAAGAAATTATTCATATAAAACAATTAAAATATACTCACTGTTTTGCAAACTTATTTGCCAAACACACTTATGCATTCTGTTCCTCTCCTTTACCGGTATTATGGCAGCAAAGGTCCCTGTGGTTTTAATTTACAACATATTTTTTCCTGTGGTTTTAATTTGGGCAGCACAGGCCCCTATAGTTCCAATTAAGGTCACGAGGAGTCCTTTTAACTTGCTATAGCAAGTTCAACAGGTTACTATGACTTTCAATGACATGTGGCAAAAGGTTATTGGATGACAATGACATGTCTGCAATTAAATTTTTTTTTTCAAAAAAGAAAAGGAAAATAAACTTAATTAGAAATTAAAAAATAAACTAAACTAAACGATTGTATTTATCTATCTTAATATCAATTAATATTATTTAAAAATTAAAATCAATATGAACTGTTGCAGATTGTAACTAATATTTATATAATTCCTAGTCATCTGCAGTATCATATATCAAAGTACTTTTTTCTTGTATTATCAATTTTATTTTGATGTATGAAAATAAAAATTATAATTATAATTAAAAAAGAGAAAATAAAATATCTTTTTACAACTTTATTATCTTATTTAAATTTAAGATAAAAGAAATCTCAAAACATTAAAGATATAAAAAATTATAAATTACTAATCTCTATTATATAAATAATTTTTTATAATGTCAATCGAATTTAATATAATAAATTAATTCTCAATTAATTAATAAATTTTATATAATTTCGAATATTATTAATTTATGAAGATTTTGATGAAATAAGAAAATTATCTTATTAATAAATACATTTTGGGCAATGTAGGAATTAGCAGAAGACGCCACCTAACGTGACATTTGAACAATTCGTATTGTTCATCCCACAAAAGCCTCATCTGTGTTTAACCTGAGTTTTTTTAAAATGTTTTTCTCTTTATTTATTAAATCGTTTAGTTTAGTTTATTTTTTCTATTTATAATTAAGTTTATTTTCGTTTTCTTTTTTGAAGTTTTTTTTTAATTGCTGACATGTCATTGTCATCCAATAACCTTTTGACACATGTTATTGAAAGTCATAATAACCTGTTGAACCTGCTATAGCAGGTTAAAAGAACTCCTCGTGACCTTAATTGGAACTATAAGGGCCTGTGCTGCCCAAATTAAAACCACAGGAAAAAATATGTTGTAAATTAAAACCACAGGAACCTTTGCTGCCATAATACCCTCCTTTACCTATACAAACCACATTTCACTTAGGCATTTATTTTCAAATTAGAAAATAAGGAATTAAAACTATATATTCGGTTTAATCGAATTTGAGAGTAGTATTTAATCGAGTAACATGTACGGTAATATTATTTTTGCTTACTTCCGTAAACTAACCTACTGTTCTCCGTTTCAAATTAACTTCAAAAATTACTTAAATACTATCTTTTACCCATTTTAACATATCAATTTCTTCAAAATACTATCTTGACCAATTAATTCACCATAGCCATAATCAAACTTCTACAACTCACACCAATAACTACATTTCCTCTTAAAGCCAAATTGTCTACACACACACACACACACACACAAATACACGCACACACACAGATATATATATATATATATATACATACTCACCAAAGATTCATGCCAAGCATCATTCAAACACATCATAAACCATTGCAACTTTATACTTTCCACATACACTTCGTATATGAAATTTTCAAAATAACAACATAACACTTCATTTAATAATTCCAATGTCACAAATACACTTAATGACCATCCATAATCACATTCACATGGTCATTACATCATAAACCTACTTTTATACCAAAAATACCCTTAAGGCTAAACTTAACACATTTGACATTAAACTTTTTCAAATTCATCATCTAAGCCACCAATCATTTTCATTTTCATTTCTTTACTTCATTATCATCAAAACCATGCTATGAACATCATAAAACATAAAAGTAGCATTTTGGATCATATCACATAGGTAAACCCTAATCACAAAACCCTAACCTTAACAATTCTTTCAAGCTTGATTTCTTGGTTTACTTTCTTAATTTCAACCCTCTACTTTATGGCAAGTTAAAAACCACCATTGATCCCACTCAAAAAACCCAAAAATTTAAAAGCTTAAGCTAGAAAAACTTACCACTTTCTCCTTCAATCTTTTGGGTAATTGGCAAACACTTAGGCTTGATCAAGATCTCTTTGAATCTAACTCGAAACCCATGAAAAATGATTGCACTCATCTTCCTCTCAAGCTTGGCTGACGTTCTCCTTAGTGGTTCTTTTCTTCTTATGTTATTTGGTCTCATGGCTACTCTCCAAAAAATGAAACAATTTGTCTTTAAGTCTTGCTTTTATTTAATGTTTTACACATGTCACTTTCCTATTGGTTATCTCTAATGACTCACCATACATTTAATTAATGATGATTAACTCTTAAGAAAGCCATTAATTAGTCATTAGGTATGACTCACTAATCCACTCATACCATTGTACACAAAAAGACTAAATTGTCCTTTAATGAATTTAATTCACCAACTAACATAATTAAAATTTGAAAATATTTTGTTACCACCTCATTGTCAAATTGACCCTAAAATACTCTAATTAGAGTCAATATTTATTGATGGATGCTTAAAAAATTTTCTAATGGGTTCATTCATACCAATTATTTTCCAAAAAAAATTATTTTAGTCCTAAACTTTCGGAACTTTCAAAATCTATTCGATCGGACTTATTTTTTATTCGTTTTAGTATCATTAAACTCTAATACTTATTTCAGATATTTTTTCAATATTTCAAGGTCGGGTCCCTCGGAAATCATTATTCACCTAAATTTACTATTCATCTGAAAATATTATTCACCAAAAGTAAAAAAATTTATTCAATGAAAGGAAAGGTTCAGGGTTTTACACTAAGAGCCTTTGAAGTTTTTGTTTCTAATATAAAAGTCTCTCAATCTTTTAAATAAAGTTTTAGGGAACATTTTAGGATATTTATATTCATCAAATTAAGCTTGAGCATTTGAAGGTGTTAAAATCACATTTATGGAATGACTAGTCAACTATATAGATTAGTGGTCAACCAATATAGATTAAAATTATCAAATTTGATGTACCATAAGTTTGTTGTAACATTGGTTGGTGTAATGGTTGACCGATATGCCTATTGGTTAACCAATATTCCAATGGCAAGTGAATCGAAGCTTGATCAACTAGTGCATTGCATATAGTTATTATAATAGCTAGTTCTTGGCTCTATGGCTAGTAGGGGTTCCTAAAACAATGTAAATAGTGATTTTCTCATTAGTTTTAGCATTAAGAAGTATTTGAGTATCCTTTACATGCATTTTAAAGTTTTTTTCAATCATTGGAGCATTAAGTATCTCATTTTGAGTATATGGGCCTTTTGTGATTATCGAAATATCCAAGTGAGTAAGTTTGAGTTGTATTTTTTTTTTGGTTTATAGTAATTGTATTGGAAGTACCTAAATTGGTTTGAGATTCCTATTTATCTTGAAGAAAGATTGAAAAGGAGGTTCCTCTTTGCCAAAATAAAAGATTATACAAAGGTTATTCTTTACCTTGAAAGAAGAATTATAATGGAAATCCACGATGAATCTTGGGAGTGGAAGTAGACAAGGATTATTTTCTGAACCACTATAAATCAATTTACATTTTTCTTACCTTACTTATTACTTTATTGTTTACAATATAATTGAATTCCTTTACTTGTATTCATTCTTGCATTTTTTTAATAATTTGTAGACATTGTATTTATAAGTTAGTACCATTTAATTAAAATCTTAAATTCATTTAATTCACCCTCCTCTTGGGTGCCATTAGGGAATAACAAATGGTATCAAAGTGGGTTTGTAGGACTAGTGTTAGACCCATAAGTTGTGATAGCATAATTATGCAGGCATTGGCGAGCCTTGACCAATGTTTGACACATGGAACAATGGAACAAGGCAAAGGCTTACATGTAAGCAAGAGAAAAAGGGGCAATGTCAAGCGTTGGCATACATTAGTGCATATTGGCAGAAATCTTCGACGAGATGCAAGATTCAGATGTGAGATCAAAAGAAAGCTTGAGATGGACAATAGACGGAAGGTTAGCAGGATCACACGCATGACGGTGACATGCTAGAGTTCCAAGGTAAATTAGCAAGCTAGATCAAGCATGGTGCACGTTTTGGTAGTGTTTCAGAACTTATACTAGCTAACTTGTCTAAGGCTGGATTCTTAATGGACTAGGGAATTATTGTGTGCTCAAATGGACGGACCATGGCTAATGGAGTTGGCATAAGAAAGCATTGGACATATCAGTGTCCTATTGGCTTGGATGACTCATCATTAATGGATAGAGATGAGGAGATCATGAATGATGTAGCAGATAAGATCACAGTGGATGAACATCAGTTTTAAAAGATAAAGATCTTGTGGAATGATCATCTAAAGATGGAGGAGATCTTTGTAGATATGGATAGATGATTTCTAGGTAGATGTTATCTTTTATCTTATTATTGTGATGTAGCTTAATCCTATCGGATAAAGTCCTAATTGGATAGGGATATCATTCTATTGGTTAGTGTGATGTAATCTGATAAGGAAAAGATAGAATAAGATGTGATCTTAGCTAGTAGAGTTCTATTAGGATTTTAACTTAGTCATCTAAAGGTGCCTATAAATTGCCTATTTGAGCCTTGCTCTTTATATAGTGAGTGTGGGATACACTGAGATGCAAGGGAGCATCTTTTGTATACTTTGAGGGAAGTAATAAATGTTGGCTTTTGGTTGTATCTCTTTCTTGTTCTTGTTGTTTCGATGAATATTTAGTTTTTTTGTAGTATTCTTACAAGAGTGTGAGAGTTAAACACTGCGAGAATCGTGAGGCATTTTAGAGAAAGTAAGTTTGTCGACGGTCATAAGGAAAGGCTTAATCTCGCTTTTAACGGACCTAAGTGAGATTGGCTTGCAAAAAGATTGGCGCAACTAGCAGATAAGTTGGTGCTTGAAGGAAAATCTTTGTAACAACTAGTATCAAACAAAATCCTATAGCAAAGTTATAATGGCATTTTTTTTGAAGAGCTAGTTATAATGGCATATTTAGGAATATTTTCATTATCCTTAACCAAGAGGGTCAAAACATTAGTAAAGCCCCTTTCTTTGATGGAAATGATTATCTTTATTATAAAACAATAATGAAAATGTTCTTAATGGTTGAATATGTCATTTTATAAGAAATTGTCTCAAATGGTATATACTTCATATTAAAATTAAAGATGACAGAAAAGTTCCCAAATTGAAAAAGGAATGGAATCCTTAAGACAAAAGATTAATCTCCTTAAATATTAAACTCATCCATATTTTATTATGTTCATTGGGAAGAAATGAACTTAATAGAGTTTATATGTGCAAAACAACTCACGAAATTTGGTATACATTAGAAGTTACATATGAAGGAATAAATCAACTTAAGGAAATCAAAGTTAGCATGCTAACTCACTATATGAATTGTTTCAAGGGAAACATGATGAAATAATTTCTAGCGTGTGTACTAATTTATTGATATTATCAATACCCTCAAAGGTTTTAGAAGAACCTACACTATTGTTAAATGGTAAATTGCTTAGGTCACTACCAAAAATATGGAAAGCTAAAATGATGACCTATAAGAAGCAAAGGATCTAACAACTCTACCATTAGAAGAGCTTATTGAATCTCTTCTTACATATGAAACGATGCTCGAAGATATGTAAGAAGAAACGATGCTCATAAAGATAAAGAATTTAGCATTCGAAGTCTTAAAGGAAGAATATCAATTGACTAGAAAGAGAACATAACTAGTCAAAGTGATGAAGAAGATAATACATTAATCATTAGCATATTCAAGAAATTCTTGAGGAAGACCTTCTAAAAAAGAAAGGACTACAAAGAGTTAAGATAGATTTAAAATGCAAATCAAATAATATTATTTACTTTAAATATAGGAAACCTAGACATATGAAGTTTCAATGTCCTCTTCTCAAAGAAAACAACAAACATGAAATAGACATCAAGTAGGAGAAGAGGCATAAAGGTCAAAGAAGGTACTCAAAGCCTCTATTTGGGATGATACAAGTGACTCCAAAGTGAGCATTCGGAGGGAGATGTAGCTTATGTGTGTTTTATTGTAAAAGGCGATAATAATAATAATAATAATAATAATAATAATAATAATAATAGTGATATTGATTTGACCTATAATGAATATGTTAAGGGGTTTTGAAATTATGAGCATGAAAAAGAAAAAGTTATTTTTCCAAACTCAAACAAGTTCATAAGAATCTAGATGCATGCATCAGTAAACATGAAAAGATAAAGAATAAATTACATAACATCAAAGCTTTTAAAGGTGTAACTATAGCGGATGATCATGACCTAATAAAGTATTGAAGAAAGAAGTTGATTATCTCAAAGACTAATTATCTAAGCTCACTAAAGGAAGTGAGAAACTAGAAAACATATTAAAAACTCAAAAGAGTTCCAATAATAAGCCTGGAATTGGATATAGCCACAAGAATGCTTCCAAGACTAAAGTCACTTTTGCCAAAGGAAAACATTTCCATAGTGAAGAACTAATTCCTGCGATAATAAATGAGCCTAGGGCATCAACATCTAAGCACACATGTGGCACATCCACGAAGGCTCAAGTTAAGAATAAACCACATTCTTTCATGTATCATTTGTATTCTAGACCTAAAATTCAACATTATCAAGGAAAGAATCGGCACAACTTATGCACAAAAATTATGATAATATGCAATCTCATTTATACTACATTAGGCCTTACACCAAGCATAATTCTATGGCATATGTTCACCCTCCATACAAGTATCATTACAATAAAAGAAACATGTCTCATACATACAAGTATATTAGCACTTTTCATTATCAAAAGAGAGCATTCAAATGACTTACATAAACAAGAAGTTTGTAAGACCCATATGCATATAGAAAATAAGGAATGCATTCATGCATCAAGGTTATAATGGTCATCATCTTACTATCAAATCATATGACATGGTATATTAATTTTGTAGTAACTATGGGCACATTGAAAAAATTTTCTTCTCAAAACAAAGGATAATGAATAAACCCTCAAGCAAGTGGGTTGAAAACAAAAAAGGAGACTAATAACTAAGGAACTAAGCTTATTTGGGTGCCTAAAACATATTAATTAGGTTATTTCATAGGTCTCTAAAAAAAGGAACAAATGGTACATGGATAGTGGCATATGACAGGTGATGCAACCCAATTCTCAAATCTTAGAGATAATGGGGGATTCGTCATATTTGAAGACAATGTAAAGGGTAAGATAATTGATATCAACAAAGTCGGTAAAGAAGATCACAACATTATTGAAAACATACTTTTAGTTGATGGATTGAAGCATAACTTGTTAAGTGTGAGCCATTTATATGATATAGGCTACAAACTATGCTTTGAAGGGATATCATGTTTTATATCTCAAGTAGTTGACAATAATATTGCATTTTTGGGAAAAAGAAAAGGAAACATATTTATATATTTGATCTCGATGATTTCTCTGACCAATATATTAAGTGCCTAATATGTATTAATAAAGATGTATGGATTTGTTATAGGAGACTTGGACATGCAATCGTGGACCTCATCTCTAACCTCAACTTTAAACAACTTGTAATTAGGCTCCAAAGATCAAATTTAAGAAATACAAGATTTGTGAAGTTTGCTAAATGGAAAACAAACCAGAAACTCATTCAAAAGAAAAATTTTGGTAACTTCCACTAATTTTTTACAATCATTGCATATTGATTTGTTTTGGACCAACTAGAATTGCTAGTTTAGGTGGAAAATTTTATGCTTTTGTCATAGTTGATGATTTGAGTATATTTACTTGGGTCTTGTTCTTGTAAAAAAAGATGAATGCTTTGGAGCATTTTTCAAATTTGTCAAAAGGGTACAAAAAGAAAAGAAACTTTCTATTACTTTTTGTTAGGAGTGAGTATGACGGGGAACTTGAAAATGAAAGTTTTGAAACCTTTTTTGAGGATAATGATATCTTTTATAATTTTTCTTCTCTAAGAACCCCTCAATAACACGGTGATGTTAAAAGAAAAAATAGAACCTTACAAGAAATAGCTATTATTATATTGGAATGATTTTGTAATGTGATACTTACTTGAAGCATATATTGACTAATAAGTTTAGAACTAAATTGAATAATAGAAAGTTATGAGATATATAAAAGGTTAGATATAGTCTTACATGCCCATTGAACAAATTGCTCGTTTCAATGAATACTTATAGGAGAACGATTCCCAAGATAAGTAGTAAGAGTAAGATGAAATTTGAAAAGTTCAAATCTCGTATCAATTCATCCAATTGGAACTAGTGTCTTTATCAATACATTTGATATATAGTTAAAAGGCTAGAAGATGTTGAAAGAGTTACTTTCATAATGAATTCAAATAGTTTAATTTGGAGATGATTATGAATTTGTTTTCTTTATAAGAAGGTTAGTAGAAGTATAGTGTCCTCTTCAGTAGGAGTATGTAGAGACATAATAGTCAAAGAGAACAACAATTTATATTTTTTGTTGTTGAAAATATAATTGTCTAAGAATAATTCTTATTGGATATAAAAATGTAACAACTTAATTTTAAGAATTTGATCTATATAGATAGATATGGAAATTGGTAACCTATTATAATCCAAATATAAAGATAATGAACTAAAGATGTTTATAATTTGAGATATCTAATACTTGTGAAGTATTAAATATATCCACTATTCTATCTATGGGTTGCTATTTGAGTTCTAAGTTATATGGATGTTAACCTTAGAAGTAAATTCTTGTTAAGGTGTATTTTACTTAGAACAATATTATTTTGATAATAAAAAGATTCCAATGTAGCATTAATTAGACCAAAATATATTTTTCATTTAGTCAAAATGATTAATTGGATCAGGAATTTATTTAATAAACTTGGTATAGTTCTTTGCATTGTTCAGATAATGATGTACTATAGAAAATTAGAGACATTGGGTGTGCAAAAGGAGCTAATGTCTCATTAAAGATCCAAGTATGTATTTAAGTTGTTTCTCTTAGTTATGATGATAATTAAGATGAAAGTTATAAGATTTAACTAAATGCTCACTATAGAGAATCTTGTAGAATTCTCTCACTAAACCATTATCCCAGTTGTAGCATGATAGTCATATGGTGATATTGTATAAGATACCTAAATGATTGGATGAGTGCAAGTGGGAGATGGTTGGTTTATTTCCTACAACCAATTAGCTAGTTGTAGTTTAATGACATAATTATTTACAGGCATTCTTTATCTTACACATATTTAGATGCATATGATATAGTCCATAAGGTAAATATATATTGAAAATGCAATTAATTATGATGAGATCATAATTATAAGATTCATATTGCATTTATGTATTATTCCTAGTTATTGTGTTATTAATATTAGACATTAATAAAGCATAAAATGACAAGCATATGTTATGTTTCTTCCTTATGAAGGAAATAGTCGATCTTATAGAATAAAGTATGAAGATACTTAAACAAACATATGAGTGTTTGTTTGAGGACAAGTTCACTGAGATGACGTATTTGGAAAATTACTTGTATTTATATGAAAAATCTCATTGTGATAATTGTATAAGTAATCCTTTGACTTCAGATTACTAAAGTATCTCATACAGGGATTATGTGTTTTGATACTACTTATAACTTACTTTAGTCAAGGGTAGCTCATTTAGTAGTCATTAGATATAATATGAACTATATGGAGGTAGTTAAATGATTAATATAAGATTCATCACCCTAAAGTAATTAGAGAGAATGCTTCATCGTTGTCAATTAGTATTAACTTGACAAATTTTCGTCTAAGGTGGAATGGCACTTTGAAAATAATTTTCAAATGTCTTGAGTTGAATCTATTATTAATGATGGAGAACTAATATTATTGGAATCAAATAGAGTACACATTAATTTCATGCTCTATATCTAATCAGAACCTTGTATGATAAAATGATTGAAGTATATGGAAAAAAACATGCATGAAAAGGTCAGTTAAAACTACTTTGACATTTCTAAATATTTGAGCGGTCGTGATGCATTACTAAACGTCGATATTGATCTATAGATATAAATCATTTAATTAGACAATTAAAGATAAACTAAAATAATTTAATTTATCTAAACTTAAATATGATTTAAGGTTTATATTTATTGCTAAGATATGTGATAACCTAATGAGTTACATATGAAGAATGAGTTGTAGAGAGAAAGGTTTTTTAGTCAAGTTAGACTTGATTATAGAGTTTGAGAAACTTTATGATTAAATATGAGATATTAGATCTTATTTGAGCTCAATTGTTATTTAATTAGAATTAATTGTAATTATAATTAAAATTTAGCTAAAATTAAAATTTTATTTCAATTAAATAATTAAAATATTCAGAACCTATTATAAATAGGCTTAGACTCTAAGAGAGCTAGCACTTCTGCCTAACTCTGACCACAATAATAGTAAAGTTATCTCAACTCATTCCACGAATATTGTTATAGGCTAGACACTTGTGTAATTATGGTAGTTAAGATAAGTCTATTTCAGAAATAGTTCAAGTGAAACGATAAGAAATGGATCAAGCTTCGCAATAATCATGTTATAGAATTTAAATAATCTTGACATAGAAAAACCAAATACGAAATATATTTTAAAATTATTCCGCTATGCGTAAGATCAAATCTTACCGTGATTAATCATATTATATATTTTAAGTAATCTTGACTTTAAGAAATTAAATACGAAATATGTTTCGTAGTTATTTTATTGCCATGGGTTCAAATCCTGCTATAATATCTCAAAAATTATTATGTATATTAAATATTAAAAAAATTCTTTATATTTCTCTTATAATTTGAATTGAGAATGTAAAGTAAATTTTATTAATTATTAAAAAAATTTATTTTCCAATTTTTACTTTTCCTAAATTATCTTGCTACCAATCATTGACTTCATCATACACCTATGACCTATGCCATTGGATTTTGGGCTTCCAAATTCCATTTTCACAATAGTTTGTCTTATTAAGAAAATATAATTTCATGTATACAGACAATTTAGCAAAAACAGTCGGATGTAACCAAGCAAGACCTTGCACGTCAGTCTCTTCCGCCCTCTTTCCAGTAAATATAATCATGTTAATGGAAACTTTACAATTGTTGTAACTAAAGCCGAATGAATGGAATCGAAGAAGGTAGAGGACTAGAAATGTAACGTAAGAGTGAGTTAAGCATCTTGAGGTAAGATCCAGTGCCTCCCATTGACAAAACTCTTGGACAGAAACTTGTGGGCGGACTCAAAGTCTAGCTCTCTCGCCCACGATACACCTCTCACTGCCTCAGCTCCTTCTCCCCAGCATTTGTAGACTCCAAAAAACGCCGTCCTGAAATGAAATTCGTTAATCGTTATAGGAAAAAGGAGTCACTGAATCATAAAAATTAATTGAACGCACTTGTTCTTGTTGCTGACGTGGTCCCAATCATCCCAGCCACCATGTGCAACCACGTCATCGAAGTATGTGTAAGAGTAGACTATTCTCGAGTATTGGCCCATGGCTCGTCCCACGTACAGAGGACCCGTACCCGTCACTCTGCACCCAACAAATGCAAATCCCGTCTTCTCATCGGCTGAGTTTCTGTCTTGGGCTGCTATGGATCCGAATCTGTTGGCTATTGAGTGTAGCTCGCAGTCCTGGAACCAGTCACGCCCTTATAATAAATGCTAAATCGTATCTTGACAAAAGTGGATGTCAACATTTTTTAGGAAATAAAATTCCAAAACTAGGCGTATGAGAAATAAAGTAGATGATGTGGTTGAAATTCAAATAATGACCCTTGATATATATATATATATGTGTGTGTCTGTGTACTTGAATTAAGTCAGGTTTCATGTTTCAGTTGGCTTTTGGCACTACTACTGCTGACAAGAAAGCTGAGCTGCTCTTGTCAGCAAATTGAGAAACAGAGAAAAGAAAGCAACATCACTACGGCCATTTTCCTTTGTTATACTATCCTAATTCCTAAATCCTAGTCCTGCCATCAACACACAAGCTTCCTTTCTACAAAAATAATTAAATTTGGATTTCTTACTTTGTACATGGAGCGCCCATTACCAAAAATGAAATCAATAGAGCCCTCAATGTAACACTCCTTGAAGTAATGTCTCCCAGCATCATCGCATAGAGTGTCTTGTGCACCATAGAATCCACAGCCGGAGAAATATGCCTTGTCGCCCGATATGCGAAAAGCTGCCGCTTGCCATCCTTGCATCCCTGGCATGGGTGCTGGTGCTGTGTTCTGATCAAATCACTTCAAACATCAATCAATGTGGCTCACAGATTATCATACATAATACCACTTCTTGCTAATCCAATAATCACCATTATCAGAGTTTAATCTATTGATCTCTCACTGTTAAGTCATAGAGATCTGAATTGAGAAAACTGTTTTATACAACTTAAAGTCGATAGATTAATGCAAATACTAAATATAGATTTTGTTAAATTTTAAACATGTATCATGATGTATATAGTCTTTCTACCAAAACAAAATTCTACACGTCCCCTATATTTATACAAGCATTTTAGGGTTTATGACTCCATTCAAGGGTACAGGGTCGTATCCAACCATAAAGGTGGTGGAAAAATGTTTAGAGTTTTCCCTCTCGTAGGATCCTTGTCTTAAATTGGCTTAGATTAGTTGTTCTGCTTTCAAACCTCATCACATCCACCACGTCACAGGTGATACATTCAAACTCAATATATATATACATATCAAGAACAAACTAAGTCATCCGGTAACTAAACCAACCTTGAATACAGATTGGTCACATTCATACACATATTTACACCATTACAAGTTCATAATATAATAAATTAATGCCGAAGTGGGTTTAGGGCATTTAACATGTTTTAAAAACTAGGAACATTTATAACTTTCCATACCTTGAAGCTTATGTTTCTTGCTGAGAAGTAACTGGCAAAAACAGTGACCGAAGCGGTCCTGTAAGTACGCAACATTGCACCGTCTGGACCAGGATCACTCGCTCGGTCGTGCCACTCAATGACGGTCACGTCTCTTCCTGCACCTTGAAAAGTAATGTACGGTTTGGTCGCCGGTACCACCACTTTCTCACTGCGCCAACACTCACCATATCATAAGATTGAGCTAGTGTATTCTCTAAGATAGAGAGATCTAATGAGTCGCAAAAACAGAAGATTACATGTAATATCCAGCACTAATAAATATCAGCACATTTTTCATGTTGTTGCCAGGAACGGAGTCAACAGCAGCTTGGACTGATTGAAACTCTCCGTTACCATTAACATCAACGGTGATCACTCTGTGGCCTACTGGTCCGACCCACTTCTGGTGGTGCTTGGTAGAGTTGGTACTATCAGTGATAGAGTTGAGCTTGTACCTGTACCTGTAAGCAGAGGTAGTAACTGAATATGGTGCATGCAACAAAACTGAAGTCAAAACGAAACAGAAGTAGAATAAGGAATTACAAATAAGAGAAGTCATATTAAAAATATAGCGTTAAATAAAAAATGTTGTTAAGAGAATATAATGATATTGAAAGTGGAAGATGTGGAGATGCGAAGAATGGTGGCTTCCAGGAGGTTCAACTTCAAGGAGTACATATATATAGTGCAAGCCAGCAGAGACAAAGAGAGAAACAGTTATAACATATGCTTGTGTGAGTTATAGTTATTGTATTTAATATTTATAATGTAGTCTTTTATTGGTTATACAATTTCTTATTTTTAAAGAGGTCCGTACCCTCTAACGGTCAATTTTTATTATTCTTATTTGTTCCCTGGACAACATCAACATATATATTCTCGATCGGTTCTTAAGGCTCCAGGCTTTATTGTAGTCCTGGCCAGATTTTACAGGCTAGTTTCTTTGGCATTGTATATGTTGCCCCAATGAGATACCAATACCATCCTGACGAATCCATGGTATTGATTTGCAAGCTTCTGTTCATCTTAAATTTTAGGCAGGGAACAAAAACGTTAACTCAAAACGTTTTGTAAAAGTAAAACACGCCAAATTAAGACGGAAAACCAAAACATTAGTTTCAGCAAGAACAGGCCAAAAACGGAACCATATAATTTAGTCAAGTCAGCTGTAAATATAAACCCGTAATTAGATACTCTAATTCAATTAGAATTAAAAAATTTATCTGGCCCCAAGCCTGTAAAACGGTCACGTCGGGTCGAACTGTGGTGGTTTTACTCATGGTGCAGACTGCAGAGGCTGAAACATGAGGTCCGGCGGGCATGGGTTGATCGTATTTTGTAATGTAGCTCAGGGGGTCCTACTCCTACTCCTACTTTAATTGTAAATTGTCCCCACTTGGTTTGAAAAGGAAGCATGTTTTTTGAACGTTGCAAAGTTTTAGGACAGTTTCCTCAATTAGGGCATGGGACAAAACTTATACAAAATCATATGCAGAGTGACAGCACCAGTTTACAGCTTTGCCCCCGCAAGTCACCCGTGATGGTGATGATGGTTGGTTACAGTAGATTCGGACCCCACTCAGTAGACATAACTAATGCTTTCTAATTCTGTGGGCTCAAATCAAATTAGGGTGGGACTGGGAACGCCGGTGAAGCATGCTTTTTTTGACTCCACATTTTCTACGCTGCCTCGTGCCAACAAACTTAAAACATTTGTGTCATTTTTCAACTCCCCTTTTTTTTAAACAAGAGCGGTTTCTTAGAAAGTAAAACCACCCATTGAAAAATTTTAATTTGTTATCTTGGCCTATAAAAACCCGTTGAACATATAACCCATCTGGTTGTTTTCGTGTCTTGTTGGGAAATCTGCAAAGAATCCATCACTAGTCAGAGGAGACAACTTGGTTCGTTTATTTATCCTACTAAAAATTCTGAATTCTCTCCGATTGTTTTAGAAGTGTCGTTGCAGTGGTTGGCTGTTATTGGGAAAAGGGCAAGAAAAGAACTTACATAAAGAAAGAAAACATCCTTTGAAAAAGCATAATAAACAAAATTTTGAGTTTTTTAATTGTGATAATAAGGATCACTTTGTTCACAATTACAACGAGTCCAAAAAGGTACAATCTTATTACATTGTTCTATTTTTCTATCTGAATTACATCATTTATGGATTGCAGTCTCGAGACAACCAACCATGTAGTGAAAGATAAAAAAGCCTTTGTGGAATAGATCGCACATGATGGATTTATATAAGAGACAACTCAAGGGTCGTTGTATAAGAAATTGAAACTTGTAAATTAGATATGCATAGTGCTCGATCCATAATCCTAAGTGTGGTTTGCTTTAAAGATTTGACATAATCTCATTGCTCTATTAGTATTTATTAGTCTTTATTTTAATGTACATTTCTACAATGGTGGTATCTATTTATATCTTGGAACCATTTATTATAGTCATGTTTTTATGTTAGATGGTTTTTATTATTCTAGATGTTGTTCAATTAAATAAAAACACAACTTATTCCCTGTTTAAATCATCTAGTAAGTCTAGTACCGATGCAAATTTGTGACATACTAGACTATGTTCACATTGTTCAAAATTGAACAATTCAATTACCTAAAGAAGGCCTCTTAAGTGATTTACATCAAATAAAATTACCTATTTATGAATATTATCTAGCAGGTAAAATGGAAAAAAAATCATTTGAAAAGGGAACACGAGCACCATATCTATTATAAGTAATTTATTATGACCTCTATAATCTAATGGATATAAGGGCATGAGGTGGGGTTATATATTTTATCACTTTATAAATGATTGTAATTGGTATAGTCACATCTATTTGATTTCTCACAAATTGAAAGCATTAAATTGTTT
>JANKOE010000206.1:59095446-59110617 GCA_026284465.1 Erythroxylum citrifolium | reverse complement strand
CTTTAGGGCACAAATAAACAGTACCGACCTTGAACAAGTCGACTTATCCCATGTACAAGTCGACTTATCGGTGCTGAATGCGTGTAAGTCGACTTACACATTGTACAAGTCGACTTATACACGACTATACACTTACAGTTCCTTGCGCTTTTGTCACGATCATGGCATTCAGGCCATGATCGTAAGCCAACTCTGGTGCTTCTATCACGATAGTGGCCTGACGTGCCACGATTGTGGGCCGTTGTTTCGGCCTGAATGTCTCTAAAACTCCTTCGTTCTTCGATGTTGACCTTGAAATACTAGCAAGCACTTCAAGGTACCTCAAAATATAATATTTAAGCTCAAAGACTTGTTCTAACCCATAAAATACTTAAATCATAAATAATTAACAAACTAACATAATTCTAACCTATACACATACTAAATGATTAAATTAATAGCTAAACACATATTAAACTATGCCCTAAAATACGATGCAATTTATACTTATCAACATCCCCACAATTAATCGTTTGCTTGCTCTCAAGCAAAGAAAACAACAAACACACAAAATCACACAGCACACAATGCAATAATGAGACAATGATTTCAACTTCATGAAACAAAATTAACTTTAAACACAATCATTGAAGTTATTCCAAATCATTAACATGTAAAATCCGCATCGAGGAGCTCTGGACTAAACATATATATTAATCAAGACCCAAATGTCAGGTTATTCACCCTTTTCAATTGTACACACACATTAATAATTATTTGGTCATTCAAACTCTGCAACTACTCCTAAGTACGTTTTCATGAAAATTCAAGCTATTTACAAGTTCGATAGGTTTTTATTAGAAAACATTTTTTTATTTTCTTTTTTTTAGACATGGATCTAGTCTTTTTCACGGAGGCAAACATTGGTGATTAATGTCGATCTGGTTACTCGACTAAATCATGTTTTTATTAAGTTGATGTCATTATAGCCTTTTGACGTGAAGGCACACATTTGTGAGGCATGTCGATCTGGTTACTTGGCTACGTCACTTTCTCAATTGGCTACTAACTCTATTCATAACCCGAAGGCTAGTGAAATAATTATTTATTTAAAAAATTAGTAAACATTTTTCAATGCCTACCTTGTTGCTTTAGCTACTCGTTTCCATAAAAAATACTAGCAAAGCTACTTAGTCGAAAGACCTAAAATTATGAATGAATGTGATAATTTATATGATGATAAACTAACACTAAATCCTAATTAACTTGCATATTTAGCCAAAGAACCCATATTACTAATTTCACGAGATAATGACTCTTCACAACCTAATAGATTATGTTCAAAATTAAATTGATTTCAATTCATCTAAGTCATCAACACATTTACACAATTCACAATATGCAACTTAACAAACTATCATACAATATGCAAAATTCACACTTAAAGCAAAATACATAACCCTCCCCACACTTGAACAACACATTGTCCTCAATGTGAGAAAAAGGCAAAAAAATACATATGGAAAGAAGAAACATAAAATAAAATAAAAATAAAAATAAAAATAAAGACTAAATTTAAAAGAAAAGGGTTAGAAACAAGGTCTAACGGTGATGGAGGCTGGGATGGTGTTGAAGGTGGCAATTGGATGCCTTGAGACTCGAGGTATTGATGAATACAATAACTATCCCAGCTCTGACGTCGTTATGTTCGAGCCATCTCCTTTATCCTTCTACAGTTCTCCGCAAGTGTATTTGTAATTACCTTGGTGTTGGTGGAGATTGTATCGAGCACTTTCTTCCAACCAGGCTCTTCTGTGTCTTCTTCCTCTTTGGACTCCTAGCTAGTCGAGTCCTCTTCTGCCTGCTGAGGCGGTGCTCTACTAGAACTCACTTGACTAGCCCTAATCTTCACATGAGTCTTTTGGATGAAGTCCCAGAGTTCCATGTTATAGGACTTAAGGATTTCAGCACGCCACAAATGATGGTGATTTAGAAAATCAAGGAGCTAAAAGGTTAGGCCACTACCATCCATGCCATAGTACTTAGCAATGGAGAAAACCAAGTACCCCATACCCAAATTATTGCTCATCTTATGCAGAGTCGCAACAATAGCATTCAACGCATGTATGGAAGTGCACACTAGGATGATGTGATCTATGCACCAAAAAAGAAAAAGTTCCTTTGTTGAGCACTTGTTGGTTTCTGATTTGTCAAAAACCATTTTACATATGAATTTATGCAATAATAAGTGCTCATGGGTTCGTATAATGTTCTTGTTGGCAATCTTAGCATCGAATCGCTCTTAGTGAGCTCATTCCAATAGCGAGAAGCATGAAAATCATCATACTGGTCAATAATAGAAGGTTTGGGGAACCCATAAATATCACACATGATTTTAATGTTTAGCTCATAAGCTCGTCTCCACATCCTAAACCACATTTCCTTAAGGTTACTAGGTTCAAAATAAAGGGAAGTGAAGAATTCGAGTGTGAGCTCCTGGTAGATAAGATATTGGAAGTGTATAAACTTCGTCCGCTGAATTCTTTATGCTAAATTCTCTACCCTATATCGCAATTCTAACCTATCAAGCGTATCAAAATTAAAATATTTTGAGACTATTATTTGGTTAACATTAAGGGATTAGAAACAAATACCTTCCTCCTTTGTGTAGATTGGGAAGGGTGCTCCGAAATTTGCCACCCTGTTCCTTCATCCTCGGCCTGAGACTTGATTTCTTCCTGATGATTAGTTGCATTTCACTGACTGCTTAATTCGCAACATATTAGATTACAAGTAGGTCAAAGTTGGAATAAAATCTGAATTTGGAAGTTGTTTAAGAGAAGTGAGAGTATTTGAAGGCTTTAATCTTAGAAAGATAAAGTTAAAATGAAAGTGAGTGAAAGGTGAAGTATGATATGAATATATAGGTGAAGGAAGGGAAAAATGGTAAAAACTTTTAGCTGAAAATCGCGTGGACAATTTTTCCTTGCCGTAAGCCCCAATCGTGACCTACAATATTTTCACCAATCTCCAATTTTTTTCTTCTTTTGTCCTTCTACACATTCTCGAGATCATTTCCTAACTCTTTATAACTCTCTCGCCTCTATTTTTTGCTTACTTCCTCGATCATCTAACTCATGTCAAAATCCTATACCATCCTAGGGAGTTATAACCATTAACTCTAAATCATAAACCCTAATCAGATTATGAAGGTTGGAATCTCTCAATTCACAACCTATCTAAAACCCTAATTAGTTCTAAAGTTTTCTAATAAATTATCGGAACTCTATGCAAGATCTCTGTTCAGAAAAATTATCGATCTGATTTAATTCTAATTTCTATTAAATCACCTAACTCTCGTTAGTCAAATTTAATCATTTTTTATTCGATTCACCCTCTCAGTTTATTATCAAATTATGCAATCACATAATCAAACCACAATAATATCCAATAAACACATAATCAATTAGATTTTCATTAATTCAAGAATAAAATTCTGAAGGTGAGTTTAGAACATCCTTAACATTTTAGATCCTATCATCAACTATTTAATCCAATTCTATACAATGATAAAACTGAAAAAATAGGAAATACAATCTAAATGGATGACGGGAGGCAGCGACATCGAGAAACCTCCTGATCTGGGAAGTACTTCGAGTCAACTTCTTCTCCTCTTCTCTCTTCCTTCTTCTCTTCCTCTATCTCTCGATGATTTCTCTCTAGGGTTTCTCAAGGTGGCTGATGCAAAAGCTCCTCCTCTACCTATCTTTTTATTCTTTAAATATCCTCTTGTGTTCTGAGCAGCCTTTGGATTTTTTAGGGTCCTAAAGGTCCAAAAAATCCCTCAAAACTTGACATTCTTGAGTGTCTGCATGTTTGCCCTACGAAGGCCACGATCATGGGACACATCCGAGCCATTTGTCACAATTATGGCATGCATGCAGTCCACGATCATGGGTCATTCGTTGCACTTCTGTCACGTGGGCTAACTCTGGTGCTTCTGTCACGATCATGGCTTGACATGCCACGACCGTGGGCCATTGTTTAGGTTCGAATGTCTCCGAAACTCCTCCGTTCTTTGATGTTGACCTTGAAACATTAGCAAGCACATCATGATACCTCAAAAACGTAATATTTAAGCTCAAAGACTTGTTCTAACCCATAAAACACTTAAAACATAAATAATTAATAAACTGACACAAGTCTAACCTAAACACATACAAAATAATTAAATTAATAGCTAAACACATGTCAAACTATGCCTGATCCAATTTACATTTATCAGCTTTGGATAACTTAAGAATGCAAATGACCATAATGCAACAAAGCTTTAAAATCTTCATCCCTTAATGTTTCCATCAACTTTCTCTAACCTTAAGATCAGGTTAGAAGATTTGGGCCCTATCCTAAAACCTGTGTTTTATGATATTGACCCTTAAAAACTATACATATAATAAGCACTGTTAGAATATGACCTAATATCAAACTAATTGTTGAGTGCTTAGTTTTAATCTAATTAAATCCCTCAACTACCATAAGTGAACGGTTGTGAATTATAGTAAAAGAGGGGTCGATCCCACGAGGAGATGTGAATTAAACTAATCCTAAGTTCTCTAAGGCTTAGAAAAATTAATAAAATGAAAATAAAGCTAGAACAAAAATTAATAAAATGAAAATAAAGTTTTTAAAATTATGTCACTGCACTTACTATTATGCTCGTACTTATAAATATATAGCTTAATCCCTACTTGTAAATTTAAAATTTTGTCATTAAAAAGTTGCAAATTAAACTAAAATTTTCTTTAGGTGGTGGGAGGAAAATTTATAAGGAATTTTAGCAATTCATACAGTAAGAAGTTTGATCTTTAGGAAGAGTAGTTTAATTACATTTATCAATTGTTCTTGTTATTGTTTTATAAATGCATAATATTAAAGCAAGATTCATTATTTAGCATAATTTTTAATTATTATTTATTAGCCACTGAAGTGGCCAAATTATAATAATGATATGCAAAAAAATTATAGGTCAATTGTCTATATTATTTAACAAAATGCCTATTAGTAAAGTAATTGTTAGATTATTATTGTTTATTATTGCATAGCCCTCTAAATCACCTAAAGGTGAGTTAAATTATTGTATGAGAGAGTAACATAATGGGACTAAATTAATATTTTGGTCAAATATATTTGAATATCCAAACATGACATATATGTTTGATTAGAAAAAATTTATTTACTTATAATTGACTATTATTGGCATTTACATTATAATAGTGTATTGTAGCATCCATTGAAAAGGGTAGTTTAGCATACTTTTAATTGTTTATTTTGAATTTAAGTGAAATTGTACATAATATGAGCATTTATAAAGAATTTTTATAGTAACTTTTCTTTATATGTAAGCTTCATCTCTTACTATTTTTAATAACATAAATCTTTTTGAATGGAGTGAATAAGTCAATTTTCAGTTAGGTGGTTTTGTAACTTGTTATTATTAGAGGATCAAACTCATACTCTTATGAATATAAGTAGTAAGGGAGAAAACCCATATCATAAGGTACGAGAACATTCTAATAGATTGAGTTTGATGTTTAAGTGGATGAATATCACCAACAATATTAAAATAATCGTTCCAAAAATTAAAAAAGCGAGAGAATACCTAAAGTTTATAGAAGAACATTTTCATTCTAAATATAAGTCACTTATTGATACCCTTATGGTAGAATTCATGATTGTGAAGTATAATAAATAACGATGTATATTGGATCATATTATTGAGATGACTAACATTGTAGTAGGGCTAAAGACAGCAACAATGACAATGGATGACACTTTTATGGTACAATTTATTTTGAACTGATTATCTTTTGAGTATAGGCCTCTTCAAATTAAACACAAGGTTATTAAGGAAAATTAGGATATCAATGAATTGTCTAATAAGCTTACTCCAAAGGAAGTAAGATTTAAGAAATAAAGGAATCATTAGTAAAAGCTAGCAAGTTTAAAAAGAAGAATCCTCTTGTTAATGTTACACAAACTAATAAAAAAAGGTAGAAAAATATAAATTTTGTAAGAAATTTGGACACTAGATTAAAGATTGCCTGAAACAAAATGTTTGGTTATAATAACAAGGTAAATATTTTAATTTTATATGTTTTGAATCAAAATTATATAAAATTCCTCTTAATTTTTTGTAGCTTGGTAATGATGCTACTACTCATGTTTATGATATATTATAAGTATTTCTTATGATCCAAACCACAAACCTAAATAAGAATTTTCTCTTTATAGAAAACTGAATGAGGGTACCAGTTAAAGGCATAGGAACTTATTGTTTAATCCTTCATCAATTAGATCTTTTGAAAACTCTTTGTGTACGTTCAATTTCTAAGAACCTATTTTTATTCTAAAACTTGAATTTATTAGGTTTAAAGGAGATTTGATACATGGTTTTTTAAAATTTATCTAAGAATACATTATTTATTGATTAAGTTGTTCTTACTAAAGGTTTATATAAATCGAAACTTAATAACAAATTTGTTGAATCTTTACATAACATTTATGGTAATGTTGGAATTAAATGTAGTGTATCAAATGAATAATTTGTTTACTTATGGCATAGACATTTAAGTCATATATCTAAGGAAGATTAGAAAGATTGATAAAGAATGGGATTTTTCCAAATCTAGATTTTACTAATCTAAGTATATGTGTGGATTGCATTATGAGAAAATAAACAAAACATAATAAGGAAGGAGTCATAAGAAGCAATCAAGTTGTTGAGATTATTTACTGTTCTATCTTGTAGTAGAGAAAAATATTTGTTACCTTTAATGATGACTTCTCATGATATGGTTATGTTTATTTGCTTAAGAAAAAACAAATCTCAAATACTAGATGCTCTTGAGGTATATATAATTAAGGTAGAAAAGTAACTAAACAAAAAGGTGAAAGTTGTAAGATCTTACAGAAAGGTGAATATTATAAGCAATATGATAAGTTAGAATAATATTCAAGTCCGTCTACAAATTTCATTAAAAGATATAGCATATGTGCCTAATATACTATGCTAGGCACACATCAATAACATGTTATGGAAGAAAAGAGTAATAAGACATTGATAGATACAATTAGGAGTATGATAACTATTCACAACCTAAATCCTTATAGATGTAAACCTTAAAACTGTTATGTATTTATTAAATAGGGTCTTAAGTAAGGTAGTTTCAAAAACTCTTTTTGAACTGTAGACTTGAAGGAGACCTAGATAGAGACATTTGTATTCCTGGGGTTTCCCAAAAAAGGCAAGGATCTATAATCTTAAAAGGAAATTATATTTTTAGATGATTAGTGGTTACTTTATATGATAGGCCCGTCTCCTGAAACTACTATACGGCTTGCCCAACACCTTACAGTGACCCTCCAGTCGATATCTAATCCAGCTGAAAAGTTCCTATAAAGCTAACCTTATTTCCCTTTTAACGAAAAGCTTTAAGTCAACATTAATAAATGTAAACAATGGATTTTTTCAATCATTTTATTAAAAATTTCGACAATATAACGACTGCATTTTTTATATTTCCAAAATTTTCAAAACCCCTGAAAATGTTCAAAACATTTCTATAATCACACCAAATTCTCTACTACAAATTTTAGACTTTAAGTCCACTCACAAGCAACCTCAAGCAATTAAATCAATTAATTTTAAAAAGGATAAAACATATTCATGTCTTTAATTTAAAAACATTTATAAACATGCATTCTTTACTCAAAAAGTATTTACATGACAAAAATGCCTACACTGCAGCATGTAACGAAGCTAACTACTTATGAGGTGGAGTTCTTACTGCTGAAGTCTCTGAGTGTGCATGTGAGAGGTTTTATTTTAAAACATAAAATAGAATGTGAACTAAATGAGCACAATAAGTGTTAGATTTTCTATTCAAACCATACTTAACAATTTGAACCTCCCTAAAACAAATTTAACATTACCAATAAAGTAAATGCGATTCCAAATTTAAAAAAATTTCTCAAATTACCTTTAAAATAAATAATGGTGGCATTTTTATTTTCATAAATTTTCTAACACAATATAGCCCACCACTAATTTTTTTACCATACGGTATCCTAGGCATAAAGTCACGAAGCTAATTCTGCATCGCTTACCCGCAACTGAATAACTACTAGTTATGGAGTTAGTTCTATATCATTTACTCGTAATAGGTTAACCGCTATAAACCCGTAGTTACGAAGTTGGTTATACATCGCTTACCTATAACAATTTTAGCTAGCACTATATATACCTAATATATGTAAGGGCGACTCATTACACTACTGACAGACACAATACCACCCCTGTTAATAACTGATGCACCCTAGACATTGCCATGCTCATTTTAGGGTACTTTAATGTGTAAATCTGTACTACCATCAATTTGTACCATAGGCTAAAAATTTATTTTTCGTAGTACCTTAACTTTTGGCATAGAATTTAAACCACTTAGTAAAGAAAAAAGCAACCCATATATTTACAACTCATTATTTTTTAAATCAATTATCGGAGGATTTTATATTAATAACAATACTAATAAAATTCATAATCATACAGTTTAATGCATGTCATCAATTCTTTTGCAAAGAATTTATTCGTATTAAATAATTAAAATACACTTACTGTTTTATAAATTTATCGCCAAACGCATTCACACGTTCTATGCCTCTCCTTTACCCATACAATTCACATTTTGCTTAGGCATTTATTTCCAAATTTGGAAATAAAGCATTTAAAATATATTTTCAATTTAACTGAATTCGAGATTAGTGTTTAATCGCGTAATACGTACGCTAATCATGTTTCTACTTTAATTTCTGTAAGTTAATCTATTGTTCTCCTTTTCAAAATCTAACTTTAAAAATTACTTAAATACCATCTTTTACCCATTCTAACTTATCAATTTCTTCAAAACACTATCTCACCCAATAATTCACTGTATGGCTGAATATGTAATCCTATTAATGTTAACTTTTTGCATTTGATTTTTCATGATAACAACCTTAAAATTTTAGCTTATTTACACTATAACCATAATCACACTTCAACAACTCACACCAACAACTACATTTCCTCTTAAGGTCAAATTGCCCTCACCACACGTATATATATTATCATTTCATTTTCTTTCCAATTTTTTACAACACAATTCACCTAAGATCCATGCTAAGCATAATCCAAACACATCAAACTAAAAGTTACAATTTTTCTCTAACAATTTTCTAGCTTGGCCAAATTGGTACACATTAATTATCCTTCCATTTTCTTAACATATCATATCACAAATACATGTTTTAAAACCTATAACATTATTGAATTCACATAATATCATCCCCAACTATTTAACCACAAAAATCCTCGAACTTACATTAACTTCACCTAGTCCAAATTCATCATCTAAGCCACCAATCAATTTCATTTTTATTTTCAACACACTAATTAGCTTCCTACATATATGAATTGAAGTCCAACACAGAAAATGAAATCAAACGAATTTTTAATCACAAAACCCTATCCTTGACCAATTCTTTCAAGCTTGAGCTCTTGGTTCACTTTCTTACTTTCGACCCTTAAATATTTCCCAACTTATTATATACTACATGGCAAGTCAAAAACCACTATTGATTATAATTAAATCTATCTTGCTAAAAAACCCCACAAAATGAGTAGCTTAAGCTAGTAAAACTTACCTCCTTTTCTTTCAGTCTTTTGAGAAATTGATAAGCACATAAATTTGATCAAAATTTCTCCAAATCACACTCAATGTCCATTAAAATCAGCTACCCTCTTCTTCCTCTTCTCGTTGGTTGAAATCCATCTTAACTTCTCTTCTTTTCCTTTTCTCTTTCATTCTCACAGTTAACACACCAAAAATGAAGCAATTTATGACTAAATTTTGCTTTTTATACTCATTTAGTGCATTACACGTCATTTTCTCACTAGTCATCTCTAATGACTCATCACCGTGTAATTAATGATTCTTAACTTTTAAGAAATCTTCTAATTGGTCATTAAGTGTGATTCATTAATCCACTAATACTATTTTATACAAAAAGACCAAATTGCCCTTTGATGAATTTAATTCACCAACTAACCTAATTGAATTTTGAAAATATTTCACAACCATATTATCATCAAATTAACCATGAAATACTCTAATTAGGGTCAATATTTATTGATTGGATGCTTTAAAAAATTCAAATGGGTTTAAAATCATCAATATCCATTATTTTCCGAAAAGGGCATTTTAATCCTAAACTTTTAGAACTCCTGAAATCCATCTAATTAGATTTATTTTCGATCCATTTCAGTATCATTAGACTCTGGTACCTATTCCATATATTTTTAATTTTTTGGACTGGGTTCCCAAAAATCACTATTCAAGCAAAAATATTATTCACCCGAATTCACTATTCATCCAGAAATACTGCTCACCGAAAATAAAAATTTATATTCAAATGGAAGGAAAAGTTTGGGTTTTTATATTATATGTTACCAAAAGAAATATAAAGGATTTAGATTTTATTATCCAAATTATAATCCTAGAATTGTGAAAAGTAAATATGTTTGATTCGTTGAAAATACTGAAGTTACTGGGAGGAATGAACAACAAAATATGGATATTAAAGAAGCAAAGGTAAAATGTTCATTTATTAGTAAAAATTTCTTTATCCATATTCATTGCAAATATACTTCCATTAATTAATGAAAATTTAGACAATAATGAACAATATTTAAATGAATGATCACACCTGTCAAGAACTAACTCACAATCACATATTATATACATACCGCAAGGAATAATACATTTAGGAAGAGCTTAAAAAGAAAGAAAGTCAACCATTTCAAATAATTATAAAGAGAATATATAGAGTTTGAAAAATGGATTGATATCATGAAAGATGAATTAAAATCCATATAAGACAATAAATTTTGGGGCTCGTTGAATTTCTAGAAGGTTTTAAACAAGTTAGGTGTAAATAGGTATTTAAAACAAAACGCGACTCAAATGAAAATGTTGAATGACTTAAGGTTAGACTTGTAGTTATACTCAAAAAGGGGGTGTCAATTATAAAGAGACATGTTTAAAAAAACAAGGAGTCATTAAAGGTTAAAATGGTATTGGTTGCTTAGTATGATTTAAAGTTACACCATATGGATGTTAAAACAATCTTGCTTAACGGGAATCTTGAAGAGGAAGTATTTATAAACCAATTTGAAGGATTTTCAACAAATGGTCAGATAGTGTGTAAACTTAAGAAGTCAATATATTTTATTAAACAAGCTTCTCGAAAATGGTATCTTAACTTTAGCAATATTGTAACATTTTTCAATTTTTAGGAAAATACCGTTAATTGGTATATATGCCAAAAATTCAATCTTAGTAAGTTTATTTTATAGTTATATGTATTAATTATATTATTTGCTACTAATGATTTGGGAAAATATCATGAGATTTTGTGTAGGAATTTTGAAATGAAAGATATAAGAGGGGTTTCATATTTGATAGGAATTAAAAAATTTATGATAAATCACATATTGTTGGGATTGTTTTAGAAAGATTATATTGAAAGGATTTTGGAGAAATTTCATATGAATAAGTGTTCAACAAGAATTGTTCCTATTCAAAAAGAAGACAAATTTAGATCCATGCAATGTCTAAAGAACAATATAAAATGAAAAGAGATAGAATCAATTTTTATGCTTTAGTTGTAGGCAGTTTAATGTATCTACACACATGCACAAATCTAGATATTAATTTCACTATGAGAATGATGGGTAGATATTAAAGTAACCAAAAATTGCTCACTAGAAAGCTACAACAAAAGAATTAAGGTATATGCAAAAATCAAAGAACTATATGTTCATATATTCAGTGTTTGATCATCCATAAGTGATTGGATATGGATACTCAAATTTAAATTTTACTTGAGATGTTGATAGTAGAAAATCTGCATTTAGTTCCTTGTTTCCTTTAGCAAATGAAACAATATGATGGAAGATGTGGAAGCATAGCTGGTGATATATTTTGGAGTCACTGTTCATTTATTTTGGTTTTAAAATTTTATTTTAAAATTTGGGATTATCAAAAACTTTTAAAAATTTATTGTGATTATTTTGCAGCTCTATTTTTCTAAGAATACAAAATAAAGAGTATTTACTTAGAATACTAATACTGATTTGATGATAACAAATTCGTTAAGTAAGGGTTTACAGCTAAAGACATTTTAGGAACATGTACATAGAATAAGCCTCGGATATAATGAAAATTGTTTATGATGATGCTAGCACTTTGATCTTATTTATGTGATTCTAATTTTATATTAATGATTTCTTGTTTTATAATAGGTATATATTTATATTTTGATATTTTAACATGAAAGTCTATAAGATATAATTGTAGACATGATGAAATTTGTTTGTATTATTATTTATAGACCTATTACGATAAGTATGTAACATATGGATTACTTATCATATGGAAGAGTGTATGTTGTATAAATAATATACGACTTTCACTACTCGCATTTGATATTCTATCATACAAAGTAATTTTTGAAGGTTAATTTTTCGTGCACATGAAATTATACAGTTCAGTTTTGTCATTATCTTATGATCGAGTCAAATGAGGATATATTAAAATATGGTCAGAAATTGGACTAACCAATTATTTATATTTAAATTTAATTAAAAATTCTAACCGTTCACTTGGTTATATGATGAACATACCAAATCAAAATATAAAGGATATAAGATAGTTGTTTCCCTGGTGTAGTCCTACGGGATCACAAGGGTCAGTTTCTTCGAGGTTTTTCAAGGTTTTTCCACGCATCTTACACCCCTCTTGTGGCCGAAGCTATAGCCTTCAAAGAGGCTCTATCTTGGATGATACTCATAGGCGTTCAATCAGTGGAGGTGGAGACCGATTGCCTTCAACTGGTGCAATGTTTCCATGGATCCAGCATAGGCATCAATCACGGTTACGGGATTTCAATCTTTTACTTTTACCTGGACTCCTAGGCATGTTAATAGGGTAGCACACATGTTAGCTTAAGCAGCTACTCGATACCCCAATAGATCTAGTTGGGATCGACCGCCGGCTTTTTTATCGGATACTCTCAACTGTAACGCTGGTTTATCTATATAATTAAATCCATGTTCAAAAAAAAAAAAAAGATAGTTGTTTCCCTACCCTTTAGTATTTTCAGTTAACAGACTTAAATTAATGTATCCAAAATATTTGTAAACCAAAGGAAAGAACTCAATCTATTCGAAAAAGGGTTTTAAAATGTCAATTTTATCAAACCCTTTATGTATTTATACTTTATGTTATGAAAATTATTTATTTTAAATCATGTGATTAATGTTTGCTCGGATTAAATAAACTTAATTTCCCTATAATGTTAAGTATTACAGGAACATCTTCAATTGTTTGCTACTAATTGTAGTTTATTTGATTTGCTTTTGTAAAAAGCCAGTCGAGACCAAACTGGACCGGTAGTAGATAACAAAAACTTTTACAATATAATCGCCAGCTAACAATCCACCATCTGTTTGGCCTGATGAAGTTGCAATAAGAAACCCCCCTAGGCAGATGGCAAGACAATGTAGAATACCACAAGACCACTTCTTTTCTCTGAAGAATCTGGGAATATCCCAGGGTAAACCAATGCGTTACTCAAAAATGTATTCTTGTCAAGGAGAATCATGCAAAAGCCTTTCTTTTACCTCATTCCCACAAGTGCGAGTATCCCCTATTTCTGTTTAGGAATTTTTCACAGGTATCGTCTGATCCACCCTCCAGCAGAATCAATGATACTGGGAAGCGTCCGACCTGGTATTTATATCAATGGTGTTCTAATGTGGTTAACATCAACCCAGTTTAGGAAAGAAAACTTCCCTTTCTACCGATGCTTGAAGACATGCCATGACATCAACCAACGATGTCCAGACAAATGGTGCACAACAGAAGGCGTAGCCAAAAATGGCCAAAGCTCTTACGATCCCACTAGGGTACCAAGGACAAGCCATGACTAAAAGAACTCCGAATATTCCTAGCCATGGAGTTAGCACTTGCAATGTTGGCAGCATAAAGGCATTGATCGCCACTGAACAAAGTGCGAATGAACCAATTAAGTACAGTCCCCAGCCTAGGATTGGATGACTCGTGCAAGGGATGACAAAGAAAGGGAATACATAGGCTGCTAGGATTGACCATATGGCTATCAGTTTAAGACCAGCTTGTATGAAGGAGATGTCCTTGTCATTTCGTCGATAGCAAAGCTTGGAGATACTCGGCCGTGCTAAACGGGTCACTGCTATTATTCCCATGTAGAGTATCGACTGTATAAGTACCATTGGCAACTCTGCTCCATATCTGCATAAGACCTGAGCGTTACAGTGTGCTAGAACAGCCATTGGAATTGCCAACCAAAGTTTGGCCTGAGAAGGAAAGACTATTGTTATAATCGAGTATATACTAACCCAAGATTTTGACGACGTTGATTGTGCCATTGAAGGCCTAATGGCAGAACAGGCCAGGACCACCAGTACCAAGGTTTCAACCATGGTGCACCAGGGAAAGTAATCACGCTATTTGGCCCACATGGTACATTCCAACGAAGCCTAAGATCTGAAGGCAAATATAACACAAGCTCAGGTGTATGAAGTTTTGAAGTTGAGTTAATAGATAAGTGTGACGACTGGTTAAAGAATTTCAAAATGTAAATTCTTATCTTATTTACTCACAGTAATAAGTGGCATCCATTTGGTAGCCTAATGGAAGTCTGTACTGTCCGTCGAGTTTGGTGCCGTTGGAAGGAGGATAGAACATTGGCTTGTCAAGCAAGTTGGAGAAATAGCCACCAATAAAGCCCTGGTCAGCGCCATCTGGGTTATCTTGGCCAGTTTCTAATTGATGAACCATGTCCTTGAAGACCTCCTTTGATGGCTGAAATACCCAAGTCAGTTCTCTCTAAGAATAGATATTCCTCCCAAGATCATCGTAACTTGGATTTAAAATAAGTAATAGCCTAGTTCATGAATTGAAATTAGAACAATGATCACTAGAATACTAAGAAGCACGGATACGGACACAAACACGTGACACGACATGAATACGGACACGGGGACACACCTAC
>JANKOE010000206.1:59081575-59095346 GCA_026284465.1 Erythroxylum citrifolium | reverse complement strand
CATGGACACGGACACGGGGACACACCTACTTCTAAAATTTGGTGGACACGGACACACATATATATATATATATAATATAAAATTTAGAATTAGAAAAAAATTCAGAATTCATAATATAATATATATTGATTGATGTGATTCAAGACTTCCAATATCTTGATAGTTCATATATATATCTACTTTATAAGCCCCTCTAAAAAAACATGCATAGAGCATATATATGCACTTTTTGTAGGTGTCCGTGTCAAACATGTGTCTGACACGCGGACATGGGTCCATTTTGCCATGTCCGTGCTTCTTAGCTAGAATAAGATTCTTATCCTGTCCTGTTAGAAGTATATCCGACGTTATAAACAGGGAAGTTGGGAGAATTAACTCACCTGCAGTACGAAGAGGCCAGTATGGAAGACACATGGGTTGATGAAGACTGCACAGAACTGTCCACATTGGAACAACTCATCGGTCTTTTGGAGGAACAGGTTATCAGCATCAAGCACGACCACACGCTCATACTCAACCAAGTTCCATGCGTAGATCTTGTTTAATGTTAGCCTAAATCTCTTATCAAAATTGGCTTGGTTCTTGTAAGGATTGTTCAAATTCTCCACCCTCACCACCTTTGCCCCATCTTCTTGCTCCCTACATAAAAAATTAAAAGGAAAATAAAATCAAAACTTGTCAATCACTTCCAAGCAAATTGATCACAGTTCAATACATAATCAAGCAACTTCAAGTTAGTTAACTTGACTTGTCAATTAGAATGTTAGTCAAATCATGGGGCGAAGATACGGCCCAGAGGAACTAGAAAGATTGTCAAGGGTCGCTGTTTCAGCTTAATATGAAATGGTGGCACATGAGCAACTTGACATCTGATCAGAGACATTAAAAGATCAGAAACCGACAGTCGAACTTGCAATTTTTTGACCTATTGTTCAGTTAACACAAAACTACAGGTCGTGCATCACTTGGCATTGCAAATTCAGATCAGAAAAAAGTAGGTATAACAGAGATGAAAAATAGTGTGGACTATACCTAGTCTTTGGTTAACCGTAACTAGCTGCTTGTCTTATTTGAAAATATATTCTTAGTTAAAAGGCATTGGGTAGCGTAAAGGGTACGGACGGGCCCGTCGGCGTCAATAAAGAACGAATGAATGGGCAGTCGTGTTTGGTTACTTTGGTAAGAAAAGCAAAGCTGCTCTCACTCTTCTAACACAAAAGTCGTCCCTTTTTGAAAGAAAACATTGGACAGACTACAATGTCAACAAAGGAAGTGGGTCAGGGCGGTCAGGTCGCTCAACGCTTGGATGGCAAAAAGATCAGACACCATTTTCTCCGCCCAAACCCCAGCAAGCAAACAACTGTTTTCGTTTTCTAAGAAGCAAGAAACTGTTGAAGCAGTAAGCCTCAAGGACGACAGGACGAGCGCTAGAAGAAGCCAGAACATTTAACAAGTAACGCCACTTTCAAGAACAAACTCCGCCTTTTTCAATAAGCCCACATCTATCCACCCTCCTATAAAATGTCTCTCAACTTTCGCACTCTTTGTGACTAATCGTACCGTCCCAAACCAAGTGGACCATGTGAGCTGACGGACTTTAAAACAAATTTATAACCAACCCATGATCCGGCGACCGGCGATGGTCAACGGCTCACGTTTGAAGCTAAAAATCAAAACAGTAGAAATAAAAAAGACTCACAAGGCTTGAACCCAATGGAGAGGTACGTCGAGAGAGGCAATGACGACGAGATCAGCGTCAACTTTGAGCCGAGCTAGCGATCTGAGCATGACACGTATTGCAACATAGAACTCATAATCTCTCGGCGTCCCCATGTACATCATCGTCGCGTACGCAAATTTATGTCGATTCTCAAACTGTTTCTGCTGTTCTCGGTTTCTGATCTCCCCAAATGCCGTCATCCCATGAACAACCAAACCCAGTACCACCAACCACACCAACACCAAAGTACTCATCTTCATCTCTCTCCAACCGATTAATTCCTGTCTTTGCTACCCCTTTTTTTTCTTTCTGGGTTTTGAACATAAGTATTAAAGCATCCATAAACCCCCTTTAGCTTCGAACATTCTTGCCTGATTGTGACAAACTTCTCGCACAAAGCAAGTTTACACCAAAAAGCCTCTATCTTTAGCTCTCTAGCTCTCCTCCCAGGTCTCTTTCTTCCACTTTTACCGTAAAGTTGATTCCTTTTCAGCCATGTGTATCGTTAGATAGGCAAATCAGAAATGTATTTAACACTTAGTGACACGAATAAAAAGCTGAGATTTGGAATCTATAAAAAGGACGGAACGTAACAGGAGAGAGCTCATACAGCTTATGAAATACTAATAAGAAAAACAATAAAAACAGGAAGAGAAGGTTTCGGCTTATTTATACTAAATATTCGAGGCAACCGAAGGCAATGATCCAAACTGTCGTTGACTTGTTGCCTTATTGGCGATCCCAAACCCACCGATTTGCAGTCGGAAGTTTATAGGCTTAAAGTGTTTTGTGAGTTCTTTTAATATAAAATATTATAATTAAAGTAATTAGACATACGATGATGCCCACAAACTTATAAAAGTAAATAGTAAAAAAAAATGATTCTGAAGATGTTGAACCAATGTCAGTCAAGCTCATTCCACAGGAACTTAATTTTTGGGAACTTCACCAGCAATATCAGTACTAATTCCAACACCAATCAGAGGAATGGGCATAATAGCTTCAATAGAATCCTGACATCCTTTTTCGTCTTATTAAGATATTGGCGAACATAATATCATGATTTGTCACAAATAGATCATTGATTTGCCTTCTTTACCTGAGAATTTCTTCGTTTAAAGAATATGATTTCTGAAGGACGTGTAGCTTCCTTCGGGAGAAACTACAAAATAATAAAGTACCATCTTAAAGAATAAAATAAGAAGCACATCATCACCGATTGTCCAAAATATTTATTTTGAAATCATGGTTCAAAATTATTTTTAACGAAGATCAATGTTCACAGCAGATTATGAGTTAAAATAAGAGCCGGTAATATTTTTGACTCTTTTTTTTCGTAAGTTAGTCTATATTTAATTGTATTTTTAATTTTTCAACAACTTATTAATTAAGTTACATAATTTGATCATGATAAAAATAATAAAATGGCCCAATAAATGATCTAAGTCAATGAGTCAAAATTTGGGTGAAAAATAAATCCCAATCAGTATAGATCAGATCTATATCGAACATGTGATGGAGAAGCCCCGATATAAATACTTTATATAAAGGTTCAGGTCTTCTGCAATTGCTTATATCATTCATAAAAATAAGGATTCTTTGACCTGTTAAAAAAGCTTACGTTTTGAAAAAACTGTAAAAAGACGTTGACGAGCAGTCCCTGTAAAGACGGCAGTGAATTCGCTCTCGTTTTGGCTTCAAAAAACTCGCTTGAAATTATGAAACCGAAATTAGGTATTTTCTGCATTTCTTTGTTTATTGTCCTTTCACGTAACTAAGATCTGTATTACATAAATTATATCCAAAATTACTTTTTCGAAAATATTAATTTAAAACTTCAAAATCTAATTTTTTGATATAAAAACAACCCAAAAAATACGCTTTGATAAACTGATTTGGTTGGGTTGGCAAGATTTAGAGTTGGTCTGTCTAAGAGTACCTGCCAGTCCAAGGATTTAGAAGGAGAGTGGTCGGTCAATCTCTTGTACTTGGGATAATAACGGACATATAAATAATATTTCAATATTACATTTACAAAATTATTTATCTTTTCTTTCTCGTTCTATTCACGTCGCTTTGTGCCTGGTCCCATTGGAAGTTGATAAGGAACAGTTATACATTTAAGGAGTCGCTTTGCATTAGAATTGTTTATTTTGTCAATTTTAAACGAAAATTTGCCAAGAGAAAAATAATTATTTTGAAAAGAATAAATATACTATTCTGATTAATATTATATATGTGCGAGAAGAAAAAAGTTGATAGAATCAACTTATAAAGTTACTGTACCTTATAATAATAAAATGAATTGAAATAATTTTCCATAATTCATGTAACAAAACCCCATCCCATGACAGTACTACTTATTAATTTAAGTGGATTACTAAAATTCTTATTGAACTATAAGTTGTAAATGTAGCATGGAATCAAATTGCAATCGGCAAGAGAAACATGCCAATTTTATGGGAGAGTTGTTAGAATCAAAATCTACTATGGATCTTTGGGTATGAAGCAGCTTTAAATCCTTGAGCTAACTGTCCCATCCTGTGAGATGCCTACAAACCAGCAAAGGGATTAGTCACTGGGTCCGCTGGTGGATACCCTGGTCGAAGACCCAAAAATCTACTATGGATAATATAAATGTTTAAAATATAGAATCGCTGCAAATAATATGTTATCTCCAACCTGATAAAAGAAGCATTTCGAGTAAATAGGAAAAGAATACCTTGTTGTTGGATAAATTTGGCATGAATGCTTGTTCATTAGTTGATAACATACAAAGACCAATAAAGTGGCCCTTACCATATCTGCAGGGTTTTGTGGACATCAATTGTGCGTGTCGCATGCCAGATTTAGCACATACTATTCATAGGACGATGCCATATTCTTAAGGATATGCTTTGCACTTATCTATACTAACTCAACAATAATGTTAAGTTGATGGCGTTATATGCATTGGACCGATTCCCTCTCGTCGACCATGTTAAATATTGAAATAGGTTAACTTGTTTATTTAAACTGATCCTACACCAGTTAACTCTTACAGAGTTCACAGTGAGAGAGATGACTTCTTTAATTGAGCCTTTCCTAGGTCATGCTACCCCAGATGATATAAACTGTAAACAAGGGAAGGAAGGTACAACAGATGACATTATCATTAACTAATCAAGACTCTATTCTTATTGTTGTATGAAACCTCTAATTTCCAATAATTAAGCTACCCCAGATGATAGAAACTGTAAACAAGGGAAGGAAGGTACAACAGTTGACATTGTCATTAACTAATCAAGACTCTATTCTTATTGTTATATGAAACCTCTAATTTCCAATAATTAAGCTATACTAAGAGAAGAAAGATGCAACCTTCATCTTTGAACAACACTCTAATTAGGCATTTTCACACACACACACATAGCAATAAGATTTTATATTGTTGTCAAGTAGTAATGGAATAGTTCACTTACCGCAAGGCAAGTAAAATTTTGGTTTACAATTCTAGAAAGTAGCTACTATTACCTCTTATTTAATGTTATAATGCTAATCTATCTGATAAAGAGTTTTACTGGGAGTTGGGGATACCCTTACTAATTAGAAACCAATATAACCCCCTATGTATAATTTAAAAATAACTTCTTAGCGAATTAGTTTATTGTGTTGCATAAGTACCTTGAAGTTGTACCTGAACTTATATGAAGTATATGATTTGTTGTTGTTTTTACATTCAATCAAATGAGTTTAAATACAGAAGAATTAATAATTGATTTACACAAAGCTAGGATCTAAAGATACATTACAATAATAAGTTGTTACAGTCCAACAATAAGTTGTTACAATTAAAAGGACTTAGTCTATGATTATGCCTTAACATGCCCCCGCAAGAGCATGTCTCCGTCAAGAACATGCATCTTGTGTCGTAGCACAGCATGACACTGGGAAGTCAGCGGTTTGGTAAGGGTATCTGCTATCTGATCATGTGTCGAAATATGTGCAACTGTTAATTTCCTATCCTGAACACGTTGGCGCACAAAATGGTAATCCAGTGCAATATGCTTTATTCTAATATGAAAAACTAGATTCTTACAAAGATATGTAACACCAAGATTGTCACAAAAGTCACAAAAGAGTATCGGAGACCCTTTGAAAGGAAGATGAAGTTCAGATAATAAATTAGCTTATTATACATAGCTTTGGTTGAAGGGCATGCAACCGTTCGCTGTCGTTTGGAATGCCAAGATACCAGATTCCCAATAAAGTAAACAATATAAGCCGATATAGAGGTTTTGTCATCACAGTTACCTTCCCAATCTGCATCACTCTAAGCCTGAAGTGGTAACTAAATGTCACCAAAAACTTGAAGAGCCAACTATTTCAGCTTATTAAGTTGCAAAACAAAGTGTATCGTTCCTTTGAGATAACAATAAACTCGTTTCACTTGTTGTAAGTAAGTAACTGTAGGAGCATGCATAAACTGAGCAAGCTTATTTATCGAAAATGCCACATCCGTCTCGTGTCAGCCATATACTGAAGAGACCTAACCATTTGTTTATATACCGAAACATAAGTCAGAGTAGTACCATCATCAAGGCGCAACGAAGTCGATAGAGATAATGGCATTGACGCCGGTTTCGCTTCGGACATACCTAGACATTCCAAAATGTCCTTGATATATTTGTGTTGTGACAGGAATATCCCAGTAGATGTGGGAATAATTTCTATCCCCAAAAAATAATTTAAAAAACCCATCTATTTTAACGAGAAAGCTATGGATAATGCAGTAATGAATTTGGACAAGAATAGTTGCGAACTTCCTGTCAATAGCAGATCATCCACATATTCAAGAAAATACGCAACAACACCATCACAGTTATAAATGAAGAGAGACGGATCACTGATACAATTACAAAAGCTGTAGGATAAAATAAATTTCTTCAGGGAATCATACCAAGCACGTGGAGCCTGTCGAAGACCATAAATTGCCTTTTGCAATTTACAAACATAATCGGAATGATCAGGATGCACAAAACTCAATGGATATTTCATATACACCTCTTTTGTTAAAGCACCTTGCAATAATGTATTATTTACATCCATTTGATGCCTAGGCCAATCGTGAGCAATCGCAATTTTAAAGATGATTTTAATAGTTTGCGGTTTATAATTGGTGCAAAAGTCTCATGAAAATCCAGACCTGGTGTTTGCGTTTTTTGCAACCAAATATGATTTGTACCTGACAACAAAACCATCTAGTTTTCGTCTTATCCGATACAACCGTTTATTCCCGACGATGTTACTACCTGGAGGTGCTACAACAAGGTCCCAAGTTTGACTATTTATCAGGGCATCAAAATCCTCATTCATCAAGGTTCTCTATAATGGATCTTTCATAGCCTACGAGACACACGATGGTTTAAGATTAATTGGTAGTGGATGTTTTCTTACCTAATATACCTTTTTCGATTTATGGATGTTGTTCTTGGCTCGTGTTTACATCGGGTGTATATTTATGGTGGCTGGTACAACAGAATAAGTAGGTGCATTTTGGTCCAATGATTGTGTCGAAGCTGTTGGTGCAGTCAAGGAGGCAGTAGGCAAGGAAGGCACTGATACAATGGTGTCAGGCACGCGATGAGTGGTGTTGCAGTCCCTTTCTGTAGTTATAGGGGGTGTCTGGTCAGTTTTGATTTGGTTTGGAGCTGTTGTTTCGAGAGTTGATGTGTTTGAACAAGGCTGGACAGGTTGTGATAGACTTGGAGGTGAAGATAGAGACGACTCCGAACTAGACAGACGTGAACTAGGGGCTGACACGGACAGACTCGAATCAAGCAACGGAATCACGCAATGAGGTGTGGTGTCGGGTGATGTGGTGGTTGATGTGGGCAGGAGGGTTGGGCTGTAAAGAGAGTCGTATGGAAATGAGTTATCGTAAAAGGTAACATACCTAGATACATATTTCCTTTTGGTGATAGGGCCATGGCAAAGGTAGGCATATTGCGAATTTGAATATCCAATAAATATGCAAGGTGTAAAGCAGGGTTCTAATTTATTACGGGTATAAGGCCGAAGCCAAGGGAAATATAAGCACCCAAAGAGTTCAAGTGATGGTAATTTGGAGGAGATTTATGTAAAACCTCTTAAGGGGATTGCATTTTGAGAACCAATGTGGGTAATTTATTGATGAGATTTGCTGCAGTTTGAAAGGCATAAGTCCAAAAGGTGGACGGTAGCTTTGATTGATGTAGAAGGGCATGACCGATTTCTATGACATATCGATGACGTCGTTTAGCCGTACCATTCAACTCGGGTATGTGAAGAGGGGTAGCATAATGCGTGATCCTATGTTGACTTAAAAAAATTTTAAGTGCAAGGTATTCACCGCCATTATCACCATATAAGGATGTAATTTTGGTGTTAAAGAAATTTTCAACAAGTGATGTAAAGCATGTAAAGGTAGATAACACATCAGATTTATTGCGAATTAGGTACAACCAAATGTATTTTGAGAAACGGTCTATGACCACTACATAGTAATGAAAGTCGTCAATTGATCTAACTGATGCTGGACCCCAAACATCACTAAACAAAAGGTGAAGAGGATGACTACTACTAAGATGCGTATTTGAGAAGGACAACTAATGACTCTTAACGCAAGCATATGACACACAAGGACTCAACGTAACGTCACTTATACGAAGGAAAAAACACTTATTTAAATGCTGAAGAATGGTTGTGGATGGATGACTTAAGATGTGGTGCCAATTCCTAAGGGAGACATGTGTACCTACATTGGTAGCAAGTAACCTCTTCGGAAAGGAAATGTAGTACAAGTCATCAACACATTTACCTTGCATCAGTACCTCCTTGGTTGTTACATCCTTGACTTGAAAATCGGTGGAGAAAAATTCAACCGAAACATGATTAGCATTACATAGTTTAGAGATCGAAAGTAACTTGTGTTTGAGTCTCGGAACATGAAAAATGTCAATTAAGGATAAAGGTTTAGTGTGAGTAGTAAGTGTTGTTGTACTAGTGTTGGTAATCGGTAATTCTGTACCATTTCCTACTACCAATTGATTCGAGCCATCATAAGGTGTTGCAAGTGAAAGGTTGTGGAGATCGTTGGCGATGTAAAGAGTTGCTCCTGAATCAACTATCAATGTATCTGAAGAAGTCTTTGCTGTCTTTTGTGTGTAATTGGTCGAAGGGTTCTTGTTTCGAGGCCGACCATGAATTTTATAACAATGATGTGCCGTATGTCCCGACTTTTCACAGTATTGGCAAATGACTAAATAATAGGAGCTGCTATTGCCTTGGGTCTGTACCTGTGATGCTGAACCACCTAGACTTGGAGACGCACTTGAAGGTCTAGTTCATCCCCGTTGCTGTGCTGTTGGACCCGGCAGCAGCCCCTGCTGCGAGTTACGTTGCAGCTGTTGGTTCCAATGATTCCTGTGCACAAGCAGCGTCATTGCAGTTGGAAAATCAGACCTGATCGTCCATTTTAGGTAAGCCTCATGATCTATGAGCTTCTCATGAAGCTCTTCAAACGAGATCAGAGATTCTCGAGCCCGAATTGTAGCTGCTATCTCCTTAAATTCATATATGATTCCATTTAGAATGTGAATAATCATGTATGTGTCATTAAGTGGACTGCCAATAATTGCCAATTCATCGACAATGCTCTTAATTTGTCGTAGGAAAATAGCCACTGCTTGCACCTTTCTCAATGTAGGTGAATCTTTCTTTTAGCAAAAGAATTCGCGAGTGAGAGCAACTAGCATACGTCTTGTCAAAGACTTCCTAGGTCTGTTTTGATGAGGTAATCGAACCAAGCAAGGTCACTATATTTTCTGCAAAAGAGGAGATAATCACAGCGATTATGAGCTAATCCTATCTAATCCAGTGTGTGCGTCGAGGATCAGTAGCTGAAGGAGATGGGAATGAACCATCCATGCAGCCTTATAGTTTATAGCCAATTAGGAGCGCAGTCATCTACACTCTCCAAGCCAAAAAATTGGCTCCATTGAGTTAAATTGAAGTTGTTATTCAAAACAATCAATGAAGAGTTGTTCAACGGGATTGTGTTTACAGGACTTGTAGTGCCGGAGGTATTGTCTTGATGAGTCATGTCGTGTATTAAGTTGAATACAAAAGATTGTAGACGATGCAAGGGTGAGCGAGTGAGCAGGTAGTTGACAAAAGGGAAGCAGAAGGCAAGGTGAATACATGAAAGAGAAAAGAAAAAAAATAGGACCTGTCGTTAGACATTGTTAAGCTCTGATACCATATACGAAGTAATCAAAGAAGAGAAAGTGATATGAATTGTCGTTGTTTTTACATTCAATCAAATGAGTTTAAATACATAGGAATTAATAACTGACTTACACGAAGCTAAGATCTAAAGATGCATTACAACAATAAGTTGTTACAGTTAAAAGGACTTAGTCTATGGTTATTCCTTAATAAACTGGTGACATGACGATCTTAATGAGTGAGTGGATCTATATAGAACTATAGAAATTCTTGAAAATTAGTTTATAGTTTCAGTTTCGATCTTTCTCTTATCTCTTCTTTGACAATAATGTGTCGATATATTTTTGTCTATCTATCCCAAATTTTTTTTATCATCATTAATGTGTCTCATACCTTAAAATTAGGTATAGCAAAAACAAAAAGAATAAGATTACATTGTGACAATATGATTGTAGTGACTGTTAAGTCTATTAATTCACTCCCTTAATTTAAATAATTTGGTCATTATTTGATGTAGGAATACAATAGCGTAGAATTCATTTTTATTAGTTAAACCTAGGTTCCAATACTATAATTAAGTAAAAGGGAAAATTTCACTAAATTTTAATTCCCTTTTATTTAATTTTTGATAGCTTTTAAAAAAATTAATATTATAAAAATAAAAAATAATATTATAAAACTGTGAATAATGTGGAAGAACTCATGTAGTACCATACTCTTTTTTGACGTACTATTTTCCAATCTAGTTGGTGCATAGGTGTTTTTACAGATTGCGTTGGGAGGAAGTGACCAACAACGATGGTGCCTCTTTGTTGGTTGGCGTCAGACTTGCAGTCGTAGTTGGAGATGGAGACAATGAGCTCATAGGAATATGAGTAGGTGCCAAAGACATCGCTCCAAACTACTCAATCGGGAGTAACACATTGTCAACAGAGAAAATGACAAGAGGTAGATGATAAATAATTTGGGTCGGTGATTCTTGATAAATGGAGCTGGTATAGAGAGTGACCTCACTGTTCAAAGTATTGTTATTATATATATTTAGATGTATATGATAAAATTTATGAAATAAATAAATATTTTAAATAAAATTATGATAAAATTATAAATATGAAATTCATATTATGTTTATGCATTATCTCTAAATATTTTTAATTATCATTCTCTTGAAATTATATATGAATAAAACATAAAATGATTAGCATGTTATTTTTTTATGAAGGAAATAATATTGTATATCTAATTATTTAACTTAAAATCTCCAAAATATTTCATATAAAAGTTGTTATGATTTGATACTAATTATAACTTGTACTTTTAAAAGTAGCTTAATCGATAGTTATTGAATATAACATGAACTATATAAAGGTAGTTGACAGATCAATACAAGATTTAATATCACCCTAAAGTGATTAAGGAAAATGTTTATATTGTTTTAAATTAGTATTGATTTAAAAAATTATTAACCAAAGTGAAATGACATTGAAAATAATTTTTAAATATCATTAATTAAATCAATTATCAATAGTGAGAGAACTAATATTGTAACACCCCGCTCCCGCGTGACCCGAACATGACATCGACGGTGATATCCGAGTCCGTGCCCTGCGAGGGTGGCGTGCTGCCTCAGAATTCGGTATATAATGCTTTTTATCAAAATCAAACAGGGCATAAGCCCTTCCCAATTATATCATGCAATTAACAACACAATTTCTCACGTGGCCATTCGAGCCCCTTTTCAGTCACATACACATTTATACAATAGTTGCGGAATACACAGTTCAATATAAAATGAAAGATATGAAATGCAGACGCGAACTGATCCCGACCTCTATTCCTCTCTTGAATGCTGTAAACATACTCTCGTTGGGCCAACGGGGTATTCTTCTAATTCTGAAAAATAGTTACAAATTTTGGATGAGTTTTGCAAACTCAGTGAGTGACCATCATCGATGGCTCACCCAACTCAGAACAGGTACAAATTAGATAATTCACATTATTCCATGAACGATCATAATCAATCACATTTCTTTAATTAGTTATGCCACATAAGACACAGTAAGCCCATTATACACAGAATTTTGTAATCCCATCATAAGCATCATTTCAATAGCAATCATACGAATCACATCTTATAGTCAGAAATCATTCATATCATATTACATTGAACCTCATACGAGTAATCAGTCAATTCCTATTTCAATATCGTCTTGTCATGTATGTTATGCATATGCAGTGTGAATGTGACTCACTTTCCAGTCGTTACGTTGTTGTGACCAAGTGCCTGAACTGTCCCCCTATGGGGCTCATTATGCGGTGAGCCAAAGGCTCTGAGTCAGCTTTGATCTGTAGGGGTAGGAGAGCCCTCTAGGTATGCACTACTCCCTTTCGAGCTCGAGGCTCTTTAAGTCGTTTTTGATCTGTAGGGGTAGGAGAGCCCTTTGGGTATACACTACTCCATTTCGAGCTCGAGGCTCTTTTTCATTCGTTGAGCTTTAAGCTCTGATTGATAGCTACTCTGGTAACAACTGCCTTTATATTTTATGCCATAAAATGCATTTATGCCATAGAATGCGTCACTCAGAATTACCCATTTCAGTCAGTCCCTTTCTGATAGCATTTTCCATCCGTATTCATATGCAATTTGTCCCATTTCGGACCCTTATGTAAATCCCTATTTAAAACACATTAATCAGCCAAATTCGGTATCATGATTTAAGTTCTATACAATTACACATTCGGAACACATTTCATAATCACATGAGTACACATAATTCACCCAGTTCACATTCCATTGCACTCGGTTCACATTACATAGCACTTCAATGTTTCAGTTCAAATATCACAGTCATCGGACCTCCTATCCGGCTCCCATCATACACAAACACATTCAGTAGTTAAGCTATAAATAAAACAGGGCAGTGAATGAAAAGAGACCATCTCGGTCTACTCATAGTATGCTCCAAGTTAGCTCTTGCTTCCGTCGCGCGTTCTAGCACGCCTGTCCACTGCTATTTATTTCACTATCGATCGGCACAAGGCCTTAGCCTTTGCACCTCACGTACTTTCTCTTATATAGGGTTTAGGTCCGGTTCCCTTAAGGCAAAAGAACCCGAGGACCATTCGGTTGCAATAGAAGAAGCACAATTTAGCTTCGGTGAGTTTTAGTGAAGTTTTGATGAAAAACTCTGTGCTGGAGACATACTCGGAGAAAAAACTTCCCGAGAAGAGAATAAGGCCAGCACAACACTTCTCTTCCAAGGTTAGTAAAAACTCACCTTTAAGTTTGGGACATCTGTCTATTCTGTAGCCACCTGTCCACTTCTAGATTTTTCCATACAGTAATATTTCACATGTTCGGTCTGACAGAAGTTATTTTACTGTTAGACCTTGTCCTAATTGCTTAAATTGTTTATTTGATTATTTGTGTTATAATTGCTTAATTAGATCCTTATGTTTGAATTGATGGTGTTGGGACCCGTTTTCGGGACCCAACTCACAACGAACGAATCATAGCTTAACTAATATCGCTTCATTTTTTTTTTCATTTACACAACATTCAAAGTAGTTTCAAATTTCCAATTTGAAATTCATCAATCCTTTATAATCAAAATAAATCCATTAACTTATCAAGACTGATTATTCCTTTCCTTTTGCCAAATGAAACTTAATACCCCTAATTTATCAAAAATTGGGCAGCATCTCCTCTAAAATTTCACTAGCCGAAAGTTTATCCAAAACCAACCATACACAAAAACACTTCAATATCTCCAATCCATCACACAATTCCTCGGACCTCCTGTC
>JANKOE010000206.1:59038489-59054625 GCA_026284465.1 Erythroxylum citrifolium | reverse complement strand
ATTGTCTTTATTTATATTAATTGTGGTTATTATTTATATGTAAAATATTTAAAAATTATTGTTATTTCATATTAATTATTATTATTATTTATTGTTAAGATTTTTGAAAGCATAGTTGATGTAAACAGTAAATTAGTAAAGTATACAGTATAACTGTATAATATACCAATATGAACTATTTTGTAATTTTTAAAAATTTTAGGGACTATTTTATAAATTTAAAAAAATTTTCAAAACGATACCCGGTACCAGTACAGATCTATTTCAGAACTCAATCTGGTATCTAGTCCAGTATGGTATTCATAAGATTGATTGAAACGGGTTGAAAGCGATAACATAAGAAAGAAAAATAAAAATTACGAGAGAAGAGTTTTGGCAATTGGCTTTGGCAATTAATGCGCGAAATTTGGATGACAATAAAATATTATTTCACTGGGCTCGAACAGTGAAGCCCAACCAAGACTTGAACATGGTCCATAAGACTAAGGTCTCAACTTGAAACACCTGAGCCCCACGAAAGACCCCAACGACGTGTCATTTAACAACTTTAACGATCGTATGCACGTCATTTTTAACTTTGCCTCAAGAACAAGAACCACAAGGGTCCAGTCACTCCAGTCAGCACGATTTCTGCTATACCAACACGCTGCGTATCATCGTCGTGCTAAACCCCTAAAACCTCCCTAAACCCCAAGCTCACACACTGTCTTAGTGCCCCATTTCTTGGGGTCAATCGCAATTCGTGGTCTCCAATTCGATCTCGAAAATGAGTGGAGAAGACAAGGGTCCTCCAAGTAGAGAGCTGTACGCGCGCCTTCAAGTCTCACCAGACGCCACCAGTGAAGAAATCAAGAAAGCTTATCGGCAATGGGCCCAAGTATACCACCCCGACAAGTACCAAGACTTTCGAGTATGTTCGTTTGTTTTCTGGTTTATTTGCTTTTCCTTTCACAATCAAGGATCCTGGTTTCTGTAAGTATAGATTGCATGGTCTCCTGCCAGTTTGTTTGTTTGAGAGATTCTACGCCACAATTTCTTTTTTCTTGTGTGTGCCTTTATGTGATCAGACATGATTATGCATACGGGGACATTTGTTTTTGGAGATTTTGGAAATCTGGGATTCTTACTGTGACTTATTTCATCAAAAGTTTAGTGTTAATGTTTAACATTACCTCTATGTAATTTGTAAAGAATAAAAGAGATGGAAGTTAATTGCGCTACATGAAAATTCTGCCAACGTTTTTTATTTGATAAGTGGTATTTTCGAGATTGGGCAATGCTTGCTTTCCTTCGGGTTCTCTCTATGGACATTCTGTGGCTCTTTGTCTCCCTTCTTAACATAAAAAATTCATTTTTTATTCTCCATTGATTTTAGCTATGTTATACAGAATGAAATGTTAATATTTTCATTTGAATAATTGCTGTCAGCTGAAGGAAACGGCGACCCAAAATTTCCAACGGATTTGTGAAGCTCATGAAATTTTAACTGATGAATATAAAAGGCAAATTTATGACATATATGGAATGGAAGGGTTGGCATCGGGTTTGGAACTTGGTCCAAGGCTAACTAAGGTTGAAGAGCTGAAAGAAGAGCTTGAAAGGTTGCGTAGGAAGAAGGAACAAGAAAAGATGCTGTCTCACATCCGACCTTCTGGCACCATCCTGGCCAATTTGTCTCTGCCAGATTTTTTGGATGGTTATGGCATCATGAAAGGGTGGGGTGCTACCATGTTTGGCTTCAGTTAATATATCTTTTTCTCGCATCTTATCATGACATAGCCAAATATTTTCAAGTCCCATATACTTGCATGAGAATTAAGAAACATTATTGCTAGTACAGACATACTAGGTGCTTTGCCATATTTAAAATTTATAGTTTTCTTGTAATAATCTATGATGTTTTTCACACAAATGATAAGTTATCTGCAACCCTGGATTTACCAATTTGTTTCATTTTATGATGCTCTGGAGTTTAAGGGACAGTGAAGCAAGTCTTCCCATTAACATAATTTGAGCCTTAATTATAATGGGAATTCAGTGCTGTGGATTGGTATACTTTGAGAGAATAATGTTCCTTTTACTTATTTTTCTGGACAATTCATTTATTTATTCCAATTTCAGTATGGCTATGTCTAGTGAAGTTCATTCTCAACTATCAAAGCGCAATGCTGTGCAAATTGGTGGAAATTTGCAAGTGGAGGAAAATTCTGGTGGTGGAGCTGCCAATGCTGTGTTCAGACATCAACTATCTTCAGTTTCTTCCATAGAATTTGTAGCTTCTGCTGGTTTACGCTCACTATTTGGGTTACAAACAACACGGTGGGCATCTATCCTTTTCCCAAAGTTTGTAGGGTGCTTTTGAAATCTTATTACTTTCATTTGATTTCAACATTTTTCTTTTTCTGGTCAGTCAGTTATCTTTACACTCCACAGCAACAATTGCTATTGCAAAGTCTTTAAAGGATGGCTCAATAAATCTTTCCAATACATGGACCCGTCGACTCACTGAAACAGCTAATGGACATGTAAGGTCTTTTTCTCTTAAGTTGAGTTATATCTCCTATTGTAATTTGTACCTGGTAATAATCAAAATTGGGTAGCTTTCTGAATATGTATAACTGCATGAACCTAACATATAATTAGTTTTTAGTTAATCATTTGATATGTTTTCTGTGGCTCCTGAACTGTACAAAACCGTGAAATCTGCAGTTAATCTTCAGTTTTCTCTCAATTCCAGCACCTGACCTAAGATTATTCTGGGTTTGAAAATTTCTTCACCACAGATACAGCTTTTATTAGGTCCAGAATCATCTGTAGCAGTTGGATGGCAGAAGAAGGATGAGAAAATGTCTGCCACTGGAGAGCTAAAGGTACATGTGTTTTTACTAATTCAGCAAGTGAATTAATTAGTTATCCTGCAGAATGTCTAGAAAAGGTGTGTAGGGATAGGCTATTGGTTCCATGATGGCTAGTTTGAGAATAGTAAGGCTTACAGTTGCCAGCCGTTGGTTGATTGACTTAGTAGGTAACTTGTAATTCACCGTAAAAATGTTTCTTAGATTCATAATTCTGATTCACTTATTTCAAGTTTAACTCTTACTGAAATACCAGACAATGAGGTGTTTTCTCATCCTTGTGTTACCCTTCTTTCGCTTCCTATTTCTATTCACTCTTAAGTTATAGCTTTATTGTTATTGTCCAATTTTCTTATTCTTTATAGTCCAATTTTAAGAGGATTTTTTTTTTCATATACTTCTTATATTCCTACTGTAGATTGGTACAAGTTCTTTTGGGGCATCAGCCCATTATACTCATCGCTTTTCCTCAAAGTCCCATGGCCGAATTGGCGGGAGATTCGGAAGGTACTTGTTGGATGTTATTTCATTAATCCATGGAGGCAATAAATATCACTAGTATTTCTATCATATTTATGATTTTACCAATATCTTTTGTTTCACCTGGAAGTAAGGTCATGGGCCCTGTACACTTAGGTTAAATTATACTTTTTATATGCAACAACTGAAGAAGTCATGCTTTAATGAACTGAAATATTAGTAAATTTTCTGGCCAAGTACAATGACATTAAAATAGATCTTGCATATTATGCTTCATCAGGTAACATAAAGATGCTAAGAGATTGCAATGCCTTTTCATTTTGTATACATTTTTTAGGCTTACTGTTGGAAGATTAACTCTATGCTGAATGAGGATGCCATGGAAGTTGTCAATTCCATACATTTGAGTTGGAAACTTCTTAAAAAAATGACGGGTAAATATAGACATTGGTGCTAAGCAAGTTAGAATTGCTATATGAATTTTACTTGATATGACAAGTTGCTTCAGCTGGGCTAGCCTCTGTTAAGTTGTTCCAAGCGATTCTAGAGATAAAGTGTTTACCCAAATAAGCTATTAACTTCTCTGCTTACATAGAATAAAGTGTTTTCATCTAGTGATCACTATTATCACAGTTCTGCAATGGAGATTGAAATTGGTGGTGGGAGGAAAGTCTCTGATTTCAGCACTGTTCAGATGCTGTATATTGTGGGAATTCAGGTATCATGCACATATATAGACAAATTTTGATTCTATATGCCAATGTTTTTTGTTCTCTGGAGTGAAATTTCAATTTCTGTCAAACCAGTTTGAAGACAGAAGTAGCTGTTTGCATTAAACCAAAATCTATATTATTCTTATTCTTTGCAGGGCACTTTTTGGAGATTTGAATTACATCGTGGGGGGCAAAAGTTGATTATCCCTGTAAGAAAAGCTTTCATGTCCCTTGTTTTTTAATGATAGGTGATAACTGCTTGCATTTAAATATATGTCACATGCTTGGGTGATGTGGGACTCTTAATAGGAATTTACTCATTCATAGAACAAATTATTGAATTTTTGAAATTTGCTGAGAGAGAGACCTTTTTTTTGTATGCTATGGAGCTTCTTTGAAATTATTTGTTATTTGAAGGGAAATTTTAAGTTGAGTTTTAAATTCAAAATCTGTTTATAAAATACAGTATGCTTTCAACTTGAATATTTGAAATAGCTTGAGGATTTACTGCAGTAATTTTCTCCTATTTGCCTGATGGCACTTCATATTTCTGCGCATATTTAAACCTACAAAAGTTTTACCAAATAAACATAGTTATATGAAACATGATGTATTGGCATGAGATTGCCATCCTATCACAATAAACGGGACTTGTCTTCTCACTGTAGTGATCATGGTTGTAATATTGGCTTGGAAGAACCTAAAAGAAGTTTCCTTTTGCATTTAATATGGTTTATCTGTCTTTCTTTGTTCATTGCTCACGGAATTGTTTTCTGCAGATATTACTTTCTAGCCGATGGAATCCACTGTTTGCTACTGGAGCATTCATGATTCCAACATCTCTTTACCTTTTACTGAAGGTCAGCCTAAATATCAGACTTATTACAACCAGTTGTGCAGTATCTTTTGTTGGGTTATTATTCTTTAAATTTATTTCTAAACATTGTAACTTCTCTAAAATTCGACTGTATACTCATTTTTCTTATTATAAGCAGTCTTTTCTCATAATGAATCATGCGTTTATGCTGCCTTATAAGTTGATTATTCTCATTATACATCTCCTGAATGCATGGTTGTGCAGTAGATTATCTGATTTCTATCGTTTTAATATTGTAGAAATTCATTATGAAGCCTTATTACCTCACAAGGGATAAACAGAAGGCCTTGAAAAATAAGCAGAAGACTTACGCACAGGTATAAATCACCTTTTACTTGACTTGAGCAACTTCTCTTTGTACCTCTTCTTGCTGCAATGCTTGCAGTTGCATAATAGTTGATTCAGACACAAGAAAGAAAGCACTTTCTTCTTCTTTTTTATTTTTATCTAATGGTGTTGGACCATAGGCAATACTGATTCCATAAAGAGAATGATCATTTTTTTTGTTAAATATCTTCTATCTAGTTAGACTAATACTTGAAAAGTCATGGGAAAAAAGAACTTGCGTATGTTATGAAAAAAAATCCTGAAATTAGTGATAAATGTCCCTTATGGCCTAAGCCTTTATTCATTCTATTTATTAGCAAAATTGGCGCCAGTTAATGACTTATAGTACGTGGTGGAACTTGTATCCATATATTGGGTTAAAACTCTAAATGAATAGCAAGGTTTAAATTATCTATTTACTTTACGCAAATTTAAGTATGTTAGAGAATTTAGATATGCTATGAATTGTGCTGTAATGACTAGATGATCGGGAATGCTACGAATTATACTATATTAACTTGATAATCAGTATGGTTTCGAGTTCTTACTGCTAAATTGATAGATATGGTATGATTTGGTCAACTGAGATAGTATTAATTTGTATAGGAACTAGTCATCCAGAGAATTTCAAGTATTTGTATTTAAGTGATACAAATTAAACTTAGACCATAAGTAAAACTATCTGCAAAACTCGGGATTATTTTTAACATAGCATAAAAAATTTCCGTATTTTGATCACGACTTGAAGTACCATAGTGAAGAATTCTGTGTGGTGTTATTAGTAACTGTGATATTATGTTTATTAACTTGCATGTCTTTACAAACAAATGGAATTAAATACTGATATGGAGTAGTGAGAATAAATGAAAATTATCTGCTTACAATCTCTGTGCTATCATGCTTTCTATTGATGTCAGAATGATAAGAGATTCAAAAAACATACAGCTGTTTTTCATTCATTCTGTATCATATTTCATAAATATTTAAGAAAGCAGACATGTCATCCTACTGTGTAGAAATATCAGAGTTATCTTCTCATGACTTTTCTTTGCTTCTTTCACCTATTAATCGGGAAAATAAAATAAAATAAGTAAAAAGGTATTGTACAGATAAATTTTTACATCTCTACTATCTCTTCTTAGTTCTAGTCTTATCTATATCCATAATTTAGTCGTATCTTGGTGCTTTAATTTATTAGAGTCCCATTGTAGTATGGTTTTTCTGGGTATGAAATAAGTGTTGTGAAAGAACTTGGGCCAATTTGTATAAGAATTGCAAAATTTCCATTATGGTTAACTTGGCTATTCTTACTCTCTGCACACGCTGGGCTTTGGTATCTGATATTTTTGTCAATCTAGCTATAATTTGGCTGAACCAGAAGGTGCCTTTTGCAGTTACTTGCCATTTTCAATAATTATGCTTAGTGTTTATGAATTCATTATAGGTTCAAGAGGCAAGGGCGGCAGCAGAAAAGGCACAGCACTTGATGCAAAATGTGGCGAGCAGAAAAAGAAGCAAGCAAACAGAAACAAATGGATTAGTCATCACAAAGGCTGTATATGGGAATCATAAAACATTGAGGAAAGGGGAGGGATTAGGAGAAGCAAAGGAAGATTCTGAAATCACTGATGTTACAACGCCTCTCAACTTCCTGGTTAATGATTCAGGGCAACTGAAGGTATTGATGTCATGGTTTTCACTTTCTTGATTGTTGTGACTTCCAATAATTTTTGTCTTATTCTCCACTGCTTGAAATATGGTATTGATGTCATGGTTTTCACTTTCTTGATTGATGTGACTTCCAATAATTTGTTTCTTATTCTCCACTGCTTGAAATATTTTTAGTAGCAAGTAATTGTGTGTCTTCCATGTATGCTTACTGTTGGTAGTGATGTTTTAGCTCCATATATGAGTGAAAATTCATGATTAAGTGTGGGCTAATTAATACAAAGGCTTCTATCTAAACACTAGTTGTCTTGAAATTCAATGATCCAAGTATTTCCCATGGATTTTGGTTTTCAATGCTTGCAGCTTCATGAGGGTGTAAAGAAATCGGGCATCATGGGGTTCTATGATCCTTGCCCTGGAGAATCTAAGCAGTTGTATGTTGAATACACTTATGGTGGTCAAAGATTTGAGGTACAACCCATTTTTATTGTGTTTTCCTATCGAAGCCAAGATGAGGAATGAATGATATTGAGGGTTATTAAAATTCTTGTTATCAGGCAGTGGCTGGCGATTTTGAGGAATTGTCAATTCCCCAAGAAGCTCATAGAATCTGAATACTTCTCATAGAGTTTTGAGGCTTGTATTTCATCCCAACAGTAAGACATTTTTTCTTGTTTATCCTGAGATTTATTAAAGCATCTCTCAGGATGATTGTCGAGAATTTGATGACTCTAATATGATTTTTCTATGTTGATTCGATCTTCTTTCATGAGAATAAATGGAAAGGGTACTATTGCAAGTCGTAAATTGTTTCTTCTGCAATTAATAAAAGATTTTGTTCGATACTTGATTTAGCACTGTAATAGAGAGAGAGCTTCATGAATCATGGCAACTTGTTTGTAGGTTATCAACCTTTATGCTGGTATCTTTCTGCAGGCTAAGCCTAAGAATCAGAAATTGCTAAGAAGAGACGGTGACCATTTCCTGCCAACCTTTGTATAGCGAAAGGTGGTCAAATAGATACGTTGATACGCGACATTGTTCTCCCCTTCTTTGAACAAAGTAGCTTGGTGAACTTAAAGAGGAACCTTTTTAAACACCCTTTCGAAAGACATGCTGGAGGCTCAAAAGCGTTCACCCCTTGCTAATAAGGTCAAGTGAAGTGAGGACTCCAATTGCCTATCTTATTTCCAGAAAATCCTGGGCTGTTTCTATCAGCGTATGCTAAAAGTAATAATGCTGTAACGTTGCAAGTGATAACGTAAGACTGTTGGGAAAGGGAAAGAATGGATCGTCCAGTGCATTATTACTTTTAGCTTCTGGTCCGTCTCGAGTGGAGTCAATGGCATCTGAATATGTGGTGCAACAGCATCTTTGTCTTGCATGTGGAGAGTATCCCCAAACTCCAACGTGCATGAGCTAATACTGTACAGCTCAAGGTCATGCCAAACATTCTGTAATTAAGAACCAGAGGAAGGACTAGAGAAGAGTACATGAAAAAATGACAAGATTTCCATTCATTGCCTAGATCAAGAGGGTTTTGGATGTACAGAAAATTTTCGAAACATAGAAACAAAAATCCACTTCTATATGATGTTGGATAAACAACTTTAGAAACAATTACCCTCTGATACAAAATGTTTAACAAATTAAGTTCAGCGATTGAAGGATCAACGGATGCTTCACCCTTCAATTCCAATAACCATAGCCCATGCCAGAAGCTAGAGCTACGCCCCTTGCTTCCAATATCTTTATCTCATGGCATGATATTTATGAATGTTTCTTCTACATCGAAATTTCAGAATTATTAATGGAATAGTCAGATATGATCCTTCCTAGTTAGTGAACCAGATTATTTTATTTTCCAGGTACTTCTAAACTATTATGTTATTTTCATATGTTAAACTGGCATGGCATGTTCTTAATCAACATAAGCGTCTGATTTATTACCGATTGTGTTACTCAATTGGAGGAGACATTACATCTCAATAGTCATTTTTCCAATGGTGCTCTAACGAAAGTGTACTCGTGTCGTGGCCAAAATCTGAGATTGGAAATTGCTGTAAATGTAAAGCCCACTCAAGGATAAACCTAGCAACACAGCCTTAACAACTAACTCAACCAGAGGGATATAAATAGAAGTCAGTTGGAATATTATACACTAACAAAAATCAACTTGTCTTCTCTATTTTTCTCTCCATTTTTTCAGCTAATAAGTGAGTAAATGCATCATCTTTCTTTTGTGCGTGAAACTTTTCTCATTCGCTCCTCATTTTATTTGTTTTGCAGCAAATTATGAAGAAATTGTGGAGATTAACAACCTCCAAAATTTATTAGAAAGGCATAGACTTCACATAGGTAAATTTTCATCAATAATTATACGCTTTTATTTGTGAGTTTTAGTCATCCTACACTAATTTATAGCTGGAATGTATATTGTGAATGGTTGCGACAATAAATTGAAGTCAAAAAAAATAAAAGTGGAGAAAAGGTGGCTGGAAAATTTAAAAAAAAAAGGTAGGAGGAGAAGAAAGGGTAAAGAAGAAGGCAATTTTGGAAAATTGAAGTTGTATTATGGAACAAAATAGGAAATGTAAAAATTTAAGATTAAAATTGGAATTTACGTCCAAGAAGGGTATTTTTGTATTAATAGAAATAAATGAGGATAAAATAGGACTTTTAATAGTTAAGAGTATTTTAGTAATTATGGTGATTAAGGATTTTTTTATAATTAACAATAAAGTGAAAAAGGGAATAATGTTAGATTATTATGTGTAATTGGGTTGCAATTTTTCTTAAATAAGTCTAATTGAATTTTGTAATTTCTAGGTCCAAGGGCAGACTAAAAGATAAATTGGACTACCAATCAGTTGAGTTTCAAGTTCATGTAAGAATAATCTTAAACTGTACTCTTGGAATAGTGTACGGTTCTTAAAACTTTGAATTTTTGTTATAATAAATTATTTTATAGCAAAACATATTTTAAATTAGTCATTAATTAAATTAATGGTTAATAATTACATTTATGAATTTCTAAATTATTTTAATTGTGTTTATTTTATTTCTCAAATAATTAACAATGTACAAGGTGTTTTCCTTTTTTCATATAGTATGAGGTGTATTGCTTGTTAATTCGGTGAAAATGTGTTAATTAAATAGTGATTGACTGATAATAAGTTGTGAATAAATGGTGTAAATCGAGAATTTGTGGCTTGTCAAGGATATGTTACATTCGATGGTCATAGATTAATAGGCTGGTTAAATATGAGCGAGTGATGACTAGGTATCTATTCGTGGAGTAGGTATCAGAGCATTTTGAGTTTCGAGGATGTTCTATACCAATGGCTAGGTACCGAAGTAGTACCGAGATGTCCTGAGTCTTAAGGATATCCTATGCCAATGGCTAGGTACTGGAGATTTACCAAGATAGCAAATTAGATTGAGAAATTTAGGTACCCTATGCCGACGTTTATACATTTAATTACGCTTCCACTTGGTGAGAGATTATGATGAATAGAACATTGAATGTAAGCCTACTAGGTTAAGCAAGACTTAGGCAATTCAATTAATTATATAATAAAACATTAATGGTAGTAATAAAATAATATTAGACTTAATCATTGCTTTGATAAAATTTTGGATGTTTGTTAATTGTTTGGATAGGCTGAGTAATGTTGTGTATTTTAGTATCATACGTATGGTTTAATCACTTGACTATCTTTTTATATTTATATATTGAGTTATTAATTTTATTTTAAAGGTATGGTCAGTTACTCTTATTGAGTAGGCAACTCACCCTTGCCACTATTTTTTTAGGAGATAGAGAGATTGTCGATAACCCTAGTGCACGTGATTGAAAGAGTGGAGTTTAGGTAGGGCCAACAGATTAAATTGAGTAAAGTTGTTTTATTGTCTATGATTTTTAATGTGACAGTTTAGATAGTTGTGCATGTATGGAATATTTTTGTGAATGACGAACATCCTTTTCTTGGAACTAATGGGGATTTTGATAATTGATGTTATGGTTTGGGAACAATTTGGATAATTGTGGATTAAGAGTGTTTGGAGCGTTACATCAGGTGGTATCAGAGCGAGTTTACGTTTCTAGGCACAAATTAAGTGAAAAAAACTAATGATATGTTCTTATCTTATCTAGGATGGTTTCAGGAGATAATACTACTGGCCCAGATTTAATTAGAGAATTGGGTAATTTGATCCGTGCTCTGGATATGCTTGATTAGGGGAATGCCTCGAACGAATCGAGTAGGAGGAGAGGTGCCAATGCCACCATAGATGATGCAATTCTTTCAGATGATGCAGCAGACTATTATTGTGGCTCCAACTCGAGGTGATTCTAGGGTAGATCGCAATTATGAGCGAATTTATAAGATGAGTGCAGTGGAGTTTCAAGGTACTACTGATCCTAAGGAGGCTGAGGCATGGTGAGAGCAAACATAGTTAATTTTAGACCATCTAGAGTGTACCTTAGAAAGAATGTTGCAATACATCATTTCATTATTTCAAAGCAACACATTGACTTGGTAGAAGTCAGTGAAGAGATCTTATGAGACACAAGAGATGACTTGACAGACTTAGCAGGAGTTTCAAAGAGAGACTAAAGAAGAATACACTCTGCAGATATGTCAGGATTGAAAAAAGATTGAGTTCATGAGTTTGGTTCAGACATAAGAGATATCGGTGACAGATTATGAAGCTCACTTTGCATCATTGTCTAAGTATGCATCGGAGGCTATAGCAAATCCAGAAGACAAATGTTACTGATTTGAGCAGGGTCTCAGGATAGATATTTGCCTAGGTTTGATAATTGTTACTACTGATTTCAAAAGGTTATTATCGATTGCACCCAAAGTAGAGGATGTGATAGAACAAGGAAAAAAAAAAGGAGAGTTAAAGAGGGGACCAGAGAGTCATTATAGAGAGGGGAGTTGGTCTATTAAAAGGATAGCTAGTCATTTATGGTCTACTAGTACAAGGAGGATCTAGGAGACTCGATGCCATATCGAGCAGGAGTGGTAGTTTTTACTAATTTGGTGGAGATTAAGGAGCTGACAGGGATTCAGGACATCATAGCACTGTTAGTGCACCATCAGTTAGATCTAACAAAGTAGTCAGTTAGTTAGAGGCTCAGAGGACTTTTTAATAGAAAAGTTGGAGGGTTACAAAGTTATGTTATCTACGAGGGATTTCACAAAGGACCATGTTGAGGACGCACTGGGATCAATCAAACTTGCTATATTTGTAGAGAATGCGGACATTTACAGAGGAGTTTTCTGATAGTAGGGAAGAGCGAAGGCAAATGAAACAACACATAGTTTGAGTGGTTCCTTTATTTTGAGTAAAGGTTCAGGTAAAATTAGTAGTAGAGGTGGTGGTAAGGAGTTTAATGCGGACCAATAATGAGTACAAGTATCAGTAGGACATCCTCAACACATAATCAAACTCAAGTGAGGATATAATATATGACGAGGGAGGAGGCACCCTCAAATAACGATGTCATTTTTTATATGATTTTATTATTTTATATTAACGCTTATGTTTTAGAAAACCTAGGATCTACATATTCTTATACTTCTTTAGAATTTATCTCTAGTGTTTCGGGAGAGGTTAGTCCATTAGGATATGATTTAAGAGTGTGATTACTAGTAGGAGACTGCGTGGTAGTAAGTAGTGTGAGGGAGATGCCAGTGAGGATTGGTATAGTGAAGCTATCAGGTGACTTGATAGTGATGAATTAAAGGAGTTTGATGTGATTCTTGGCAGGCTGTAATGAATTGTTATATGAAGGAGGTGATGACTGAGTCTTTTAGTTTATCAAAAGTGATATTTCTAAGGGATCGTAGAGTGGTCACAGCATATGTGGTCTCAGTTGTTACTGCTAGACAATTGATATTGGATGGATGTGAGGCATATTTAGCTAATATTATAGATATGAGGGAGGTGGGTACTAGGTTATAGGATATTCTTATGGTGAGGAAATTTTCAAAGGTATTATTAGATGATTTATCAAGTTTACTACTTAACAAGATATAGATTTCACCATTGAGACTGACTGGAGTTGCACCAATTTCCATTGCACCTTACAGAATGACTACTATTGAGTTACAAGAGCTAAAAAGGTAATTACAGGAGTTGTTAAGAAAGGGCTTTATTAGACCGAGCACATCATCCTAAGGAGCTCCAGTGTTATTTGTCAAGAAAAAGGATGGTAGTGTGAGACTTTGCATGGATTACTGACAACTAAACAGAGTGACAATGAAGAATAAATTTATGTTACCATGGATAGATGATATTTTAAATCATCTGAGTGGAGCTTTCATATTTTTTAATGTTGACTTGAGATTAGGATACTGGCAGTTGAGGATAGCTAAGTCAAGTATTCCCAAGACAAATTTTTGTACTCAATATGGTCATTATGAGTTCCTAGTGATGTCTTTCGGGTTGACTAATGCACTAGCCACATTCATGACATTAATGAACATGACTTTTCAGGAGTATCTGGATTAGTTTGTAAAAGTGTTCATTTATGATATATTGGTGTATTCAAAAGTATATAGGAGCATGAGCAATATTTGAGGATTGTGTTACAGATTTTGAAGGAGAGACAATTGTATGCAAAGGTAAGTAAGTGTGAGTTTTAGATAGAGCAGGTAGTTTTCTTTGGACATGTGGTGTCCTAAGAGAGAGTGATGCCTGATCATGCTAATGTAAAGGCAATTATGGAGTGGGAGCTGCCTAAAAATACATCAAAGGTAAGGAGGTTTCTGGGACTTGCTTGGGTATTATTGAAGGTTTATAGAAGGATTTTCGATGATAACTAGCTCATTGACCAAGCAGCTAAAGAAATGAGTTTTGCCCCAAAATATACCATAGTTGAAATAATACATGTTTATGAAAGTACATGTGTGATAGGAGTTATAATTTTGCTATGATTAGAATATGAAAGACATATGATTTGAATTTTTGGTCAAGTGGATAATGGTTAGTGAATTTGGAATTAATTAATTTCATTAGAGAATTAAGGTATTTAGACGTACATTTGGTCTAGGAAAAGTTTTCAAGTGGCAAGTTAAGTTGGTACATAAAAATTAGAATGATTAACTTATGAGTTAGTGACATTTGGCATGGTTAAAGCATTGACAAATGGCATAGTTGATACATTGACAAATGGCAACACTACGTGTGTGACATATGACCTAATGTATCATTGACATATGGCGGCTCCTTTAAGGGATGCATGAAGCTCATGCATGAAGATATATGTTGCTCCAATTCCATGACACCTAGCTTTGGATGTGGCAAATTCTGCTGGAGCAAGTCTTAATTTTAGTCTCTTCTCTCCACCGAAATTTCATTCTCCTACCCCCCTCTCAACTTTTGGACCTTTGTTGAAGCTTGGATCATCATCTTTGTAAGTTATTTCATCAAGAAGTAGGTATGTAACTTTATGTAATACTATCTAGTTGGTGCTGAAAGTTACACCTTAAACTTAGGTATGTGCTAGATGTTTGGAAGCTTGGTTTAGTTGGATTCTTGGACTTGAATTTGAATTTTAGTAAGGTAAGGAATTTATAAACTTGGCGTCCTATGATAACATGCGTTTTTTGATGTTTGATATGAATCAATTGCGTACTGAAATGGGAAAGAATTGAGGTTTGATACATACTAGAAACTGGTTCGGATGAGTAGCTTTACTGAACATATTTTAGTATTTTAGTCACATCTTGCTCTGTAGGTATCTAAATTGGATGAATTTAAATTCGTATTAAACTAAAAACTTATATTTACAACTTTCATGAGGCGTCGAATTTGATTTCTGTCACTAAGTGTGTCAAAAGTTGGCTTGAAGTTGAGTATTTGGAATCTGTCACTATTTGTGAACAATCTATAGTCATTTGGGGATAATTTTCAAAATACTTAGGCAAATTTCATAAAATTGGTGTCAGCAGAAACTGAAGACATAAAGGAACAAATGTTTTGAAGAATGCTTAGCCTAAATTCTTCATTTTCATTGTCAAAATGACCGTGTAATATTAACCCGAAAGTCTGTTTTATGGAAAAGCTGGAAGAAAATGATGAAGTATGCTGATTTTGATAAATGAAGTGTTTTCACTGAACTTGCTTTGGTATTTCAATTATAACTTGAACTGTAGATCTCCAAATGCATTAGACAAAAATTTCAACTGTACACAGTATGTGGTATTTTGAGCATAACTCATTGAATACTAAACCAAGTTAGATGAACTTGGTATCATCGGAAACCTAAGACAAAGAGGGAAAACTTTCTAGAAGGAAGTATTACCTAATTACCTCACCTTCCTGATGAGAATAATTGAGCAAAGTGGACCCAAAGGTGGATTGTGAAATAAATCTAAATTGAGGGATTGAGTATGATTTTACATGATCGATAATGTGATAAAATTAAGGATAAGAAATCCGAATTTTTGACATGAGCATGCATCATACATGTTCAGTATACATGAATGTGCATAATTGAATTCATAATTGTACACAATAGTAATATATGTTTGTATCGAATGTTTTAGAGGAACTCTTAGAGCGACTTATTTCAGATATTGTTGGGACTTCAAGGCAATAAGCAAAAGGGAGCGATTGTAAGTAATCTTAGATGATCACACCTTACTTTATTATGTTTGTTGAATTTGATTTATGCTGATTGTATTCTGAATTCCGAACAAGGATTGTCTAAGGCATTTGATGCATTTCTATATTATTGGAAGTGTTATTTGCACGTGAATATAATTGACTACTTGCTTTGCACATGAAATGTATAAAATGTCCTTGTTTTGTTTTAAAACTATTGAGTCCTAGTTGTGGGTAAATAGGCATGCCTAGAAGCATCTGCAGCTGCTTCTGTGACACTTCGGTGCCTTTTGTTATTGAGACATAAGTCTCTTCTGTGATATGATACCAATTATGGTATCTTTTGCATAAGTCCCACTAGATACTTTTGTTGAAGGATTAGCAGTCATTTGATTGTGTATTCTGATATATGTTGGATTTTGAAATAAACAAAATGATTTTTTGAACTGAAGGGATTGTGCCTTCTTTGATGCTCAGTTCTGTTAACTATGCAACTATTCTAAAATTTAAATATCTGCTTATGATATAACTTGATTCAGTATGATTAATTGTCAAATTATGCATAGTTTAGTTATTACTCACTAAGCTATATGC
>JANKOE010000206.1:59026540-59036887 GCA_026284465.1 Erythroxylum citrifolium | reverse complement strand
AATCAACTCATCCACTTTCTTCTCATAATCCATATAAGTTCACTCAAATATCAAAGTCCTCAAAAATTAAACAATTCATTTCTCATAAATTTTTCTAAATTTCATCAAATTTCCCTAAATTCATAATTTTCTCACCAATTTCTTTCTCATTTAAATTTATTTTAATATTTCTAATTTTCATCAAAAGTTCGGGGTCTAACATCATTTCTTACCTGTACAATAGATAGATTCTTTGGACAAGCTTGCCAGTTGTATGTTGATGAAATTGTGAGGTTACACAGGGTTCTAATATCTATTGTATCAAATTGAGATCCGTATTTTACTTTTTGGTTCTGGATAAGTTTAAAAAAGTTTTGGAGACTAGGTTGAATTTGAGTACTGTATTTCGCCTCAGTTGGATGGACAGTTGGAGTGTACAACTTAGACATTGGAGGATATTTGCTGAACTTTAAAGGTGATTGGAATATATATCTACCTTTGATGGAGTTTACGTATAATAATAATTATCACTCTAGCATCAGCATGGCATCATTTGAGGCATTATATAGCAGGAAGTGTAGAGATCCGACATGTTGGGATATAGAGGATGCTAAATTGTTAGAGGGACTGGAGTTGGTTTAAGAGATAATGGAGAAAATAAGGGTGGTAAGGCAATATTTGAAGGCAACTCAAGATCTACAAAAGAGTTATGTCAATCAACATCGTCGAGAGATGGAGTAAAATGTTGGAGATATGGTATCTCTAGAAGTATCACCTTGGAGGGAAGTTATGAGGTTTGGTAAGAGAGGGAAGTTGAGTTCGAGATACATCGGGCCATATAAAATTATACGACATGTGGGGCCGTTAGCTTACAGATTAGCATTACTACTAGAGTTATCACAGATTTATAATGTGTCTTAAGTTTCGATGTCAAGACAGTACTGATTGTATCCTAGCTATGTTATATCGAGGCCTGAGATCAAAGTTACAAATGATATAACTTATAAAGAGGAGCCAGTGGAAATATTGGATAGACAAATTAGGACATTAAGGAGACGAGAGATTCCAATGGTGCGAGTTTTGTGAAGTTATCATTTTTCTCCGAAAGAGGCGATTTGGGAGGTAGAGGATAAAGTTCAACGTCAGTATCCTCATTTGTTTGGATCCTCAGGTGCGATATTTAATTTCGAGGATGAAAATCTTTTAGAGGAGAACTGTAAAGCCCACATGATGAAAAAGCCAACTACCCAGCCTTAACAATACTACAAAGGGGTATAAATAGAAGCCAATAGCTAGAAAATTATACACCAATGAAAATTAATTTGTCTTCTTCATTTTCCTCTCCATTTTTCCAGTTGGTAAGTGTGTAAAGGCACCATCTTTCTTCTACATAGGAAACTTTTCTTATGTGTTCCCTTATTTTATTTGTTTTGTAGCAAATTATGAGGAAATTGTGAAGGTTAATAATCCCAAAATCCCCTAGAAAGGCATAGGTTTCACATAGGTAAAAATCTTGCAATAATTATATGCCTTTATTCGTGAGTTTTATTCATACTACACTAGTTTATAGTTTAAATGTATACTGTGAATAGTTGGGACAATAAATTTAATTCATGGAAAAAATAAAAATGGAGAAATGTAGCTGGAAAATGAAAAAAAAGAGGAGGTAGGAGAAGAAGAGAGGGTGAAGAAAAAGACAAATTGAGAAAATCGAAGTTGTATTAAGGGGAAAAATAGAAAATGCAAAAATTTAAGGGTAAAATTGAAATTTATTTCCAAAAAGGGTATTTTGTATTAATAAAAATAAATGAGGGTAAAGAAGACTTTTAATAGTTAAAGATACTTTAGTAATTACGGTGGTTAGGTTAAGTAAGAATTTTTTTAATAATTAAGAATATAGTCGAAAAGGTAATAATTTTGGATTATTAAGTATAACTGGGGTTTAAAATTTTCTAAAATAAGTCTAATAAAATTTTGTAATCTCTAGGTCTGAAGGGCGGATTAAGTAGTAAATTCTCAATTAGTTAAGTTTGAAATTCAGGTAAGGATAACGTTAGATTATACTCTTGGAATAGTGTACAGTTATTGAAACTTTGAATTTTTGTTATTAATAGATTATTTTATAGCAATCATATTTTAAATTAGTGATTAACAATTACATTTATGGATTTCTAAATTATATGAATTGTGTTTATTTTATTTCTCAAAAAATTAACAAAGCACAAGGTGATCTTTTATATTTTGTTATGTATCATGAGGTGTATCACTTGTTAATTCGGCAAAAAATATATTAATTAAATAGAAACTTGATAATATGTTGTGAATAAATGGTGTAAATTGATAATTTATGGCTTGCCTAGCATATGCTACATTAGATGTTTATAGATTGATAGGTTAGTTAAATATGCAAGCAGTGGCTAGGTATGTATTTGTGGAGTAGGTATCAAGGCATTATGAGTCCCAAAGATGTCCTGTGCCAAAGGTTATATACCAAAGTGGTATCAGGACATTCTGAATCTCGGAGATATCCTATGCTGATGGTTAGATACTAGAGTGGTACCACGGTATCAAATTAGATTGAGGAATTGAGGTATTCTGTACTGATATTTATACATTTAATTACGTTTCCACTTGATGAGACATTATGATGAGTAGAAATGAGTTGGCAGACTATTGAATGTAACCTTACTTGATTAAGTAGAGCCTAGGCAATTCGGTTAATTATGAAATAAAACATAAGTGACAATAATAAAATAATATCAGACTTAATCATTGTTTTGATAAAATTTTGGATGTTTGTTAATTGTCCGAATAGGCCGAGTAAATATCTTATCTTTTGCCCCTAATTTTTTAAGAGATAGAGAGATCGTTGATAATTTTAATGTACATGATTTGATATAGGTCAGTTTACGTGAGGTTAGCAGATTTCAGATTAAATTGAGTAAAATTTTTTATTATATATATTTTTGAATATGATAGTTAAGGTAGTTGTGTTTGACTGTTTGTATGGAATAGTTTTGTAACGGACGAATATCCTTTTTCTCAAGAAATAATGAGAAATTTGGTAATTAATGTTATGCTTTCCAAAATAATTTTGATAATCGCGGATGAAGAGCGTCTTGAGCGTCAAAAGTAAAGGTCCAACGTCGTATTACCTTTGGTATACGTTAGTAATTTGGGAGTGAAACTAGACAGAGACTTGCAATTGTAATTGTAGAAGGCTACAGAATGTCGGGAGCGAGTTCACGATGCGTCTTCTGCCAGATTGCCCAAAACTCCACTTCCACTACTCTCCTTCACCATGTGGGCTCTCTCTCTCTCTCTCTCTCTGTCCTTTTCTGCAACAAAATAGATCATTTTTGCTAAATATAATAAAGTTGTTTTTTGGGTTCTGTAGGATGACAAAGTGGTTGCATTTCAAGACATTAGACCTGCAGCTTTCAGGTTTGTCTCCTCATCTACGTTTTTTTCCCATTCTTCTATTTGTTCGTTTGTTCTAGGTTCAACGCGACGATTGAGTTTTATCGAGGGTATAATTTGGTGCAGAGTCAAGTGTGTTTTTGGATACCCATTTAGCTTGGATATCTGCGTGTAATTTATATCCTATTGAATCTTGAAAACCTCTTGTTTTCAGTTCTGTTAGCGAATGCCTTATGTCGATGCCTACTGCCGATTTTATCTTGGCACCTGAGAAATTCATTGTTATAAGACTTTTCCGTAAATTGTATTTGGTTTGGACAAAAATTGTGGTAGGCATTATTTGGTCATTCCTGTGGAGCACATTCCAACGACCAAGGATCTTCAAAGGAGAGATGAAGATTACTCTTTGGGTAAGTAGAGTGCAAACCTGGTCATTCGCGTGGTTTAAAGCGGAACTTGTAGACGGCTTATTTTGGTTAGTTCACTCTCTGTTTGTCTGCCTGTTGTATCTAGTAAATCATATGCTAGATGTGGGGAAAACTCTTTTACACCGAGATGCTCCTCAATCAAAGCAGTACAGGTACTTATTTTTGTGCGGTAAACTACTATTACTACTACTGCCTTTTGACCTTAAAACTTTCTCTTGGTGAAGGAAACAGAAGACTCCGTAACCACTGAGAACTTGTTAACTGAAATTGAATTATTTAAGTGACAAAATGTTTTGCATGCTTTATCTTCTACGGACAGCTCTGTTGGATGATCAATTGATGATGGAATTTGGTTGGCGGAATTTCGTTTCTTTTGCTTTTTTTTTTCTTTTCCTTCTCATTTGAAAGGACATAATCTTTTTGGCAAAGACAAAATATAATCAAAATGATTGGTTTTGATGTAAATGGTGTGTGGGCAAGTCCTTTCCCTGTAAGCATAAAAAGTAAAATACATCTTAAAAAGAGGTTTGTCATAAAGAGAAAAGACAACTGGAAATATACACAACTAGCTCATTCTGAATCTAAGCAAGGCTTTCAGGCATATAGCTCCTAGTACTAGAATCAGTAATATGGAGATCATTGACAAGAAATGCTTATGGGTTATATTAGATCTCATTAGTTGATTTTCATCTTTTTTTCGTTCTCTTTTAGTTAAATAACCATTTAGACAATTGAACTTAAGCATACATACATTAAAGCATATTCAATTCATCAAGTAAGTAGCTTTTTTCTTGTCTTTTCGTTTGAAAGGACATGATCTTGCTAATAAAGACAACTTGTAATGAAAAATGCTGGTTTTGTTGTAAATGACGTGTGCAAGTCCTTTTTGTGTGAGTAGAAAAACTAGACATCTTAGAAAGAGGAAATGTATAAGAGAAAAGATAACAGAAGTATGACAAGTAGCATATTCTAAATCTAAACAAGGCTTTTGTTCATGTAATTGACTCCCAATGCTAAAGATCAAGTTGAAGTGTACAGAGATCCTGGACAACAAATTCTTATAGGTTGTATTACATACTCGTTGCTTTTTATGTTTTTCTTTATTTTTTAGTTAATTAACTTAGTAGACAAATGGACTGAAGCATACATTCTTTGAAGCATAATCAACTCATCAGGCAAGTTGTTAATATTTTTGTTTGTAATTTGGCTACATTCACTGGGATCAACCAATTCTTCCTTGGGCAAAGTTGTTATAAATAGTTTTGATGAATTTCCTAGTGAATCATTTGTAATCTAAAATGCAAGAAATGAATTGCTCAAAGATGTCTAATCTAAAATTTAGGGAATGGGGAGGGCAAGAGTCAAAGAAAAGTATGGTCATTTTGTTGAGGATGCTTTTGTGGGCAAGGTCTATTCAATATGCATGAAAAGTGGCGGTTGTTACAACTGATGTGAAAAAGGGCTGCTAATAGGGCAACCAAGATATAAGCTTGATTCTATAATATTTTATTTAATATTTCATATTATAGGGTTTCTGTTTGACTTGTTTTCTATTTTAGACTTACACCTAATTTGGGATCCTAATTAGGGTTATACTTCTATCTAATTAAGAATCCTAATTAGGGTTAATATTTGTTACTTCAAGCCCATTTAAAGGGCCGTGGGAAATAGAAAGAATCATGCAGAATTTTATCAAAATACCTAGCGTGAGGCTAAGACTCTGTCTAGGACTAGTCTATTCCTCAAGCTAATAGCATAGGTTCATCCAAAATAGGGAAGAACACATCTAAGGGAAAGGAAGTAACCCTTCTCGTGTTTGAACCCGTGACTAAATCCTACACTAAGTCTCATAACAACGTGTTATCAGAGCCTACTATCACGGGTGGCTCGGAGAGTTTGGAGAGCAAGCTAGATGCTTTTATGCATCAAATGATCGTGAGGCAAAAGTCATTGGAGGAGCAGTTGGGGGAGCTCACACACTATGTCTGAGAATCTAGGAAGGTGTCAAGAGGGGATGGTGTTCATGGTTCTAGCAGTGGCAATCGAGGTAGCTGTAACCATTCAGAGTAGTGGACAGAAGAACAAACGAAGGGACAATTGATGCCATGGTACTCCAAGCTTGACTTTTTGTCCTTTGATGAGTCGGAGGACTCGTTGATTTGGTTGAGAAGGTGTGAATAGTTCTTAGGAACCAAAAAAAACTCCTAAAAGAGATAAGGTATAATTGGTGGCTTTCCATCTAGTGGGAGAAGCCTAGTTATGGTTTTATCAAGTGGAGCAAGAAGAACCAAAATTGGATTGGGAAGCGTTTAAGGAACATTGCAATTTTAGGTTCGAACCACCTATGACTAATAATCCCGTAAGAGAAGTGGCTAATTTAAAGCAAACGTCATCAGTAGAGGAGTATCAATGCCAAATCCAGTCTTTGTTAGCAAGGGCTACTGATTTGAAACATTGCCATCAAGTGAATTTATTCATAGCGGGATGGTAGGGGGGCCTTAGGATTGAGGTGGAGATACAACAACTGGGAAATTTGGGAATTGTGATGAACATCGCTAGGGCTTTAGAGAGGAAACAATAGTGTTTGCAGTCTGGTAGCATCAGAATTTCAGTTGGGTGGACAGCTCCAAAATCAACAAGTAGTATTGTTTCTACTATCAATCAAAGTAACACAGGGGTGAATAGGGAGGGAAGCTAGTCGATTCTCCCAACCACTCTAGCAACAATCTAGCACCAATTTTCAAGCAACTTTCTTGAGCAAAAATGGCAAAAAGAAGAGCTAAAGGGTTGTGTTTTAATTGCAACGAATTTTACTCAATAAGACATAAGTGCAAGAGGCTTTTCTGGATACAGGCACCGGATTTAGATAGTGAACAAGAGATAAAAACTGTAGGGGATCCTAAAATTTCTGTACATGCCATAAGTGGATTTCAAAACTGACAAACCATGCAATTACAAGCCATAGTAGCTGGGTAGCTGATGTGGGTGTTGGTGAATTCCAGAAGTACGCACAACTTCATCTACAAAAGAGCTATACTAAGTTTAGGCATCATGGTGAGGGAACAACTAGTAAGGTGGTAACATTGCAAGTTGGGATTGATTCTTTCGTTATTGACCTTTATTCTATTTCATTGGATGAGTTTGATGTAGTTTTAAGGATCAAATGGATACAATATTGGGGCCTATTCTTTGGAACTTTGCATCTGTGAGAATGAGCTTCCAATTAGAGGGGAAGAAGGTGCAATGGAAAGGGCATGCCCCTAGTGTGGGACCAAGAGTGACACTTTTACGAGGGCAACATTTGACTTTTGTAGCCTTAGATAAATTGTTGGTTGATTTTTTAGATTTGTTTGAGGAATCTTCAAGGTTACCTCTGAGTCGCAATTGTGGCCATAAAATTCCCCTTCTACCAAGAGTAGGGCTAGTGGTTGTGTGACCATATTGCTGCCCACATCTCTAGAAAGATGAAATAGAGAAGCAGTATGGAAAGATGCTACAACAATGGGTCATAAGGCCGAGTAGGTCTCATTTCTCTTCACTGGTAGTATTGGTGAAGAAGTATGATGAGTCATGGGGGTTTTGTGTTCATTATCGGGAGATTAATGCCCTTAAGTTAAGGACAAGTTCCTGATGCCAGTCATGGATGAATTGTTTGATGAGCTTCTTGGGGCAAAATATTTTACAAAGCTTGATCTTACTTCAGGATGCTATCAAATAAGAATGAATCCCCGCGATGTGGAAAAGGTGACTTTTAGAACACATCATGAATACTTACGAATTTTTGGTAATGGCCTTTGGTTTAACCAATGCTTACTCTACTTTTCAAAGTTTGTTGAATGAAATATTTCAAGTTTACTTATGTAAGTTTGTCTTAGTCTTCTTTGATGATATCTTGATTTATAATAAAACTTGGATTGAGCACATGCACCGTCTGCTTGGATTTTGATTTGCATCTAGTTCACCATCTCTTTCTTAAGCAGGCCAAATACACATTTGGGGTGGCTCGGTGGCTCAGGTAGCTTGCTTAAGTCATGTGATTCATGGTGCAGGTGTAGAGTTAGACAGAAGCAAAATTAAGCTTGGTTTGTCCCCAATTTGGTCAAGCCTCTCAAGGGCTTCCTAGGATTTGTATGATACTATAGGAAATTCATAAAAGATTATGGGTAATTGGCAGCACCCCTTACAAGCTTACTTAAAAAGGCTGCTTATCATTGGAATAACCAAGCAAACTCAGCCTTCAAAACCTTAAAGAAAGCCCTCTTAGAAGCTTCAATTTTGAGATTGCCTAATTTTGAGGAAGAATTTATGGTGGAGTGCGATGCATTAGGTAATGGCATCAGAGCAGTTCTGCAGTAACAAGGCCACTCAATTGCATTCTTTAGTAGAAAGTTATTTGATCGTTATTACAAGCCCGTAGCCTATGAAAGGGAGTTAATTGGCCTCGCGAAGGCTGTAGGTCATTGGAAGCTGTACTTGTGTGGCAGACATTTTCTTATACAAACCAATCACCACAGTTTCAAGTTCTTGCTGGAACAAAGTTTAACTACTTTTCTTGAACAACATTGTTTTGTGAAAGTTAATAACAACACTTTTCTTGAGCAACATTGGATAAGTAAACTAATGGATTTTGATTTTAGGATAGAATACAAGGCAGAGAGCTATTGATTTCCTTTCTTGGCAAGATGATAGGGATGGTCAATTCCTTGCCATATCCCATCCTCAACCAATAATCTTTGGTGCCCTTTGAGAAGAGGTGACCATGATGCAGAACTTGAGGAATTTGTGGAACAAAATTAAAAAAGAAGCTGAATCTAAGTGGTCGTAAAGGATGGGTTGATATTCTTTTAAGGAAATGTTTACTTGTTGTCTATTTCTCCCCTGATACAAACCATTCTTACAGGCATCCATGATATGACCTACGAGGGGGTTTGTAAGATATTACAGAGGGTGCACAGAGGTTTCTTTTGGGAGGGGATGAAATCTATAGTAGTAGAGTTTGTGTAAGGTTGTTTGGTGTGCCAATGAAATAAGTGCGAAAACTTGCATCCTATTGGGCTCCTACGACCTCTTCCAGTACCACAACAAATCTGGGCAAATGTTCCAATGGATTTTATTAAAGGTTTACTTAAAATTAAAGGGAAATTGATTCTGTTACTGATGATTGATCGCTTTTTCAAATATGCACACTTTATCCCACTTGCTCTTCTTTTACTACCGTATCTATAGAAATACTCTTTTACGGGAATATTTCGTTTGCACGATTTGCCTTAGACAATTGTTTTTGATAAAGATACAAATTTCACCAGCCTCTTTTGGAAGGAATTGTTTCATCTGTCCGGTACAAAATTGACTTTTTCTTTAGCATATCATCCTCAATTTGATGGTCAAATAGAAGTTGTCAACCATATTATAAAACTATATCTCCATTGCTTTATTGGGGATAAATAGAGCAAATGGGTTAAGTGGATTCTTGAATATTGTTACAACACCTCTTTCCACTATTCCTTACAAGTTACGCCGTTCCAATTAGTGTATGGAACAGATCCTCCAAATTTGCTTTGTTACTTTACTGGTTCTACTTGGGTGGAAGTGCTGGACCAAGTCTTCAAAAGAGGTCTGTTGTGTTGAAATCTGCACGGAATCATCCACTGCAATCACAGCAAAGAATGAAGCTCACGTATGATGCAAGTCACCACGAGATTGCCTTTAAGGAGGGGGATTGGGTTTGGTTAAAGCTCCATCTCTACTGACAATTCTCCATTGTCAAATGCAATTCAACCAAGCTCTCACGTAAGTATTTTTGTCCTTTCAAGGTGTTGGAGAAGGTGGGATCCATGACCTACAAATTAGAGCTGTTGCTGGAGAGTCACATAGAAAATGTCTTTCGTGTCTCTTTTCTGAAAAAGATGGAAGGTTCCTGATTCTATTACAGCCCTACAACCTCTTCTTGATGGTCGCCTGCTACCTGTTCCTTAATAGAGTAGGCAAGAAGTGTTGGTTCGTTGGGAGAACAATTATGACGAAAATGCTATGTGGGAGGACTTTGCGATTGTTTGTACGGCTTATCCTGAGTTGGAGCTTCAGGACAAGATCCTTCTTGAGGAGGAGAGTAATCTTGAGGATGCTTTTGTCACCAAGGTTTATTCAAAGACGCAAGAAAGGTGGTGGTTCATAAAGCTTACATGGCAAAAGGGTTGCTGATAGGGCAACCGAGAGTTAGGCTTGATTCTATTATATTTTATTTAGTATTTTCAAACTACTAGATTTCAAAGAATCAAGCAGAATTTTATCAAAAAATCCAGTACAAGGCTAAGACTTTGTCTAGGATGAGTCTATTCCTCAAGTTGACAGCATAGGTACATCCAAAATAGGGAAGAACTGTTAGGATCTTCGGGAGAGAGAGAATTATTCTAGAAGGAAGAACAATGGGCAGAAGGGCAGTGTAGGAGGACAATTAGTTTTAGCTGAGGTGGCCAAGTTAGTTAGCTAACGGAATGTACTGGGGAAGGGGAATATATGA
>JANKOE010000206.1:59010409-59026440 GCA_026284465.1 Erythroxylum citrifolium | reverse complement strand
GGTAGGCAGAAAAGAAGTAAGGAAAGTGTGACAGTAGGGAGAACATTCCTGCTGAGGAGCAAGCTGCTCTGGTTTAGAGAAGAAGGAGCATTTCTGCTCTGGCTAGGGAGTATTACTACCTTACTATTCGGTAGTGATATATATATATATATTACAAATATATTGAAGTAATATAGAAGAACTATAGTATTCTAAGTCTGGGGTTCTAACAGTGGTCCGACCTGCCGGATACGAAGAGAGGGGAGGATGAGCTTTCGGAGGAGAATTCAGAGTAACATACCTTGATGCCACCGAAGATGTCGGACAAAGTTGAGCTATTGGAATCTCGCATGGCTAGTCTGGAAGCTGGGATAGAAGATATGCAAGCATCCATGCGAATGGCCATGATGGAGATGCAGCGAAACTTGCTGCTGGAGATGAGTAAGGTGATGGGCAAAAGGCCGGAGGAAGGACAAGATAGTGGTGATGCCTCTAGAAGGGGGCCTCACGCAACAGGAGAGCAGAATGCACATCATGGACAGTTCAACCCAATGGCACCTTCCGACGACACCATGGATGAATATCGAATGTCTGTCCGCAAAGTGGAATTACCTATGTTTGGTGGTTCTGATCCTGTAAGGTGGATTGCACGGGCTGAGGTGTATTTTGAAGTGCACAATACGTCGGAACGAATCAAAATGAAGCTGGCTTTGTTGAGTATGGAGGGTTCCACTATACACTGGTTTAATCTTCTTTGAGAGACAAAGGTGGATTTGGACTGGGAGAAGTTCAAGCGAGCTCTCATAGATCGTTATGGAGGGAGAAGGTTTGAAAATCCTTTTGAAGAGCTGTCGGATCTGAAGTAGACGGATACGATGGATGAGTACATTGAGGCGTTTGAGTTTATCTCATCACAGGTTGGACGGCTACCGGAGGAGCAATATATGGGGTATTTCTTGAGTGGGTTGAGGCCAGATATACGTCGACGGGTACGGACGTTTGGGCCAGTGAATCAATATCAGTTGATGAAATTAGCTAGGGCAGTGGAGGAAGAGGTTAGCGGCGATGGAGGAGGGACCGAACATTTTAGCTCCCGCATGCGCGCATGGACTCCACATAGAGGGAATCCTTATAGGGGTAATGTCCGGGTCAACCCGACCCAGAGGGAGCCGGAGCCTCCAGACCTGACGGGTTATGGGGGATATATAGGTGGCGTAAGGACAGGAAGGACCCGAGAACTCGCTGGGTTTCAACCCGATCTCCATGCGCAACCCAGGACACTCACTCCACCAACGGCGACACCACTCAGGCCATCAGAAGGTGATAGGAGGGGACTGACGGAGAGGAATAGGGGATTGCATCATCTCTCGTACAATGAGCTCATGGATCGAAAGGCGAAGGGTCTTTGTTTTAGGTGCGGGGAGAAGTTTCATCCTCTCCACCAGTGCGCGGAAAAACAATTGCGACTATTGATTCTGGATGACAATGAAACATTGACGGAGGACGAAGAAATAATTGCTTTGGAAGCAGAAACTGAAGAATGCCGCACCCGGGTTCCTCACTTCAGCCTTGAGGACAAGGCTGCTCTTAAAGGAGGCAGCAATGTTAGGATCTTCGGGAGAGAAAGAGAATTATTCTAGAAGGAAGAACAATGGGCAGAAGGGCAGTGTAGGAGGACAGTTAGTTTTAGCTGAGGTGGCCAAGTTAGTTAGCTAACGGAATGTACTGGGGAAGGGGAATATATGAGGGGTGAGACAGAGAAGAGAGAAGGTAGGCAGAAAAGAAGTAAGGAAAGTGTGACAGTAGGGAGAACATTCCTGCTGAGGAGCAAGCTGCTCTGGTTTAGGGAAGAAGGAGCATTTTTGCTCTGGTTAGGGAGTATTACTACCTTACTATTCGGTAGTGATATATATATATATTACCAATATATTGAAATAATATAGAAGAACTCTAGTATTCTAAGTCTGGGATTCTAACAAGAACAAAGTTAAGGGAAAGGAAGTAGACCTTCTCATGTCTCAACCTGTGACTAGGTCCTAGTGCTGAACTTGTGAAAATGCATCCTTAGATATTTCAATCAATCAATTGAGGGCAAGGTGGTTATACATCAATATGTGATAACAAATTATACTGGGAGACCTCATCAATTCCAAATAATAAATTTCCTAAACAACTGAACTAAGGCTATAAGATGATGCTAAGGGAAAGTCTGATGTAGATATACCAGGTCTTGTAACACATTTAAACACTAGGCAAGGCATCCTCTGAGCTGTTTTGGTTGCTTTCGTTCATTAAATTTGAATTTGACCTTCAAATTATTGTTCCTTGAGAAATCTTTGTCTGATCCTTTGAACAGATTTGGGTTTCATCAACCTCCATTCAACAGCGTTGATCATTTGCACCTTCATTGTCTGGCACTACCCTTCACACCCAGGCAAGCTATTGAACTTTTCGTTCTAATTTCATTTCAATAATCTTTGTAAATTTGGTAAACTTTATGTGCTTGAAATAAGCCTTTCTACTCTCTTTCCACATTGAATATTTATGGGAAATCAGGAATATTTATATATGAAGAGCTTGGGCAGATGGAAGCACATAAAATACTTGCCTTTGGGACCAATTGGATATATTGAAGCTGAGAGTTTGCTAGAGAAGATAAAACCTTCACAGCCAGTCATGTCTTAGGTATGATGTGTGATCTATAACATAAATTGCATGAACTTCTGTTGTTAGTTCACAAGCATTTGTTAAAAGGAGGAAATGAATAGCTTGTTTTCCCTGATATGGTTATACATTCTTTATTTGCTCTTCGTAATTCTAACATTTCCCTTTTCCTTTGGGCATGTGGGTAAATGACTTTCTTTTGGTCTTTTGATTCTTTTATGCAGGGTGGTGATCGTATTTTACAAGTATCATCTAGACTCTTCACTTCTCATTGGTACTTGGTACTTTGCAGCATTATGTATGACGCATCGCTTGATGGTTGGTAAATAGTACCCTGCTAACTTTCACATGGGTGGAAACATCAGTTATTGAATGACCTGCTTGAAAAACTAGGGTTGAATCTTTCCTGTTGATCTAGTCAATTGATAGGGTTTTTCCGGGGGAGCAAGGGTCCTTTTATTAAAATACATATCTTGTTACTCGTAATAGGTGGCCCTCCTACTGTCAAAGCTTGAGAGAGATGGTTCCAGATGGAAATTCAATGGATGTTTTTGTATTACGTGTGATATCTTGTTAACTTTGTGTCTGGATTCCCAGTCCATTAACAGTATACCATAAGCATCAGTTTGCATCAGATTGGCTTTCCTCTATTATGCTCCATCAGGTGCAATTTGTCTTCTTACAAATTATTCCTTTGCTGTAAACATTATCAATCGATCAGAAATGGGAAATGACAAAAGGTGCATTTTTTTCTGTACCAAAACATGTCTCATTTTATCCCTGCTCCTTCTCTCCCTAATATACTCTACGCATTTGGAAAAGTCCTAATAACTTTGACACCTCATTATTGTAGAAATGTACTAGTAAACAAAACAGCAAAAATAGTAATAACAAATGAAACAAAAGTTAATGGAAATCAGTTCATAGTTCAAAAGGCCTCTACTCTTGTTGCTCTGCTGCAATCAGTAGATGTGTTGCTTTGAAAGTTCTCCTTCCTGGGGAATTGGAAGTGAAAGTAGACTTGAGGCTTAACAATACACTCTCCTTATAACTTTCACCTTGTCCTCAAGGTGGAACTTAGGAAATTGCTGATCAATGGTGTCATAAGGCTCCCAAGAGCTCGGAAGTCCCTGGAGTCTGATCCTCTGGCTCAGGTACTCTGTACCTAGCCTGTGCCAGAGGATCTGAAGGCGAAGTCCCTACCACTGGATGAGTATCAGAGTAGCTCTGTTGGTTTCTTCTTAGCTAAATACTTAAAACCTTCGCTGACTCCGCTTTCCATTCCAATCCTCTTGCAACACTTGGGGAATCTCTTGGCAAGTTATATTAGCCCTAATGGCAACTTATTAGAGGAAATGAAAAACAGGGTGGCAAAACTAGAGAGCTCGAGCTTGCATGCCACCGGACTATATGCCACTGGACCTATCTTCTAAACAATCGTATATGAGCCGAAATGTCGCAAGTGATAGTTTTTCATTTTTCTTTTTGGCGAATGACTTGCTTCGGTAAGACCTACTTTTGAGACATACCAAATCACCCACTTGAAATGAGACATCCTAATGGTGTTAGTTCGCATATTTCATTTTTCTTATGCCAACCCCGATTGTTCTTTTAGCTCTTTACTAATCAACTTCCTACCTTACATTTGCTCTTCCAAAGTTGAGTTAGGATGAAATTGCATAAAAAACGTAAGTAATTCTTGCAACTCTTCTTAACTAGTTTGGTTTAACCATTTGTCTAAAGAATCTTGAGTGTCCACCAACCATTCCTCTATAAAACTTAGCCAACATTGTTAGAATGAGAAGAGAAGATTTTGGGACCACATGGCAATTTTTATATCATATATGTTCTTGCACTAACGAGTAGTCAAGTTTACAGTCCGAATCAATGCTTTATAAGAATGTCAATTTTGACTTGACTCGGCCTGATTTTAGCTTGGGTTGATCAAGCCACAGGTTAAAATTATTTGGCCTGACCTTAGGTTGACTAGGCCCAATCTGTTAGGTCATAGGTCGGGCCAAACGAAGAGCAACTCGGGCCCAAGCCGACCCATTGATATCCCTAATGCTTAAGGCCTCTTTGATGGCCCTCAATTTTTCATCTCATTCCAATAGTACCATTAGCTCAGTCACATCTAAACATTAAGCAATTGTAATATTCAGTTATGTCGGTATTCTGTAAACTGCATCAATTGCCTTATTTTTTTTATTTTCTTCCCCTTATTTATACTTAATTTTAAAATTAAAACCCAGTAGTTTGATCAGCCATTTCTGATGTTCTTATTACATAAGTCACTACTCAAGAGGTGGTTCAGACTTATTTGGTTAGTTTGAATAAGAATCGTTGATCCATAAGATAGTGACACCATTTTTGAATAGCAAACACTATCGACATCAGTTTTCTTTTGTAAACCAACTTCAATTGAGCTCGCTCATTGAGTGCTTGACTATGAAATCCTATAGGCTAGTTTTTTTGTAATAGAATAGTCCCCACTCCTATGCCTAAAACATCTGTCTCAATCACAAACTACTCCTCAAAATTAGGTAAGGCTATGACTAATATTGTTGTCATAGCCCGTTTAAGTTTTATAACAGCCTTTGTAGCTTCTTTACCGTAAAGGAAGACATTTTTCTTTAATAAATCAGTTAATAGAGCTGTAATTTTGTCATAGTCTTTGACGAATCTTCGATAGTAACCTATCAACCTAAGGAAGTCTCTTAGTTCCTTTTAGATTCTTAGGTATAAGCCATTGTTCCATCACCCTCACCTTTTCAGTGTTGCCTCGCTTACTTGTTTAAGTTTGACAAAAACAACGCTTTTTAATGTTGGTAAATAATCAACAAGCATTTAGAGAGAAAATACCTTTCTCAAGTGTTATGGATGTCGATCCAAAGAGGTGTTGTAAACCAATATATCGTTGAAGAACATTAACACTCCTTTCTTCAATATCATTTTAAACATAAGAATCATCATCAATTGATAAGTGGTACCGGTATTTATAAGTCCAAAAGACATCACAAAAAATTCAAAATGATCCTTGTGGGTGTGAAAAGTTGTTTTAGGCACATTTTTACTCTTCATCCTTATTTAGGAGTCCAGATCTTTTGTCCAATTTTATGGTGTCTTATTATGTCTAATGAATCTCAACCATTTATTTATGTGAGCTTCGCATGGGTCCGCAAAAATAAATGTGGGACCTGCATAAATGAATGGTTGAGATTTATTGGATAGAATAAGATACCATAAAACTGGACAGAAGATCTTGTCGCCTTATTTAGTAATACTCTGACTTCAAATCTGATTTTTCAGAACAAACAAGCTCCTTTCAATTTATTAAGTAACTCGTTATTTTTTGAAATGGTAAATTGATTGGAAATTATTACTTTATTTAATGCTTGATAGTCAATATAAAATCTCTATCTTACATCCTTCTTTTTAACTAACAACACTAGACTCGAAAATAGGCTTATACTCGGTTGAATAATTCCTAATGCTAACATTTCTCCAATAAATATCTTAATCTTATCTTTTTGGACATGTGGATACTAATGAGATTTTACTTTAATCGGGACAGTTTCAAGCTTTAGATTAATATCATGACTTTTATCTAATGTTTTAAAAACTAAACTAAACATCGAATCAGTCAAAGGAAGGTTTAAAAATTTAACCATTATTAAATTGCTATAAAACCAGTATATAGTAAATAAGAAGTAAAATTATGAGAGTAAGTAAAAATAAAATATTTTATTGAAAAAAATACAAAAATGTCTATTAGAAAAATAAAATATTTTATTGAAAAAATACAAAAATGTCTATTATTATATAACGAACTAATAATAAATCTAATCTAATAATTAAAACTAAATCTAAGTCTAATATAAAACTTAAAATAACAATAAAAATCAAAGACATATTTCTGAAGGAGGTTGTATTTCATCATTGTCAAAATTTCCAAATTCTCCAACATTATCTAAAGACTCGCAAACTATACTTTCATCTAAAGTATTCACATCAATTTCTTCTATTGTATTCAAATAAATTACAAATTCGTAACGTATGAAATTATTATCAATTGTAAAATCGAAATACATTATACATTATACTTTAACTTAAATATGATCAAAATAAAATATAAACTGACCATTAGTAGTTGTTCTTAATTCATTCGTTGTGACAAATATATCTTCTTCATAAATTGCCTTTTCAAGTTCATTATAATCAAGATCAGGCAATGGTTCTTCTTCTTCAATCTAAAAATTAGTATAGTCAAAATAATCAATATCAACTACATTATACATTTTCTTTTTACTAAACGTTCTGAATACATAATAAACTAATTATAAAGTCAATAATAAAAAATAAAATAACTGAAAAAACTATAAAATACTTGTTCTTCATTCTCAAATTATAGGTAATGTAAACAAGGTCATTAAGCCTTTGATGTTTATATGAATATGTTAAAAAAACGCTCTAATTACATTCACAACTTGATACAGAAGCTATTTGATTAAGTAATCTAATAACGAGTTTTCTTAATGTTGGAGCATTTCACCTAATAATCTCCACCATTCATATGTATTTAAATCAATAGTTATGAAAAATAAAATATATTATTAACGAGTAAAGAATGAATTTAAAGTATAAAAACTTATTAGAGTGTATTTTTTTCATCATAAGTTCTCTCTTTACTGATGATCAAGCAAAATTCTTTAAATATTCACGATACAATTTAATTCCATTTTTTGCTTGTGATTTCTCTACGATAAAGAAAATATCTTTACATTCAATCACATCAAACAGATAACCCATAATATGATTTGTACATGCATCTCCACTATATATGCAAAAAAGATTGAGAAAATAAATTGTTAAGTGGATCCTTTGCGTAAGATGCTTATATATATATATATATATTGACCAATATTATTACCGAGTAAAGAATGAATTTAAAGTATAAAAACTTATTAGAGTGCATTTTTTCATCATAAGTTCTCTCTTTACCAATGATCTAGCAAAACTCTTTAAACTTTCACGATACAATTTAATTTCATTTTTTGCTTGTGATTTCTCTGCAATAAAGAAAATATCTTTACATTCAATCACATCAAACAGACCACCCATAATATGATTTGTACATGCGTCTCTACTATATATGCAATAAGGATTGAGAAAATAAATTATTAAGTGCATCCTTTGAGTAAGATGCTTATCCCATTGGTCAAGAATATATATATATATATATATATTCTTGACCAATATTATTAACGAGTAAAGAATGAATTTAAAGTATAAAAACTTAATAGGGTGCATTTTTTTCATCATAAATTCTCTCTTTACTGATGATCTAGAAAAATTCTTTAAACCTTCACGATACAATTTAATTTCATCTTTCGCTTGTGATTTCTCTGCAATAAAGAAAATATCTTTACATTCAATCACATCAAACATACCACCTATAATATGATTTGTACATGCGTCTTCACTATATATGCAATAAGGATTGAGAAAATAAATTATTAAGTGGATGCTTTGAGTAAGATGCTTATACCATTGGTCTAGAATATATATATATATATATATATACACAATTTCTCCTTCCCTTTAAAAAGATTTATAATTGTTTTGTAAGCTCTATACATATCATTATATACACCCAAATGATGGCTTCTCATATGAGTCAACAATCCTCAACAACCTTATAAGCAGAGGCACAGTCTTAACAATGATCAAGTAAGCATCCCAAAACATTAAAACTCAACATACATTAGATGGATGAAACTAGACAAAACCAGAGGCTTTTCAACGCAAAAACGATTTAGGAAAAAGCAAAGATGAAGAATGAAGATGAAGAAGGGCTTCGTTTTCGTGTTTAAAATAACACAAAAATGAAGTCATTTGTTCTTTAAAAACTACCTAACATTTGACGACGATTTTAGGAAAACATCGCCAAATGCAGAGAATAAGCGACAAACTCAGAAAAATGTCACCCAATGTTACCCTTTTGGTGACGATCTCATAGAATCATCACTAATGGGTAGATCATTGGTGACAAATAGTGACAAACGTCACCCAAGGGTTGATCTTTAGGTGATGTTTTTCCTTAAAGTCGCTAACTTATGGATTTGGTGATGATTTATAAATCGTTGCCAAATATTTTCATATATATGTATATATATTTATATATTTATCAAATTTTATGTTATATAGAAATTATATAAAATAGTATAGAATTTATATATAATAAATAGAGTTTCGTAGCACCACATTAAATTGTCAAATCATATATTTTAAAAGAGATAAATAAAAAATACAAATCTATGCAATATTAATTAATTTTATATTTTTAGTTTTATAAAATTTTAAAATGACATTGTAGTTAGCTAAATTTATTTCTAGACTTACAATCATTGTCAATATTATTAATTTTGATTTTTAAGAATATGATATTAATATTTAATATTGATTTCCAGTTTTTTACTATATTACAATTATTTTTAATTATATTGTAATAAATATAATTATATATGGTAATTGATATAGTGATATATGAATGTATGGATAATAAGTGTAACTAGTATAGTGATTTATAAATGTATACATATTAGAAAAGTTTTCTCATATATTAATTATATAGAATTTCTACAATATATAGAGTGTAATATATAGGAATAGTTTGTTGACAAATTATAAATAGAGTTTCACCTTTTCATGATGAATTTTGTATTCGTTGCCAAAGTGAAGCCAAAACTACGTCGAACCTAATTAGCCTATCGTAGACATAAATCGTTTGGATAGAGCATGCAAACAATTAAGGGCCCAAAACAGGGCTCATTTTTGCAGGCAACAAAGATTCTACTTACAAAGGAATAAAAATGACAACGTAACCCACAGTTACTAACAAAGCAAAAAATGACAACGTTGTTGTAAGCAGCAAACAAGGTAATCTATGTACAATGGTGTTTTATAAATAAGGTAAATAAACCCCCCCCCCTACTGAAAGAGTCTCCATATGCTTCATAATTAGGGTAGAACCATCAAAGGCGATCTTCTTCTCCAAGCTAGTCAAGTTGCCAAGTATGAGTTCCTCTGTCTTGCTTCTAACCTTTTCTTCTTCTTTTTACCTTTGGTACTTGTTCTGTAATAGGTAATCATATGCTTTCTCTTGGAGGAGTCATAGATCACTCCCATCCCAGGTGAAAGCTAACCCTCAAGGTATGAAATTAATTGATTCCATGACAGTAGCTCTCTCCATATTTGATGAGGGGCCGGGAGATCCAACTCTTTTTATCAGAATAGTGGCTTTAAAGGACAACATACTTAATTCTGCATCCCCTAAACATAGTACGTACATAGTTAAAATTCTCAACCTTATCATATGAAGTTGTCTCAATTAATAGATTATAAAATTAACATTGCTACAATGTTGGAACATTCAAATAAGAAATCTTCTATTCTTAAAGATGTCAAATCACTTATTAATCTGTGGCATGCCTTTGGGGTTTATTTATCTTTAAGGGCGATTGGCTAACATAGAATATGCTTGTGCAGGGGATTTTCGGCTAGTTAAAAAATTAAGTTCCAATGATCTTTCCTTTTTCTGTGAACATTTTGTTAATTGCATATAACTTTATATAATTTTTCGTTTCCTTATTAAATTGTACAGTCTGCTTCTTTATTGATTATATCTATGACTTTTTTTTGTTTATATTGATTTTTCAAAATAAAATTGTTAACATAAATTCATCGCAAAATGTCAATGTGACAAATAGTTTCCGATGGTGGAAATGAGCTTAGATGGGAGGTATCTGGCAAAATTTTCCCTCTTGAAGAACAAATCAATGGACAACAAATTTGCTTATCAAAGTTTAATCACTGCTTGTCTTCAATAGCCAATCTTCTTCTTCAAGGCTTTTTGTATCACCTGAATTAGCTCTCTTTCTTTATTATTTGTATCTTATTTTCTGTTAGAAAGTTATCAGATGAACGTGTGATTATATATAATATGTGTTGTGTAGAGCTTCTTCAAACTGTCAAAAGAACGTACATGAAAAAGGAGGCAGTGGCGATGTCTCGATGGTCTTATAAGATTAGGGAAACTAGTTGTTTTGGAACAATCATCCATTGCAAAAACTATGTCTGTTCATTGTGACGATGATGGAGTCATTCAATCAAGTATGCATGTGTTAGAATTTGGGTTCCTTGTAATTTTTCAAAGGATTGTGAAGAAATTAATGTGATTGCTCTATACTATTTGTTTCTCAGGTGAAACACATGGTACGTGTGGTTCATCTAATTTAATGATCCATACTGCATCTGAAAAATCATTCATTATACGTTATGCTAGTTTAGTTAAAGCCAAGAAGTTGTTGGAAGAGGGTGTCAATAAACTAACACCTGGGGGAAGATCTTTGTTTGTTTCAATTGATGCCTTCGAACATGCAAGGAGTCTTCTTGGGAATCCAGACATAGGGAACTCTTTTACCATATCTACCGAGTCTCATGTCACTTGGAATCTAGAAAAATAATTATTTCTTTTTTGTTTCGATGGAATAGGCATGAAACTTTATTTATTGTTTTGTTTGTAAGAATTGTTAAACTTCTAATTAAAATCTTGTATTATTTACCATATATTATTATATTATATTACTTACCATATATCATTTTTATTATTTTTCTGTAAGAATCATATATCATTATATTACAAACTTCATGTTAAAATTATTTGAAAATTTTGTGACATCATATAAATTTATCACATCATGTATTTTAAAAGAGAAAAAAATAAAATGTATAAATCTATGTAATATTAATTAATTTTGAGTTTATAGTTTCATAAATTATTTAAATGACTTGACATTTTTGTTAACTAAATTTATTTTTCCACTTAGAATAATTTTCAATAATATTAAAATTGTTTTTTCTCAATATGATGTTTAGTCACAAACTGATCAAGTCAAAGTTAGTGAATTCATAATTATAAATAAGAGACTTATTTTGTTATTAAGCATTTAAAGACGATTTTTGCACTTAGAATCATTGTCAATAATATTAAATTTGATTTTTCTCATTATGATATTTAGTCACAAACTGATCAAGTCAAAGTTAGTGAATTAATAATTATAAATAAGAGAGTTATATTGTTATTAAGCATTTGGCAACGATTTTTCACCCATTTGCAACAATTTACAGAATTGTTGCCAATAACTTACCAAACCGTCGCTAAAGGATAAACCACTTACAACGATTTCCAAAATGCGTAGCCAAAGGCTTACCACTTGGTGATGATTTTTTTAATTGTCACCAAAAGCTTGCTAATTGGCCACGATTCTAAACATAATCGCCAAAACCTCACATTTAGCTACGATTTTAAAATCATTGCAAAAAAAGTAACCAAATGTCCTTTTTGTTGTAGTGTTATCTATTAAAGTCTGGTCTTTTTTTGCACATCTAATAGTGTTATATTCAAATGAATTACCTAAATTGGTATTTAGCATGAAATATATGACTGAGGCTTCATACATAGTGATGTGTCTTTTAGTTTACACCATTTCCATTTTGGAATAATATTATCCTTGTTCGCATTGAGAAAGGTATCATATGACCTTAAAAAGAATGAATGGACTGCATAACACATATATGTGGTTTAGTGACCATACATTTTGAGATGGAGAAACACTTTTGTTGGGGAGGTGAGATATTTGAAATCCATATGAGTATAAGAAAGAAAAACACCTTTATTAGACTCATTTTGTTGTTGTTTGGCTATCTTACATATTAAACTGTATAGAGCACATAAGTGTCTGAAACATGTTCTTCATAAGTCCAGGGATGACTCAGCTTGTGATGCTTAGGAAAACTTTACATCATTTTAATTCGTTGAGTTTATGAGGATAAGAGCGGGGATAATAGTTGTTATGCAATTATAGTAAACCTTAAAACCTAGAAAACTCGACCAAATCACACACATCTTGTTAGATGAGATCAACACCAGCTAGTAGAGCCTTGAAAGTGATATTGTTCATTCTTTTCCGAAAACAATGAGATAGGAAATTTTTGTGTGGAAAGAAAATGCTTAGATAAATTATGTGCCTTACTCCATAAAACTTTTGGCTTAGGTAGATTAAAATTAATCCTTATTTAATTGGAATCGTAAATATCATTGAATATAACTAATTTTTTTTAGTAGAAACAACCACTAGCATGTTATCTTAACGTAATGCAAATGATAAAACTTGGGATTTTGAGGATTGAACAACAAATGGATTATAAACTATAATTATTGATCTGTTAACTGTAACACGTAGCATAGACCTTATTATTTGTCCCGGATCGTTCATGAAGGGTTAAAAATGAAAGAAATGTAGAATACCTGATTTTGGTTCCACCTTGACTTCTGAAGCAGTTTTTGTAGCCAAAACGAGCTCCAATCTCCCGAGACCTTCATGAAAAACGTTCATCGACATGTGGTTAACACCTTTTTATAGTTTTCTCAATAGGTAAGCGCTCTTAAAGGATCAAAGGATTCGTATGCTTATAAATGATATGAGCAACTGTAGAAGGCCTTAACTTTTATATATAGCTTCCATATCTGGCCTCCCCATCACAAGTCCTATATGGGTTCGATCCACACTAATCGAGATCTATTTTTCTCCTGGACTTTGATTCATTGATTTAGATCATTTATTGAGTCACTTTATTACTTTCATCTAAATCAAATTAGGTAACTTAACCAATAAGTTATTGAAAAACTGAAAAATATAATTAATAGTTGTCCAACATAATGAGAAAGGACAAAATTATCCAACATTCTTCCCCTTGGACAATCATTAATTGCAGTTTTGATTCAAGTTTAAAAATAGTTTGAAAACTTGGTTAAGTCACGCTATTGTATTGGTACCAAATTTAAAAATTAAAAACATTTGATCCAAAGGTAACGAAAGTCTAACATTTCGTCCTACAAGGCTTTCGATATCGAAAAATATCAAACACATGTGTCAAGTGTGACACAGGTCCAATATAAACATAAATATCTAATACCTTACTAACATGAATGGGAAAATGGAGTGTGGCAAACTGGGATGATACTTGTATAGTCTAATACGTATCATCTTCGTTTGTAGGTCTCAATTTCTCCAACTTTAAGCTAAACTGCATGTGCTAAACTGCAACAAAGAAATCTTGTTTTCTCTTACCAAATGCTAAACAATATTAGAGAAAATCTTTATGTTCTCTAGCTAAATTATAAATTACATTGGAGAACCTTTATGGGATTATACCTTATATTCCCTTATGTCATATCAAATTTATGGACATCCATACTAAACTGTATGTGTCTAAATGACATAGGCTTAAGGTCAATCTTTATTTATGCCCAATGTCATTTAAAATGCTTAAGATCAACACAAATCTTAAGGCTTTCATATGTATTACGACTATACACAAGAACAGTTATTACTGAGGATAAAAAGACGATCATCTATATTAATAAACAATCATAATGTCATAAACATTAAAATGTACAAACATTTAAAGAACTAACTATTGCTGTCTAAGGACCTTAACACGCACATACCAGATACATGTTTAACAAACACTAGTGAGCGAAGTCCTTTAGTTAATGGATCAGCTAACATCTCCTCAGTCCTAATACGCTCCACCTTTCTGAATTAACTCATTTATAGTCAAGTATTTGACCTCTAAATGCTTAGACCCTTTGATATTCTTGTTGTTGTTACTGAAGAACACTGCAACAAGATTATCACAATATAATTGAATGGGTCTAGCTACTGAACCTACCACAGACAACTCAGAAATCAAGTTTCTGAGCCAAACCGCCTGTGTAACAGCTCCATAACATGCAACAAACTTTGCATGCATGGTCGAGGAATTTACTAGTGTCTGCTTGACACTCTTCCATAATACTGTAGCATCTGCCAACATAAAAATGTATCCTAAAGTAGATTAGTGATCATATGGACACATAGCAAAGTCAGAGTCTGTATACCCTGTGAGGTTCAAATAGTTGACTTTTCTATATGTCAATGTATAATTCTTAGTACCCTTTAGGTATTTCAACACTCATTTAACTGCATTCCAATGGTCCACACCTGGGTTAGCCAGATATCGACCCAATAATCCAACAACAAATACAATGTCTAGTGTAGTGCATACCTGGGGAGGGCTACAAACTACACTAGAGTACGAGACATTCTTCATAACCTCTCTCTCAACTTCATTCTTTAGCCACTGTGCCAAAGATAATCTCTTGCCATGAGAGATAGGTGCTATAACAGGTTTACAGTCAACCATATTAAACCTTTGTAGCACTCGCTTAATGTATGCTCATTGTGAGAGGCTCAATGAGTGTTTAGATCTGTCCTGGTGAATTTGTATACCAAGGACAAAAGATGCTTCACCTAAATCCTTCATGTTAAAGTGTTTGGCAAAAGTTGCTTTACCTCATGCAACATGGTCAACTCATTTGACGCGAGCAAGATATCATCCACGTACAGTAATAGGAAGATAACTTTGCTCGCCTGACCTTATAGTAAAACATCTTTCGACTTTGTTTTCTATAAAGCCGAATGAGGTTAAAACCTCATCAAACTTTGGGTACCATTGTCTAGAAGCTTGATTCAGACCACATATTGATTTAGTCAACTTACAAACTTTGTCAGTTGCATCTTCATCCTGAAATCCTTCAGGTTGCTCTGCATAGACCTCCTCATAAAGGTCACCATTTAAGAAAGTGGTTTTAACATCCATCTGATGTAGCTCCATGTCATAATGAGCTACTATTGCCATAATCACTCTAAATGCATCCTTCGAGGATACAGGACATAAGGTGACATTGAAGTCAACTCCTTCTCTTTGAGTGAATCCCCTAGCAACCAAATGCTCCTTAAACCACTCAACTTGACCTTGTGTGTCCTTCTTGGTCTTAAATATCCACTTGCAACTGACAGGCCTGCAATGTTGACGTAAATTAACAAGCTCTCATACCTTATTATGCCTTATAGATTGCATCTCATCCTTCATCGTTTCCTACCACAAGTCCATATAGGGTCCAGAAATGGCTTCTGTAAAAGTAACTAAATCCACAACATGTCTAATATTATAATCTTAATCATCCAAATAGACTATGTAATTTGATGAGATAGCAGGTTGCCTCTCTCTGGTGGATCTATGCAACTGTATAGGTTCTTGTACCTCAGAAACCTCTTCTTGAATAGGTATAAGTCCCTATGCCTGCATAGGCATGGTACTCAGACCTTCATCCACCGGACTGACTGTATGTATTAGACCCCGAGCCTTTTTGCAAGCTAGGATTATTTATCGAGGGACTATTGGCAATTAGTTATGTGTAAATAAGAGAAGAAATTGTGAGA
>JANKOE010000206.1:58990426-59006415 GCA_026284465.1 Erythroxylum citrifolium | reverse complement strand
TGCGCATAGGAGAAATGAGTTCAGCATAGTGACTGATTAGTTCGGGTTCGCCATGGAGCATCTTATGAGCATTTTTGCGATGTTTTAAGGAAATAAAAATGCATAATAGTAAATTCGAATTGACATTTGTCCTTTAAGGGTTCATTGAGCGAACCATTCGGGGTTTTGGCCACGCTTAAGGTATTAGGTTTTCGCTTTTGAGTTAGATTCCGGGAACGGGGTCCAACAGTATGAGGGGCGGATACTTAATAATCGTAGTATCCGTTCTGCTATCTCTTGAAGGATGTGAAGATCCTCCCTCATCATGGACATCATATTCTAGAAACTTAGCCATTTGCGATTCCACTGTTCTGGCCCCATCTTCTCTACAATAAAACCTGTTGCCTTTATAGTAGTCGGGATAACCAACTAAATAGCAACGAGTGGAATGAGGTTGCAATTTGCTCTCATAAGGATTATATAACATCACCTCAGTAGGGCAACCCTATATACGAATGTGTGCAAGGCTTAGTTTTCTACCAACCCAAAGTTCAAAAGGTGGCCTTGGCATTGACTTTCTTGGGACTCTATTCAAGATATACAATGTCGTCTTGATGGCTTCACCCCAAAAGCATTCGGGTAGGTTAGTCTTGCTCTACATTGACCTTATTATGTCCTTTAGGGTGTGATTGCGACTTTTGGCCACACTATTTTGCTCAGGACTACCTGGTATAATGAATTAAGTCATTATTTCAACTGATTCCAAATACTTGGAAAACAGACCCTTTTCTTGTCCTGCAACCCTATGCCTGCCATAGTATTCTCCTCCCCTGTCAGATCTGATAATCTTTATTGATTTTTCCAACTTAAAGATCTTGAAATTATCAAGAAATTCAGACTTTTTCTTAAGCAAGAACATAAAAGCCATAACGGGAATAATCATCAAAAAATATCTAGCATTGCATAACGTGACTATATAGTAACCACTAACATCTGTATGAATGAGGTCCAATGAACCAAAAGCATGAGTTGACCCCTTTTTCTTTATTTTGCTCAACTTACCCCTACAACAATCGGTGCATGTTTCCATATCACTGAAGTCTAGAGTTGGGAGAATATTATCCTTTATCAATCTCTCAACACTCTCCCTGGAAATGTGGCCATGACGTTTATGCCATAACATGTATAATGTTTCCTTTATGAAGGCTCTCTTTCAAGTAACTGTTTTAGCAATATAAGAAGAGGCATACATTTTGTTAGGAGTAAGACACATTCTATATAATTCGTAGGATAAGAACGCAGTTTCGATATCTCTTGTATTGATAGAAATATTTACAACCGAAGTATCAAATACAAAACGATATCCCTCTTTATCCAAAACTGATACAGAGATTAAATTCTGTCTAAAAGACGATATATAAAATGTGTCTTATAAAACCAATACAATCCACGTATCCAGGTTCAAGCCTACATCTCCTACATGCAAAACCTTCACCTCTTTATTGTTGTCAACCATCAGCTTCTCTTCTCCTTTAGTCGGCCTTCTCTTGGATCTGAACTTCTGCATTGTGGGAGCAAAGTGATTAGAAGCTCCACTATCTAGCTACCAAGAACTTGATGTGGCTATAGCTATATTGGATTCATGAATCATATAGGTTGAGGAGTTACCTAACAGTTCCTACTTAACCTTCCACATCTTGTACTTCAGGTAATCGACCTTCCTATGCCTCTTCTTCTTATAGAAGAAGCACCTTATACTCTTTATGTCATGTGAGCCCTTAGCAATGCTGGACTGTCCAATTTAAATCTGTAGAGAGGGTTTCGGTTTCTTACCATTACCCTTAAGTTGTTGGGGCTTCGCCTTCCCCTTACCTTTGGCAGTTGCATACAGAGCTATTTGAGGAGAACTCTTAATCTTCTCCTCCGCCATAACACACCTAAAAATTAAGGCATTGATGTTCCAGGCCTCATCCTGAGAGATGTAGGATGTCGCCATCATCTTAAACTGTCGTGGGAGAGTATTAAGTGCCTGATGCATTATGAGCGTATCAGGAATAGGTACATCAAGTGCCTTCAGCTTACTCTAAAGGTGAACCATCTTGATGATGTACTCTCTAACACCTCCTTCTCCTATGTACCTCATGGAGAATAGCTCTTTAATCAAGGTGCTCTGCTTCGCATGAGAAGACACCTTATACCTCTGGGGAATGTTATCCATAAATTCATTTGCTATGATCGTATCCAGTAATCCACTTAGCAGATGATCTGGGATCGACCTCTTAATGGTCAAATAGCACATCCTATTTGACCACTCCTAGATTGCCATAGCTGCTTTATTAGCTTCTGAGTTGTTATCAGTAAGTGGAAAAGGTCTCTCTATATGCATTACCGTGTTGATGCCAGTCATCTCCAGGGAAAACTTAACATCCTTCTTCCACTTCTTGAAATTGAAACCATTTAAGGTCTCAATCGTGACAACATTGTTGTTTACGAAAAAGGTGACTGCAACATAGAAAAGACAATGCTAAGATCAGTATAAATGTAGGATAACAACGATACTTAAAGCATTAAAGCAGTATCTATACCAAGAATCTGATCACACATATTATGAAACATCTTTGGGAACATCTTTGGGCTGAATACATAATATATGGAATTAGACCTCCACATAAAAGAGACCAGAGTACAAACCATTAACTCTCATGACACTACCAGCTTGGGTGAATAGATCATTTAAACAATGACTTTCCTCCATATAATGCTTTTATGTAAATCTCAAAACCCTATGTAAGGGCAACATCGTTAGGCAGAATAACCAAATATGAGGCCAGAGGTATCCCCCAACATATAAGCAAAACAATCCAAAATAATGACTTGAAAGGCCACTTTGGTGAATACAATCTCACTAGTATCCTAGAAGGTCCACAAATACAAGGGATACGTCCTTAATGTTATCCTCACATTCTATATGGGCATAATATATGTGAAAATCAGCTATAAATGCTAAAACCAAATGCACAGTCAAATAATCACATACTGGTACTGAAAATATTGTCTTTAAATTTTATTTGAGACTTTTATTTAAAAAAATTCTCAATGAGAGTGACCATCGTACTTTCTCGTATGTTAAACTTACCACATGAGACATGAAACCTTAAGTGTCTCCCTTATGTGTAATTCGCAGCATTATTATGCACTTAAAATCAGCTTATAAAAGCTTTAAATCCTTTTTCCAGAATCCAATTACCAACGTAACAAATCCAGAAAAATTGAAAAATCATTTTAAAAATTCCCCCAACTGAAAACAAACCCAAAAGGACCCGAGGCAACTTTATGAGAATTCTAAAAATTTTCCCTTTTTTCTGGTGCTGATGTCATTCTGTAGAGTTGACGTTAGCATAGCACTGTGAGTTGACGTCAACTGGAGTCATGCCTGCTCGTGCCAAGGGACGCATGTGTGTTGCATACGCACATAATGATGCTCACTAGATGCGTACCCAGCATGCACATATGCGCTTGCACTATACGACACATGTAGTGCAAGCACCATCCATGTGAAATACCTTATTTTGGTTCCATCTTAACTTCTGAAGCGATTTTCATGGCCAAAAGTGGCCCCAATCTTCTGAGACCTTCACAAAAAACGTTCACCGACACGTGATTAACATCTTCCTATCTTTTTCTCAATATATAAGCGCTCTTAACTAGTTAGAGGATCTGTATGCTTACGAATAATATGAGCAACTGTATGAGACCTTAACCTTTATATATATATATATATCTTCCATATCGGGCTTCTTCATCACAAGTTTGATATGGGTCCGGTCTATACTAATCGGGATCTATTTTTCTCCTAGACTTGGACCCATTGATTTATATCATTTATTGAGCCACTTTACTACCTTTATTTGGATCAAATTACGTAACTTAACCGATAAATTATTGAAAAATTGAAAAATACATTTAATAGTTGTCCGACATAATGAGAGAGGACAAAATTGTCCGACATTAACTAGAAAAATACAAAAGCACATAAATTCTAGGTAGAGTTTATTATTTATATATAAACAATTGACTCTCATCAAGGCTTATGCTCCTGGAAGTAGGGTCGTTCTTAAGATTTTATAGGCCTCGAGTAAAATTAAAAAAAGGGGCATTAATAAATCGACAATATATACATATGTAAAATTTAAAAATAAATTTTTATTATTAAAGAGGCTACCTTAAGCCCCTCATTGTGATAAAATCTTCATGAATGGAATGGAATGAAATGGAATGGTTTATAATAGAATGGAACGCAAATAAATGTAATATTAGAAAATTGTTGGTTGGGAGTGATAGAGGGGTTCATAATGTAATATAGTAAAATATTGTTTGGATGAAGGGTTTATAAAGTAATATAGTGTAAAGTTGTTTATCATTTTACATTTTATCTTGAGCCCTCCAAATCGGAAGTTTTTCATTTTTACTGTTTAGGATAGAATGAGATATAATATGAAACCCTTCTCTTTCATCCCATCACATGCCATTCCATTATAAACCCTCATCCCAAATGATGGAATAATATTACATTCCATTCAATTCCATTAATAAACCTCCAACCAAACATAGCCTAAGATTAAGAGAACAACTAAAAAAAATCAAATAAAAAATATGTAAAGAAAAACAGATATCTTAGAGGATTTGCCTCATTTTACTCTTTATGAGTGTCAAGAGTAAACTGAGCCCATTATATCTTATTTTCTTCTTTATGAGGGTTCATAATGAGCCCTATTTTGTCTCATTTTATTCTTTTTAAAGGTAAGATTGAATCTTATTTTATTCTTTTTGAAGGTTAAGATTAGATTTTATTTTGTTCTTCATGATACTGGACTTCGAGCAGGTGCCTTTTCTATCCTTGCCTGAGGCCAGGTTTACCTGGAAGTGAGGGCAATCATGCATTAATTAATATATATTCACAAAATATTAACGAAACATGGTTGATGAAGGGAAGGGATGATATGTTCTTTTCGAGTCTGAACTGGACCATGGCCTCCCAAGTACAGCTGTATAATTGGATTCCTTTTCGGAGAAATCGTGTTTTGTGTGTACTAGTTCCGATCATTAGGTTCATATAAATAACTAATTTGCAAAATTGATAGCCTGCTTCTATCAAGTTACAATCTTACAACCGCTAGTCCAAAAATAGATCAAGATAAACGATAAAGTGGTACTGATTCAAATTCTCAATGTCATATAGGCTAAGTTGAACTCATTTATAGTTCTTTTAAAGTTTGTGGAAACTACTATATGTATAGTGTCAGCCTTGCAGGCTTCCTCATTTAGCGAAGAAGACGTGGCAGTGATATAAGGCTAACGTAACATTGTGGAACAGACAAGCGTAAATCCATGTTTTGAAATTTACTAAGATGAGAAGATAGGTTACCATTGCGGCTCACTCCAAGTTTTATAACAGGTAGTGTCAACCACTTCAGCAGGTAGTACACGTAAATACTAGGTCATCCATCCACGTGTAAGCTCCCTAGTCATCCTGCTCTTCTGTTTTGGACTCTCGAAAAACTCTCCCTTTCTGCATTTTAAGGAAAAGTTCAACCATTTATACCTTAGAAACGCTCAAAACATTAATAAGTTCCTGCATGTTAGAGAATGGTTGTATTATTGCAATTGAGTTAATTTTTGAAAGAACAAACCAACCTGCTAAAAAGGGAGCTAAAGAAGTTCATACTAATGAGGATTTTTAGAAGAAAGACCCAACGTTTGAGGAAGTGATCATTGATCAGTTGATTGAGGATGAAGAAGACTTTTATGAAAAAGGGGAGGAATGAAGAAACATAAACCTTAATTATTTGAGGTACATACATCAGAAGCACCCCAAAATAATTGGTTGACATTTGTTCTCAGCTGGAATGATTCTAAACTTAGCTTCAAGATCTCATTCAAATAATAACACGTGACAAACCACCCTTCCCTTTCATAATATGCAAATGCCAACGAGAAATGATACATTGAACTTGTAAAGTTTATGACATATACGTAAAAAGGAAAATGTGATCAGGTTAATATTGCTCCACTTAGCAATATAAAATAGTGGCTATTTATTTAATTATTCTTAGTTTGCCTAAATCTAAAATGAGTTAAGCACAACATTATTTGGTTTCACATTCCTACTTTTTACGTCCTTTGTTTTTTATTTTAAAAAAGAGATAGTTGGTTTAATTTCAATTCAACCGTTTAATTTTTTAGTTCAATTTTAATTTTTAAATTTGATTTATTTATGTAAAAAATTGATAAATTTATTAATTAATCGGTTAATAAATTTTTATAAACTAAAATAAATTAAATAATTTTTTATTTTTTATAAATAAAATAATAGAAATTGTTCAACATTTTTTAAAATTAATACCGGTAAGAATTTGTGACCCAGGGCTGGGAGGGATGCGACGGAATCAAACGAGATTTAAAAAAAAAAGAAAATAATAAGCAAAGGAAAGAAAACATTTTCCACGCCTCTCTCTCGGTCTCTCCGTTCTCTTTTTCTTCTCCTCTTTTTGATTTCCCAAAAATCGCCTTTTATCATAACGTATTCCCGTTCAAATCCTCTATTGTTCTTTGATTTGGTTGTTCCTTTTTCTTTTTAATAATTTGAATCGTTTCTTAATATCGAAAAAGCTTTGTTTTCGCGCTCGTTCGAGATGAGTACGGGACAGCTTCTCAGTATCGAACCTCTAGAGCTCAAATTTCCATGTAAGCCCCACGGATCTGTGTCGTTTCTGTTTGATTTATTGTTATTGGTCCTTGGATTTTATCGTTTTAATTTTGTTTTTTGGTATCTTTACGATTTGTGACTAGTTGAATTGAAGAAGCAGATCTCTTGTTCTCTTCAATTGTCCAATAAAACCGACAGCTATGTTTCTTTCAAGGTAATTCTTTCTGCTTTTTTTTTTTTGGCTTTTATTTTGTGTTTCTGATGGATCTAATTTAATTGTATGATAAGTGGTAATGCCTTGTTTGGTTGCTGGGAAAAAGCAACGGAAAGGAAAAGGAAAAGAAAAAGTAAGAGATGACAGCAAAATGATACAACTTGTACTATGATACTGGAATCCTAAATTTAAAACTTTAGATTTCGAATACTTTTTTTCTCGTAAGTTGATTTTCGGAATTGATTTAAAGAATGATGACTGTATGTCGCTTCTCTGGGATTTTCATCTCTAACAAGTGATGGTGTTTAGGTCAAAACAACAAATCCTAAGAAGTATTGTGTCCGGCCAAATTCTGGGCTCGTGTTGCCTCGAACGACTTGTGATGTCATAGGTGCTCCAATTTGGTTTTGCAATTCTGTCTTTTCTGGAATTTTATGGTTTTGTAACCTTGAGTGTTTGCATTTTCTCAGTTACAATGCAAGCACAAAAGGAGGCTCCTCCCGACATGCAATGCAAGGACAAATTCTTACTTCAGAGTGTGAAGGTGAACGATGGTGTGACTGCAAAAGATATCACTCCAGAAATGGTAATTCATTGTTTCTTTTTCTTTTTTAATTTTCTAAAATCTTGTTTTACCTGACCTTGGCTTTAGTTACTTTGAGTTTTGGAGCATCTGACCTGTGGACGTGTGGTTATCCAGTTCAATAAGGAGGCAGGACATGAGGTTGAGGAGTGCAAATTAAGGGTGCTTTATGTCTCTCCACCGCAACCTCCTTCTCCTGTTCCAGAAGGGTCTGAGGAAGGTTCCTCACCCAGGGGCTCTGTGTTAGAAAATGGAAATGTGAACGGGAATGAGTTCTCTAATGTCAGTACTTTGAGTTTTTAATTTTATTATCTACTGTACTTTTAAGTGTGAATTTTCTGATATTGTACAAATATTAATTGGCATACTTCTGTGTCAATGAATGCAGTCTGCAAGATCATTCAATGAGGGGCATGAGACTCCTGAGAAAACTCAAGAGGTAATGTGCGCTATAATTTGGTTTTTCATTTAGCAAGATAATTTTGGTTGCACGCTTGGTCATGATTAGAAATGTGAATTCCCTTCTCTGATGTAGATGAGTCTTGATAACACTTAATTGCTATCTTTTAAGGACATTAGGGACTTGCTGTTTGGATGTAACAGTTGGCAATAGCCACCCATGTTGACTGTGGCTTACTTTGTGAGGATCTCTAACAAGAGATGTATTATTCGAAGACTAATAGGACATGCTGTTGCTTTTTCTTTCTGTAAATATTTAATTATTTATGTATTGCTTTTCTAGCTGTACCTGAGAAAACAATAGATTTTGAGTGCAAACATGCCCATCTGTGAGCTTGTATGAATATATTTTCAATCCAACCATTTAGTTCCCGATGTTTGGTTGGCCTATCATAAACCTAAGAAGTCTGGTGTCTACTCAATAGTAATGATCTTCTATATGTATTGAAGTTGTGCATTTCAATTTTGATTCCTTAGTCTTTGATTGCTTCAGTGCCTCCATTCTGGTATGATGACTGATCAAAAGCTGCTATATCAGTTAGTGTCCTTTCTGACCACGATGTCTATGCATTATATTTATGTCTCTTCAATGCACCAATTATGCTTAGACTTGTTTACTAAATCAGAAACTCAGGATCTGTACAACAAGGAACGAGACATTGAGTGGATTTGTTGGAAAATTACAATTATGTAAATTTTAGCAGAATCAGCTTGTGAATAAATGACAACTACGGCAGTATAATAAGTAAAAGGCAGTATAATAAGTAAAAGTCGTGTGTTAAGGGCTGGAATTGTGGTTTGGGTTTTTCTTTTACCTCGTTTTTAGTCAGTTCTATGAATAACCCCTGGTTGTCAGGCAGTTGAAATCCAAATCTTTTCAATTTATTTGTGTGAACATTTTGTTTGAAGTTATCTAGTTAGATGTGGGGGGCGTAGTGATAATAATGCATTTTCTATCTACTATACACAACCAACATATAGTAGCCTTGAACACTTCCTCTTCTTTCTGATAACATTGTTTTCTTCCCTTTGTTTTAAGATGAGGTATTTCATTCATTTTATAGTGGAAATATTCAATCTAGTTTTCTTAGAGATGTTCATATAAAATGTCTTGTAATAATATTCACTTATATTATTATTATTATTCTCTGGAATATATTTCATGATTTTAAGGATTACAATTCAAATTTAATAGCCATTCACTCATGCAATATCGTGTGCAGAATGGTGTAAATATTGCTCTCTCTCTCTCTCTCTCTATTTATATATATATAAGAGCCTCAATTTTCCAATCAGCACTGGCTAGATTGCAAGTGTTAGAATTTACATCATGAAGATTTCATCAAGCATATGATCTAATTTCTGTTGATGGCATATTTTAATTGCAGGCAAGAGTCCTTATTTCACAGCTGACTGAGGAAAAGAATAATGCTTTACAACAAAGCAATAAGCTTCGCCAAGAATTGGTAAGCCATTGGCTTTTTACTTCATTTAAATCTTGTGTTTTATGGTGTTTTAATGAGCATTATGTGCATGCTTTGATTTACGTGGTTTTGTCCGTTCTCCTTCTTATGTCAGCCACCCTGATGGTCTCTTCACTCTCGATAATCACTAACATTGATGCACAATTAAATTGATGGGCTGTTGTAATACTAATTACTTACAAGCTTTTACCTTTGGTTCTTTGGTTTCCTATTTGTCTCGCTATCCCTTTTACCACATTATTTGATCCAGATTTATTGAAATAGAGGCCAATTTCGTGATTCCTGAACTTTAGTTTCAGACTCAAGTCACAGATTTAAGGGGACATTAAATTCATCATACACTTTTTATTTTTGCACTATGCATCCCCGTACATTATGAGATTATGATGTTCAGGATCTCCTGAGACGGGAAGGAAACAAAAACCGAGCTGGTGTCTCATTCATGTTTGTCATCTTCGTTGGCTTGCTTGGCATAGTTTTGGGATACCTCATGAAGAAGACATAAAGAGCTGTTCCATTTAGGTCGTTACCGTATTATTCCTCATATTTCCCTTATGTTGCCAATCAAAGAAAGGTAATGAAAGGGAAAGAAGGTAAAGAGTCCGTTTTTAGTCGAGCTTTGTTGAAGTAACAAATTCTGTTAGGCCGCCAGGTTATATGTTTTATTCAATCCAGTAACCCCATGTAATTCCAATTTGACGTGCATTCTTTTTGTAACTTAAAATAGAGTTTTCCTTATTTTTTGGTTCTTTGTTCTCGTTTTTATTTTGTGATTCAACTGGAAGGGTTCTGGATGAACTTGTGATGCAAAATGATTAATAATCTGCATATTTCAGTTTGCTGGAATTTAATTTTTTTTATGGACGTGGGCTGGGTGCCTTGACTCAGGCTCTCCGATAACCCTAGAGATGTCAAAAAGGGCCCGGCTTGGCTCGATTTTGGCTCGGGCTGATCGGGCCACGGGCGGGTCACGGGCTGACCATGGTCGGCGTGACAACTAACCGTTAATGCTAAAACGACATCGTTTTGGAAGTTTTTCTTTAAAAAAATGACAAGCCGGGTTGGCTCAGTCTGTTCATGGCTTGTGGCCTGTCAGGCCATAGGGAGGGCCACGGGCCAGTCAGCCCATGGTCACTATGGCACTGGGCCGGCAGCCTAGGTTGCTCCATCTCTAGGTAAACGTGAGTAGTATTTCAAATGATTGTATTAAAATCTCAAATCTTTATATTATATGTATATTAATATTATATGATTGTGGCCATAGATCACTTGCTTCAATTTGTTTAGGGTATTCTTTCAACAAAAGAATGAAATCTTATGAAGCCATTCGTTCTTCAATAAAACATGGAACCAATCAATCTTTTTTAGCCATTCTTACCTTTTCCCAATCAGGAGGTGCTTTTATGGCTAAGTATCTTTCTATTATTTTTGACACATTGAAATTGATCATAAATTTGCATTTTGTTGTTTAATGCGTCGTTGATTAGTCATTAACAAAAACGCAAGTAATCTTAAGGATGAGCTTATCTACTAATCAATAAAAACGCAAGCTATCTTAGGGATGAGCTTATCCAACACCCACAATGGTATACTAAGGTGCTAAAAACCATACTCCAACAAAAAAAAGTGACTTCAATTGCTCTCTTACACTGTCAGCAATTGAGAGAAGTAGAAGCTTACACATGGGACAACTGAAAGAACTCGCTACTTTCCTACATACTATGGACTTGGTAGATCTTAACTACAAAGGCATACGTCTCACATGGTCCAATAATCAACTGAGTTGATAGTTGGTTAGGAAGAAACTTGACAGATCGTTGGTGAACTTCTTGTGGCTAACACATTTTCTAGATTCTTTTGTGCACTTTGGAGAACCTATAGTATCATCACTGATACATGTGGATCCAAAGAATAGCTAACTCAATAAGAAGAAGAACACCCTTCAAGTTGTTCATTGCTTTTAACAGGTATGGAGGGCTTTCATAATGTTGTAAGTCGAAGTTGGAGCACTGAAGTGGTTTGTTACAAATCTTACCAACTAATAGCTAACCTACGTCAGGTTTGTTACAAACCTTACCAACTAATGACTAAGCTATGTTGAGTGAAGGATCCTCTCAAACTATTTATGCTTACTAGAAACATCAATCTTCAATCATAAAGAATCATGGTATTTGGACTTTTGTAGAGAGAGTTATGATTAAAAGAAGACAGCTTGTTCATAAAGAAACATTAGGAAGAAAATGATATAAACATTGCACTTAAGGATTGCATATATATTCTTCCTATTCGTTATCTTTGACCAATGTTCATATGCATGTATAATAGACTCTTAGAATGATTGTCAATAACCAGATATTGTTGGGACATTGAGGCAATAGCTTGTTAGAGTGTTCTGTAAGTTAGCCTAGATGTTTCTCATTACGGTTGATTTAGTTTTAGTTAAATGTTAGTTATTGAATTATGATTGTTACAATTCTGGACATTGTTGGTCTGAGGAGTTTGATATTCGAGACTGTATATGGAAGTTTTTTTGATTTTATTGTTAATTACTAACTATGTGAATAATTGTGAAATGCTTATTTGAATTGAATTGATTGTGAATTTTGGACAATTAGTTACTGATAGAAGAAAATGATATATGAGATGATTCATATAATTGCATTTGGCATTCATGATGAGATAATATGACTTGTGATCAAAATGACCAACACGTAGACATTCAAGGCAAAAAGCTCGTAATCAGGGCCTAAGGCTCGTAATAAGAACTTAGGGCTTAATGCTCGTGATGTGATCAGGGCTATAATGCTCTTTAAGCTAGCCCGCAGAAATTTGTTTGAAACCCAGGGCGTGAATTAGCATATTTGATCACAACAGAAGGAAATAAGAATGAAAGCATATTTACATTTTCATATACATGTTTGATTAAATTGTATTGTGATTTTGAAATACAATTTGATATTTTTTAAATGTGATATGATTTTCTTGAGTTTTGCCTAAGTTGATGTGTGTTATTGAAATATAACTTGATATTATTGGCTATGTAGTATGTTGATTTGAACGGTCTTATGTGATATGGTTTGCTGAGTACATCGATGATGGTTCACTCATTAAGTTCGCAATATTCGTTAAAATTGCAACGTAGTTTTTTTCAAGTTTAGGAGAGGTTTAAAGTTAGTTAAAGTATAACTCCTATGTTTTGGAAGTCATGGATCAAAGGTCTGATCAGCTGAATCTAAAGAGTCTAGTAGAAGTTTTCATCTGCATATCACAACATGTTGCTACATTGTATATAGTGTGTTAATAACTTTATAACTGATATATGTAGCTTGGTATACTATATTTCTGTATACTAATGTTCGAGATATATGTATATTTGTGTTGAAACTAAATCATTGCCTGATGTACGTGTTTGGTAGTAATCTAATGAAAAGTTGTATGAATTTATTTGTTATCAGATACTGGAAATGACTATGAATGTGAGAATTGATAAATGGGATAATAGAAATGTTTTGCTATACATCTTTACTGAGATCATTTTAGAGGAAAGTTGAGTTTCCTTAAAATGTTTTCACACAAATTAAATGTGGGAAAGTTATGAAATTTAGGTCAAACTCTGACAATTTGTTAATTAAAATGCCTGTGTTATATGATATTATGTGTAAGGTAGAAAAATTCTTTCTGAATTGTTTGCTAACATATCATGCCCATAGAGAATATCCCGAATACTTTGATGCTTTCGGGAATATGCCCTATAAGTGTGGTATGTTACATCAGACTCATTTCATGTTGTAATACCGTATACAAAGAGATCTCCAAAATACTTGTCGAGCGCCTCAAATTAGCTATATTTGGAATTGTGAATACTGATCAAAGTGCACTCATCTCTGACAGATACCTTGGTGATAATGTACTGCTGATTCAAGAACTATTGAAGGATTATACATCGGGGAAAAAAATAAATAGTTGCTTACTTATGATAGAATTCTACAAAGCCTTCGATACCCTCAATTGGAGATTTATTCATGTCTATCTTCAAGCTCTAAATCTGCCCACGCAATTCATTCAGTGGATATTTACCAGCATTTAAACTTCCATGTTCAGTGTACTTGTTAATAGAGTCCCTATAAGGAGGTTTAAAACAGCTAAGGGTATCAGACAAAGGGATCATTTATCCCCTTATTTGTTCACCCTAGCTATGGAGGGTTTTTCACGACTTTTAAATAAGCTCATCCTCTGCAATGGTAGCTTCAATTTTTATTCTTAATGTCAAATGGTTAATCTTACTCATCTCATGTTGCGGATGATTTAATCTTGTTATGTGGAGATAATCAACATTCGGTTAATATGCTTATGAACGTATTAGACTTGTTTCCTAGCTGGTTTGACTTGAAAATTAACCCTAATAAGAGTCAACTTTATATTTTAGCATACGTGAGAAACCCGACTATAATACAAGGCATCACTGGATTGCAAATTTTCTCTTTTCCATTTAGCTACTTGGGGATTCCTATCACCTGCCCTAAGCCTAAATATGTTGACTATTTGCCTATAATTCAAAGGATGAAGACTAAGGTGTTGGCATGGAAAAATTGTTTCCTATCTTACGCTGCTAGGCTCACTCTTGTAATCTCTGTTCTCAACAACGTGCACATCCATTGGACTTCACACTTTGCACTTCCTAAAAAAGCCATTAAGGAGATGGATAGAATAATGAAAACATTCTTATGGTCTGGTCGACTGGACGATGCTAGGAAAGCCAGGATTAAGTGGTGCCAAGTGACCATTCCAAAAAAGCACAGAGGGTTAGGTATCATTTCTATCTCCAATATGCAAAATGTTTTAATATGCAAGAGACTATGAGGCTAATAACCAATCAGAAGGCTATGTGGATTAAATATATAAACGAGATTTATCTAAATCATACAAAAATATGGCAAGTTGATTTTTCAAGAGAAGGTATGATCTCGGATATATCCTTGTATCAAACATTGCATTGGTAATAGAGAAAGGACATGGATATGGTTTTACAATTGACTTCATATCAGCTCGTTAATCACCTCGACTGAATTTCAACATCTTCAAAATAGGATGCCCCTCCATCTCAAAGTTTCTTCATTGATTGTTTATGGAACTGGGCGTGGAAACTTCAGGGGATTTCAATCCCTTATACCTTATTTAGCTTCAGTAAATGCAGTGCACAGAGAAGTTACAATAACTTGGACACTGAATTCGAATGGGAAATATTCCAACCGCTCATGTCATAAGTTGTTTATGAATTTTACCTTGATAATCCTTTGGTTTGAACTTTTATGGAGCAATATTATGCCCGAAGGCAACCTTTATTACTTGGATTGCGATTAAGGATAGGCTTAGAACACATAGCCAATGGCATGGTACTGAGGAAAATGTATGCCTTTTATGTACTAGAGTAACTGAAGATCGAGAGCATCTTTTTTTTATGTGCAACTTCTTTAAGGCCATATGGAGTCGTGTGTTGCACATGTTACTAGAAAATGACAGTGGATACAATTAGGAGCAGGTTCTAAATTGGATTATTAGGAAATCCAAGCAGGGTAGCACTAATTTTATTCTCTTTAAAGCCACCTACACCATTACCATATACAATATCTAGCAAGAGCATAATCGACGACGTTTCACTGATGCAAAATAGGAGAAATACCATATTACCGAGCGTATAGTGAATCACACTAGAGCATGCCTTCTGGCATATGATGCACACACTAATCTTTCCATGGAGATGAAGCATAAATGGTTGTTATAGTTTGGCTTTTGATGTTCATAATGTAGGTTGATGTATTGTATTTCCTACCCTTTTTTTAGTCATATGGTCCATATGATTGTTAGCTTAATGCCATGAACTTTCTGTAAGGTAGATGTAGTTTTATCTATAGTCAGCTTTCAAAAAATAAATGCAAAATTAACCAAATAAAAAACATGAGAGAGTAAACATTTTCTTAATGAGATTAGAATTGCATTTCAACCTCTAGTGGCAAAATAATCACGGCAGTATAATCAACCATGACTTAAGATGATAAAATCTCACTGATCCAATTGAGGCTAATGCCAGCATTCATAGTAGAACCAAAGGCATATAACACCATCCATTCATTCAACCTAAAAGTAATTCCAGCATTATGCCAAAGATTTAGTTGGTGTACCACAAACTACAACCTTCATTCTCTGAGAACTATCTAGTACCAAAGACCACTGTATGTTTGATATTCTTTCAAACAATTATATTCTTAGATGCTTGCTGTGGATAGCCAGCAATGATAAGTAATATTACATCATAACCATTGATCGCGGCTCGTCGTTCGATCCTAGAATTGATCATTGGAAACCGGTCAAAAATAATTTATACCAAGGATTGCAGTATAGGATACAACCTCGGGTCGTCTCTCTTGTTGATCAATGAACTCCATTGCTCAAGATCCCGTTAAGCTCATCTTAGCTTGATAGGATTAGGAATCACTAAGTTTGAATGGTAAACCTTAAAGAACTCTCTTTAAGTCCAGGGTCTTGATTAATGAACTCCTGTCACTC
>JANKOE010000206.1:58976276-58990326 GCA_026284465.1 Erythroxylum citrifolium | reverse complement strand
ATAACAATTTATGTACACTTTGAGGTGTTTATTACCAATTTTATAACAGTTGACATTCTTTAAATTTTGTATTTCTATTCTAATTTTTTTATTACACAAATATCTACAAATATGCAACTTAAGTTCGTATGCACAGATAAAGGAACTCTAGATAATATGTATTTAGCGGCCGACAAGATTTAGTTAATAGGTTTTGATAATACCGACAGATTGAAGAATCCGTCGGTAAAAAACCAGAATTATAAATGCCGACGGATAATGATCCGTCGGTATCTGATGGACATTTCCGACGGAATATATTTCTGTCGTTAACATTCCCTTGAAAATATTGACGGTTATTACGTCTGTAAATTAAACCGACGGAATATAACCGTCAGTGAAATCGGCATTTCACCGACGATATTGTTAATTCATTTTCGTCGCAACATAAGAACAACAGATACAATTCCGTCGGTGTTCCGTTGACAATATACCGACAGTTTATGGACCGTCGGTATATAATAGTGACAGCCTATTTACCGACGGTTTGTACTTTAGTCCTTTACCGTCGGTAAGGCACATTGCCGACGGAAATGTACAATTCCCCGACGGAATAATCCGTCGGCAATAGCCAATTTTCTTGTAGTGTGAGCTTCGCAGCTCACCCCATCATTTTCACTCCTCAGATGCAAAACAAGAAGGTTAGTGATCCTTGCAAAGAAATTGGCATACTCCAAGATCTGACTTTTAGTAACTAAGTTAGTAACTACATTTTTGGATAGCTTTATAAGCATATCAACTTGAGCACTCATTGTATTTTTGTATTTTGTATTAAGCCAAGGGTGTGGCTTTTGATATGAAACTAAAGTTGTTCAAACTTTTGATTTAGTAACGAGATTAAGATATGAAGTTGTTCTCTTTTGTACATGTTTATGCTTATCTTCTTTGTTGAGATTGTATGTATGCTATTGATGGAATATGATGTTGTATTGAACGATTTGTATGAATGTATATATTTTTGTGTTGTTGAATGTTGGTGGTCTGGGTCTGGTCCGAAGGTTTCACCGCGGCGAGGTCCAGAGTACTCTGTGGCAAACCTTTCTAGAAGGATCTCTGCGCTAAATTTGGTGACTTCGTAGTGGCGAAGCAAAGACTTTCGCCGTGGCGAACTACACGAGAGGAGCTTCGCTGCGGCAAACTTGCCAAAACTGACGCTGAAATTTCTCACCAGTTGAGTGGTTTCAACGAGTCTCTCGCACGATCCCTCCCAACCTCCCTAAATGGGCACCTCAGGATTAGGGAACAAAGCCCTGCCCCAACATCTTAACTGTACTATCAAAGTGGACCTACAGAAAGCTTTTGATAGTGTGAATTGGAGTTTTTTGCTACAAACTATGGAAGTCATGGAATTTCCTCATATGTTCTTAATGTGGATGTAGCGCCCCCTTACCGTAGGGTACCTACTGGAATGACCTACGGGCGTCCCGGTGGGTACCTAATTGGGTGAACCATCGATGATGGTTCCTCACTGAGTTCGCAAACTCATCCAAAATTGCAACTTATTTTTCAGGATTGAGAGTAGACCCTAGCTCCAGAGAGACTATTCAAGCCAAGTAGATCTGTTGGCGAGAAAGGCAATGGCTCACAGGTCGGTCAGCTGGGATTCTTTTGGATGACCTAGTTAGGATCACTATCTTGTTTTGATGTACAGTACTTAAGCTTCAGAGGAATGTACAGACAGATATAACTGACAGTTATGTAAATTACTGTGTTTGATAAATGAAATGGAACACAGTTTGGTTTTAAAAAGTTTCAATTTCTTATTACTGTTTTCTTATTGTGATGCCATGTGGAGTATAGGAATGTTTGTCTGTAGTTCTCTCTTATCGTAGGATATGTATCGGAATGGCATATGGGCGTTCCGGTGAGTACTCTACGGTAAGGGGGCGCTATAGTGGATCCGAGAATGCATTACTACTACATCCTTCGGAATTCTAATAAATGGAAGTCTTACAGAGATGTTCAATGGCAAAAAAGGACTTAGGCAAGGGGGTCCTCTATCACCTTACCTATTCCTAATTTGGATGGAGGTTCTTACCCAAATGCTGAAATATAATTCGACTAAGGACCCAAGCTTCAAATTCTATTCCAAATGTAAGAAGATTTCACTAACTAGCTTATGTTTTGCAGATGATTTCATACTCCTAAGCAAGGCGAATGTCCACTCAGTCTCTCTATTGATGAGCACTCTCAATTCTTTCAAAAAGATGTTGAGATTGAGTATTAATCTTCAAAAGAGTTACTTCATGCTTTCAAAAAGTGCTTCTCACCTATCAAATGCATTGACACTAGTAACAGGAATGGAACTAAAGTAGCCTTCTCTCCTTTATTTGGGTATTCCAATCTCATCTAGAACTCTAAGATATTGTGAATGTATTCCTCTCGTTGAAAAAATTCAGAAAAGACTGGGTTCATGGACAAATAGAGCCCTATCCTATGGAGGGAAACTTTAGCTCTTAAAGTTGGTTATATCATCAAAGCAAACTTATTGGCATTCCTATCTATTTCTTTCCAAGAGGCTTACCAAAACAATTGAAAGAATGATGAAACAGTTCCTATGAGGGAAATAGGAATGATGAAAAAGGGAAAGCAAAAGTTAGCTGGAAGGGTATTTGTCAACCAAAAGAAGAGGGGGGATTGGGACTAAAGTCAATAACCAAGAAGAACATATTACTCATGACTAAGAGAATTTAGAGAATCATTAGTGATAAGCAGTCAATGTGGATCAAATGGATTCACATTTACATATTGAAAGATGGGAGTTTTTAGGCTCTAGGACCCAAAGACAGTTATACTTGGTTCTTTAACCAAAATCTGAAAATAAAGGAGGAAGTACAATAGAATATCTCTTGTCAAACAGGATCTGGAGAAAGATTTTCCCTATGGTATGATAATTGGACTGGGCAAGGTGCATTATTTCAAAATCATATGGCAAGAACCCTACTGGAAAGGTTTCCTATGAATACTAAGCTCAAAGAAATTATTATAAATGGAAGCTGGTCACTATCAACTGAGGAAACTAGAATTATGTCCATTCCACTGTTCAGAAGTCTCGAAGAAAAGGATACTTATTTATGAAAAGGGATTCCAGTTTCAGAAATCACACTAAAGGAAGCTAAGAAATTAAGGGAGGGGATATTTAATAGAAAAGAATGGTACTCTATGGTTTGGAACAAGTTTCTTAGACCTAAAGTTAGTTTTCTACTATGGCTTGCAATGTTAAACAGACTCAGCACAATGGATAGGCTACAATTCCTGGCCTTCTCAAAATGTAATCTAAAGGAAGAGACTAAAAACTATCTTTTCTTTGATTGTGATTACTCTAAAGAAATATGGGCAAAAATCTCAAGACTAAGTATTGTTGATCCAATTTCGAACAAACTCTACGACATACTACTAAAGTTACCCTATCTACTTGTATCCAAATTTGACAGAGCAGTGATCTTAATCTCAGTTGCCACATGCACTCAATAAAATGGGAAATAAAGAAACTACAGAAGGTTTGAACAGAAGTCTACTTCCCTACCATTTATTATTGAGCTTATTGTAGCTAGCATAAGAGAGCAATTGATTACAAATCAGTTAAACTCCCTCTATAGTAGAGGAATATCTCTCACATGGAGAATCTAGTCCCCGATCTTAATTACTCAGTAATGCATAATCAAAGTTCATTCTATCTATTGTTCCAGCATTCAAGACCTCATTCATCCAAGAAAACAAATGAAAAGTCACGCCTCTACAAACAAAAAGAAGGAAGAGGAATTCGGGACTCACTTGTTGAAAGCAGAGTAGCTCTCCCTTCTCATATTTCGTCATAGTTATCATTCTGTCAGTTTGCAAAGTTACAATGAGATCAAAATAGCAAAAAATAGCAAACAAAATGAGATGCCTACTTGAGAGAGAATCCCTCAAAGCGCATCGCTCACTCATTTGGTCAGCCATGTCTGGAGATTTAGGGTATAAGGTTAGTTTGCCCTAAAATGTTAAGAACCGAAGAGCCTCAAATGAGAAGATTTACTTAGGATAAACTCCAATGAGTGTGGATAAAGAAGGAGAAGAAGAGAGGGACAGCATCGTCGATACCTTCGCTAGCTCTCACCTATCCCAATCGAGAAGTTTCTGAAAGTGTTGAGAAAGAGGAAATTAGTTATACCCTAATTAGACAAAGATACACTCGAGCTTCCTCTGCGTCGTCGTTTTGTTTAAGAGCCTGTTTGGAATGTGATGAATTGAATTCAATCTTGAGATTGAATTCAATTCATCCGTTTGGAACTGCAAAAATAGCATGAATTGAATTCTTGTATGAATTCAAACCCCACTTTCTTAAGGAGTTGAATTCACATGCTTTTCGTAAATGCAGCTACCTCTTTAACTCACAGCCAACCCATGTTTTTCTTGATTATTCATGTTTTGATATATTTTGATATTTTTTATAATAAAGATAAAAATTATATTATTAATCCAATTGTTTTTATATTCAATTCAATTATATTTTTATAATATAATTTCTGTTAATATATTATTAAATTATCTTCAGAATATATAAACTTCAATTTATATTTGATTTAATAACTTAAAATAATTTAAATAAATAATAAGTTTTAGATAAAACGTTAAGGGTGAATCAATCTGTCCATAAAAATTAGATTTTTAAAATTTTTATATATGTAAATATATTATTTTTAACTAAATAAATTATATCATGAATTAGTAAGTTAAAATTAAATAACAATTTTTAAATTTACACATTTTCGCTTTTGTTTATTTTAACTGGAAAAAATCTCAAACTAAATAGGTTAATTAATTCGAGTAAAAATAATTTTGTTTTGGTTATCCTTACAAAAATAATATCACTTTTACTTCAAATAATTATTTAATTATTAAGTAAAAATCTCATTTTATTTGAATTAGTTTAGATTTACAAAAATTAACCTTTTTTAATTTTTACTCAAATAAAATTCGACTAATATGAAATAATTTTTGATTAATTTTATATATTGTTAATGAGATAATATAAAGTTATTTCTAATGCATATTAAATAAAATTTTAAATATACTAAATAAATTATTTCACAAACTAATTAATTCATAGATATTGAAGACTTTTAAAAAATCATATCCAAAACTTCATTAGAGATCCTTCAATCCAAGCCCCTTGAGTTCAACTTTTATAAAAATCTCGAAGAATTTCAAGAGAAATTAGATAAAATTAAATTGAATTTATATATTGCTCTATTTAAGTGTAGAACTTTATGGATGATGTAACTTGCTCTATGCAAGTATTAATGTTTTTTATTTAGTTTTATGATGTAACGATCTTATGTATCTTTATCACAGGAAGACATTTTAAAACTTGGTATGATATTATATGTAATTTAGAGTGAAATATCAAAATTTGATAATGCCTTGTAGTTATCAATGCAAAAGAACTACTACTCGTTCATGCATTTTTAGCTTCTAAATTATAATAGTTTTCTATTATCTTCATAACTCGGTCTAGCCTGATATCATTTGCAATCAATTTTTTTCTTTTTATTTTAATAATAAACTTTTTTGATGATATTACTTATAATGAAATTGATGTTTATAAGTTGTTCTATGTAAGTGTGAATGTTTATTAGTTGATAAAATTAATTTTTTTAGTCAGGGATAAATGTGTTATAAGAAATAATTGAATTCAATTATAATATTATTGGATTTGTTCCAAACAGTGTAATTGAATTCAATTCTAATATTATTGGATTTGTTCCAAACAGTGTAATTCAATTCAATTATAATATTACTGGATTTGTTCCAAACAGTGTAATTGAATTCAATTCTAATATTACTAGATTTGTTCCAAACAGTGTAAATTGAATTTAATTCCAATCTCATTAATGTAATTGAATTTAATTCGTTAATGAATTCAATTCAAACGTTTCCAAACAGGCTGTATGACTTCCACCAATCTCACCTTCTATAATACCCTCCATCCCTGCAATTAGCTTCATCTCTCTGCCGCTTCCCTAGCAACAATTCTCGCTCCCTTTCCTTCTCAAGCTTTTCCCTCTTTAACCTCTCTTCCCTCAAATCCTCCATTGTCTTTTTGATGCCACCCTTCTTCCCCTTCTCCTCCTTCAATAACCCCTCATCTTCATCAACACCATCACTACTACTTCTACTACGCTTCTCATGATACCATGGCAATTTAACTCCTTTTCCAGCAACACCATACCCTAACCTATACTTCTCATCCTCAGTAGTGACAACCCTTACCTCCTCTTTCTTCTTCTTCTATTTCTTCTTCTGAGACCCATCTTTCTCATTCTTCGATTCCTTAATTGGGTCAAAAATCTTAATCCCTTCAAAAAGATTGATGTGGTTTGTCTTAGGCTCTGAATTGTCACGCTCCGTCTCCAGCTCAGTGGGTGTATTGAGGGGAGCGAGACCGCAGGCGGTCCTGAGTTGTCGAAGGCAATACTAGGCATCGCATTTTCTGGCTTGTTCACACTTCAATTGCTCCTCTCTGGCAGCAGCTTCCTCGTCACGATGGAATTTCTCTCTGTTCTCATAATTGTATACATTCCAGTTCTTTTGAGGAAGGATGTTGGGACCTCCATGCCCTCCCATTGCAATACCAAATATTGCCGATTTGGCGATTCTCTGTTCCCAATCCAATTAGGGTTGAATCATGCGACCATAATATAAATTAATTAGAAAATTGTAACATCAATAATAAGTCAGTGTGTAAATAATACTAAATAGAAAATAGTACCAAATGCAACAAAAGTGCAGATTATTGGATACAAAACTGAGAAAAAAACTTTTTAATTTATAATATAAAATCCATATAGGATAAAGCTCTTAGCGGACAACATAAAATCATGTAAGAACTAGGATTAACTATGCTCTTGCCATAATATATTTACATCGACTGGAAGATATAAATTTTCAATAAATAAATTAATCAAATATCAACTCAAAATTAAGCATTAAGTTTATATATATAATATTTAAGAATTAGTTAGTTATATAATACTCATTTGTATATATTTTGTCATAATTTTTAATTATTGTAAAATATATATAAAACATTTCGTAACTTTTATGCTTATCTATTGGCTTTGTAATTAATCCATACATTGTCCATTTAAATTATTTTGTTTTCATTATATTTGGTGGATAAATCCCTAATTAGGGTTAATGATGTAGTTTATGTTGAATATTTCAATCATTAATGAATGAGTTATTATTTAGTTGAATTTATCTCTAATTTTAATTGTTAGATATATGCCAGATAATTGTAGTTTCAATATTTGGAATTGATGAGGAACTGAAAGGTAAAGTATATTTTGTACAATAATAGAATAAATATTCTACATTTTGAAAAAGAGATTTCCTACACTAATGTGATAACTAAAGAGATCAATTATGTTTAGTGAGTTTGAATGAGTTGAATTATAGATTGATATATGGTGATTATTTAATTGAATATACCTATGTGTTTTGATAAAAGGCATTGATACTTTAGATTAATTGTTATTTTAACCGTGATAATTAATCATTGCATGATAAGTAGAATTCCTTATAAGTGAACTCTGAACCTTAGCATTTCATTAGCTTGATTTTTTTTGCTATTTAATTATCTTGCTTTCATTAGTTTAGTAGTTAATTTCTTTTCATAAATTATGGTTTTATTTAATTTCATCCTTTAGCCATAATTTGGAAACAACTTCTCTACTAGTTAAGAGTAAGGCTGCGTACTACTGGACCTTCCCAATTCTTGCATGTCAGCGAGATTTCTATTGGATGTTATTGTTGTCATTGTTGTTTTGGCTATGATTAATAAAATTTAGTGGTTATAGTCCTCGAGGGATTGATATTATAAATTACTCTATAATTTATAACTTGCTATAATCAATTATATGCACTTACAAATATATCCAAATAAGTTTTTGGATCATAAGAAGGGAGATTCAGTAAAAAGAAGGCAGGAAAATTAAGTTGATGCATGAAAAGGGTATAAAGTGATACATGTGCCGATGTGCATTATAGGACACGCATTAGTGTCAAAATAGTGTAAGGAAAAGTTGGGATATATAACCAAACTGAAACTTGTCTAAGTGAGTCCAAAACTGATCTAAAATAGAGCAAAAGACTATATGAAAACATAAGCAAATTAATGTCAATGTTAAAAGGGTGTTTGGCATCATTCTTATCCTAGACCCTAACCCTATATAAACCCCACTCGAGCTTTCTCAATTGGTTGCTTGAGTTGAGTGGAATTTTGAATTGGCCATATATGTCTATTATAGTCGTTAGTGGTATTTTATGCTTGATATTGTGGGAATTGTATTGAATAATTAGACAACGCAAAAGTTGGTAGTTTGATGAACTTGTAGTGTAAATTTTGTGAATTTGTAGTGAAATATTAGTGCACTCAATTGGTTTTTGTTCTAAAGTATGGCTCCAAGATTGAAGATGACGGCTAATAGGAAAATTTAAAATATAGATGTATCAGTAATTTCTCAAGAAAATTATATTTTGGATTTATTAAGGAAATAAAGATACTTGGTTGCATGCTAACATATACATCACTTGAAGAAAATGCTAAGCTAGTAAAAGAAGGAAATTCTTTAGTTGAAATGGGAAATTGTCAAATGTTTAGTAGAAAAATTAATTAATCTAGCTCATATTAGACAAGGTATAACCTTTGTGGTTAGTAGAGTGCGTCAGTACATGCGTTGCCTGTTTGGAATATCTTGATATAGCTTATCACATTCTAAGATATTTAAAAGCAACTTTTATTGAGGGTCTTTACTATAGAATAAAAAGTAAAAGAGGTATAAAAGCTTGTACAAATGTGGATTAGGTTAGTTCAAAAAGTCAACCTTTGGGTGTTATATTAGGGTGTGAGGAAATTCAGTCACTAAAGAGATCAAGAAGCAATTAATTGTAGCAAAAATTAGAAAAGAAGTCGATTTTCGATTCTTAACGAATAGACTGCTAGGATTGATTTGGATAAAAAAAGATGTTGGAATAATTAAAAAATACTTATCTATTGACAAATGAAGTTATACTATGATAATAAATCAACTCTTGGTATCATTCATAATTTAGTCAATAAGTATTTTATAAAAGAAAAAATTAAAAGGGATTGATTTACATAACATAGGTACATATCAAAGAAGACGAAGGAGTTTGAGATATGAAAATAAGAGAAGCAAATAAGGGAGACGGATTAGATTTAAGAGGAATACCTATAAAGGGCAAAGAAATATGACCTGATATTAGATTCAACCAATAAGTGTTATCCTTTGTAATCGAATGAGAGGTAGTTGAGATGAATTAAAGGATGGGATGTTAACATAGAAAATAGTTTCTTTAAATTTGACGTATCCTGCAATATGGATACAATTAGAAGATAAATCTAAACATAGATGGCCATAATGAGAAGTTGATAGACCAAGATAAACATAACATTTTATTAAAAAAATTTCTTAGATTATATGGTATAATAAACTCCACAATAAAAAAATTGTAGGATTATGATATTTGGATTTTGAACATATAAACAAAGAAATGGTGATATATTTTTTAGAACAAGATTTGTCATTCTGGCTATAACTACTAGTATTAAGACTTTTCCTATTACCTAATAAACAAATTATGATGATGATGATTGATTTAAATTAATAAACTAAATAAATATACACATTAACTAACTAGAACTAATATTAAACTAAGAAACAATCAATAATAACATTAATACAATCTAAAGTTCTCATGCAAACAAGACTTCATACATTAATACAATCTAAAGTTCACTGGAATGTGAAAATTCCTTAATTATGCTAATATCTTTATAAAGATTATAAACAACTAACTATAAGTTGATTAATTGACATCTTTTTCCAATTAAATCCATATAATTACATTAATTGATTTAAGAATTTTTCTATTAGATTTGACACTAATATGAAAGATTTATATCAACCTAGATCTTTAGGATTGTATGTAACTATTTTTGATTATGCTAGACCAATTCGTATAAATAATTTTCCAATCTCAAATGCATGAAATCAAATATGAATTAGTATACCAGCATATATCAATTTAAGAATAGTAAAGAACACACAATCAAAATGTCAATGAAACTAAAGAATACCTTGAATTAAATGACATCAAACTATAAAATCCATCCTAAGGTTCATTATATCTAGGTACCATAAAGTTTCTAAACACGGAAGACATAGCACCAAGACTAAAGGAAAAGAAAAGAAAAACTAAAAGAAACATAATGAAATCCACTTTATATTGATAAAATCCTCTTAAAATGTGTGCTCTTGCTTATTATTTGCTCTCTCTACCACTCTAGGACATCTAATTATACCTCCTAAACTTCTCTCTCACTTCGTCCTTAAGCTATACCTTTTATAGTTTGAAATTCAAACATTGGATGGGATATAAGTATACATTCATGCACCATATCGTGTACTTAGAAAACACACGATCTTGAATCTAAAGTAAACACGTGAGGGCCTAAAATGTGAACATAGGCTCATAAGCATATAACATTTGGTGTATACCTCTTAAACACAAGGGTATAATATATGGAATCAATCAACATGCCTCAAACTCTTCCAACACAATCATGTAAGCTTGAAGTTCATATTCATAAATTGGTCGAATAGCTTCAAATCATTCTAAACTTGTCATAATTCATTCCTTTTGATCAAAATAAGTGAATTATGACCTAAAAAAATATGAATGAATTAAGTACCAAAAAAATTTAAAATGCTCAAATAAATAAGTGAAATTCACTAAATATAAACTTAAAAATATGAACAATTAAGCTCCTATCAAATTCCATTAATGAGAGAAACAGAGGTATTAAAAACATACCTAATATCTTAAATTAAGTGAACTATACGATAATAGAGTCAAATTAGTCTGAATAATGTGACGAATCTTTCATTTACTAATTCCATTTTGTTCATAAGTATATGGATAAGCAATTCAATGAAGGAGACCATTTGAAGTAAATAATTTGTTCAAATGTTGATATTCACGACCCCAATCTAAATAGAGCAATTTAATAAGGTATTAAATTGCTTTTTAACCATATTTTTTAAATTCAAAAAGATCTCATAGACATGAATTTTATTTTTAAAAAAATAATATCCATATGAATTGTGTAAAATCATTAATAAATATAAGAAAATATTTGAAACCATCGCTAAAAGGAACAAGAGATGGTCCCCAGACATCATAATAAATTATTTCAAGAGTTGAAGAAGTATGGTGTTCAAAAATATCCAAAGGTATTTTTGATAACTTTCCCATTAAATGAGTGACAGAGAAGAGGACACATTTTTAGACATAGGCAAATTATTTTCTTGAACAATTTTAGATACTGGGTGTGTTTGAGGATGACTAAGCTTGGAATGTCAAACTTTGTAAGGTGCAGATTTAGCTAAAAGAGCAATAAGAGAGGTAGAGATTGGAAATCGATATAAGCCATGTTCATTGACTCTTTTCAGGAGTTCCTACCTTATTATATGATTCTTTATAAGAATGAAAAATGGACAAAATTCAAAAAAGCAATTATTGTCACCTTAAAATTTTTAATAGAAATTAAAGGCTTAGAGATTTGAGGAATATTCAGAGCATTAGGTAAAGCAAAAGTATGAGTAGGTGAGAGAATAGAATAATAACCATAATGTTAGATGATTAGGCCATTACCATTAGCCATGATTAACTTATCATTATCACCATATTCTTGAGGAAGATTGAGAGCGTAAATTTCTAGTGATATAGGTTGTGGCAGCAGTGTAACCTAATTCTGAACAGGAGAAATAGAAGATGGTTGGCCATACTATGGAGTCATTATTGGAGAAATATAGGGTTGTTGATAATTGATATTTGTTTGGGGAGCATCTGGTCTAAAAGTTAGCAAAAATCTATGACTAAATTGTTGATAATGTCATTTATATACATTATTTGTATAATTGGTGAAGGCACAAATTTGGTAAGTTGGTCCTTTGCAACATGTATTTTTCCAAGAAGAACGAAAATTATTAGGAGAGAAAGAGGGATTAATTGGTGCCCGTGGTGATGGATATTGTGGCTAGGTTGGTGTAGGAAGTAGAGATGGGTTATATGCAATATTGGCAAAATAAAGCTCAAATAAGTAGCTCTTATTCAACAACTCATAGGTAACAAGATAATTGCGAAGCTCATTGAATGTAATATGGATATATCATAGATCGAGACTAGCTATGATTTCACAAAATTTAGACACAATATTTGGAAACTCGATGGCATTAAACTCAATTGATATCAATAGTTTTCCTCCGACCACTAATACATCTGCAAGAAATTTCATTTTGAGGGAAACTCGATGGCATTAAACTCAACTGATATCAATAGTTTTCCTCCAACCACTAATACATCTGTAAGAAATTTCATTTTGAGAAGATATTTGGGTGATAGAAAGATCACTCTTTTTAAGCTTGTTGAGTTCAATATTTGTTTGTAGTTGTTTGGTTTGGGAGAAAGCTCCAAAAGTGGCAAATAAAGTAGACACAACATCTTGTGAAGCCAACACAAAGAAGGAAAGAAGCCATAAAAGCATTATTTGGTCTTTATGAAACCATTCTTGATAGGCTGGATCTTCAATGGAAGGAGGAGGAGCATCACTGTGCAAAACTGTTTAAGGAAGAGATGATTTGGTACCATCAACAAATCCTATTAAATTATGGAAGTTTAACAAGGGAAGCAACTATGTTTTCTCGGGCCAAGAAATTTCTAAAGTTTAATTTGATAGTAAAATTGAGTTGTGCTGAAGTAGTGAGGTTAGATGACAGGGAAAAAAGAAGAAGAAGGTGATTTGTATATTTATATTGGAAGTCTTTCAACTATGATATCATGTAAAAAGTTCAAGAATGATATTGATTTTGTTAATGTCTTTTGAACAAATTATTTATACGTGTATTACAAATAAAAGGTAGATAAAGACAATATATGTAACGCCCCAAATTAGGGGTTAGAATATTAAAGGAAATTAGTACGAATTATGTTTGTTATCTGCTTATGAAGGCATGCATTCATGGCATTTTCCGGATGTTTGATTTTGTTTGTTCTGTCTTGGGTGGCATCCATGTATCCTCCTAGGGGTTATTTGGGTGTTACAATATAATAAAGATAGAAAATGTATAATAATTAAGTAATTATAGAGATAATTATAATCTTTAATAAAAATAAGAAATATGCAATAAATAAGGATAGAAACTTAATATGATAATTATCTAATTCAACTTTATTATCTTTTATATTTTAAGTTGATAGAAGAAAAATATTTTCTTAAAAATTAAATAGTTAAACAAGAGATGTATTGGACTTACCATTAATAATATCTCTTTTGAATTTATTAAGCATTAAAGAACTACTTAACAAATATGTAAATACAATAATTTATCAACAACTAATTAATTATGAAAAAAGCTAGACTTTTTAATTAATTATAATTTAGCTATCTGACTCATCTGAAAAAGTAGGCAAGACAAATATTATGTCCTTGCTTCATATTTGCTTCAAGGTTTTCCTACTTCTATTTCTACGAATAAACCGTAGACAAGCTAGAAGTGGTCTTACAGGCAGAAAAGTCGATATCCATGTCAATATAATCCCCAAGAAATGGTCAGTACCATGTTCCTCTCTCTCTATCTCACAACGCTGAAACCAAAATTGACCCTTATAAATACCATGAAATAACCTAAATCAAAATCAAGAGACTACAGTAGCACTTATGCCTCTGCTTAGGCAAGAGACAATTGGGGCCAAAGGCTGACCTGGCAATCTACTGATGTGGGGGAGGAGCACATCTGCACATGGTTTACATGCCAAGTGTGTCTAAGGCAGACGGTGGTGGGGATGGTCCAAAAGAGACGGTTTATGTAACGCCCCAAATTAGGGGTTAGAATATTAAAGGAAATTAGTACGAATTATGTTTGTTATCTGCTTATGAAGG
>JANKOE010000206.1:58954503-58976176 GCA_026284465.1 Erythroxylum citrifolium | reverse complement strand
TTAAAGCACAATACATCTATCACACAATACATATACTTCATCTTTTTATCAAACATGAGCAAATTTCAAGGAAAACCCAATGTCTTTCATTTCATCAAATGCTCATAGATTCCTTTATACTTTTCATTTTTTTCTAGAAATCATACTATATTTTCTCATTTTATATTTTCTAATTTTCAAAGAAAGTTTGGGGTCCAACAATTTGTGTGAGGAATCAACAGGATCGATCATTGTTTCAATAAATCAGCTTTCCCATTTCCTCAATTATCTAGAAGAAATTATGTATCACCTTCCTACCACCATGGAATTAAGATGGTGAAAGTAAGAGACCATATCCGATCGTTGATTATCCGTAGTCACCCTCTAGTTTATAGCTTCTAAAACAGCAAAAATCGTGCGAAATCTAGAGTTTTGGTTACATTTTTTCTTATGATGAGGATGTATTACATATCCCCGTAAATCATATCGTCATTTATAGCCACGTTCAATGGGAGCTAAGCTCACCAATGTTGGTGAATGAATAATGGGCATGAATAGATAGCTAGTGTTTCTGTCCAATAATTTCAAAAGAAAAATGGACTTGGAAAATGATATTACTATGATGATGCATATCTTCGGATTCATAAGTTGAACTTTAATGTATGGTAACAGCGAGAATACGTGTACTGCTCTTGAAGGAGGTAGGATGAAGAGCTTACTACTAATTTAACTCCACTTCTCATTACGTTATCCTCGCTTTGTCTAAAAACAATTGACCATTAGGTCCCTGAATCATAGGAAGGAATTGCCATACCGTTTGATTACAGTCTCATTTCCAAGTTGCTGTTCTTATTTATTATGGAAAAACAACCCATTTAGGTGACTGGTATGCATGTGTGGAAGTTTGACTAGTCTACCGCTGTTTCATTTTTGGCAAAGGTTAAAACTACCATGCATATCCATATGATCAACAAAAAACAACTTTGTTGCAAGCCATGCAGCAGTAATTTCCAAGTGCAAGGACAAGGGATGGGAGTTCTTCTATCGAACCACATGGAGTAGGACCCCAGCCTCATCAGATTTTCTCTTGTTGATATACCTAAATATACATATTTTACTTTGCCTATCCTATCTACTTGAATAGATAGGAACATAATTTGGAATCCAGATACTCTGCCCAATATTATTCTGTCTTATGGAATCTCAGCTATTTATTTTGTGGGACCCACGCGGGATCCATGCGAGACCCACATAAATAAATGACTGATATTTATTGGACACAATAAGACACCATAATATTGGACAAAGGATCTGGACTACATAATTTGTGTTTGTAATTTGGACCAATTATATAATAAATATTAATCATTATTATTACTATATAAAAATTTTATTTTATAAAAACCTTATTTTTATTATTTATATGCAATTACTAATTTGTTGCATTCCCGTAACTCTAAATAATGTTCATGTCCTATGGTATTTACAATTAGCACTCATTTTTTTTTATTCATATATAGCTCTATAAGTTGCAACATACAAGAAACATATTAAAACAACTTTATAGTTATCACTATCTATGTTCTCTATAATGTATACTCCTAGTGTGGCCTTTTAGGCTACAGTGGATTGATGAAAAAGTGAGAAGAATGAGACAACGGTGGCCCTCGAATACCTTCAATTTCGTTTCGGGGTTCATCATCGAAACACAACCATGTTCTCTTAAAGAACGTCATTCACTGTCATACAAAACCTTCATTAAATGCTCTTGTTGCTTCAAAGCTCTACAAATACTCCTTTTAGAGCCCTAACTATGGACTCACCGAACGACACACCTATTAAGGTTATTCTTCATCTCGTGATCGAGTTTCGTGTACTGTACCATCAAGATCACCAAATAACCTATCAATATGTCTCTCTTCCTAGTTCTTTCACTCCTCATATGCCTTTCAGTGCATGCATGCAATGCTAGATATCTAGGTCTCGTATTTGACGAGGAAACTAAAGCATCGGTATCCGCCAAGGTCAATACGATCATATATGTTTCATGATGCACATTTTTTCCTTTTCAATATGCTATGGTCTTATTTGTTGGTGTGTCAAGTTCTTGATACTAACAGTGCTTTTGGAACCAGGACTTGGGTGAAAAGGTTCCCGACAGGACTTCAGTTCCATCAGAGATCGTGCCTCCAAAATTGGCGGAAAATGGAGACCAAGGAGGACGAAAAACTAGCAGGGATGTCTTAAGCAACCTGGGAAATGTGCTTGGTGCGAGCACGATGGAGATAAAAGTTGAGAAGGATTGTTTGAATGATCATGAACAGAGCAGAATATTGGAAACGTCAGGTTAATTTCCGCCCCTTATTACCCCAAAAGCATCGCAAAATCATTAACAAGTTAACGCATTTGTTGCATCCCTACACATACTGATATACATATTGATATATTAATCTGTCTAGCTAGTGAGAGCTCTCGTATCTTATATTAATTAGTTCTTCAGTGTATAAGTGCAATTTCATAAAGAAATATGCCTAAACTTAAGTCTTCAGCAGCCTTGCAATTGTATTCTTGTTTTAGGAAAGAGTTGAACAGGTTTATTTGTTGCATTATCATTTGCTACTGCTGTTGCTAATGTTAGTAATAAAGTACGTGCAGGAACTGAAGTTATCGTGTCAAGATCTTATCCATGTGAGACGCAACAGGCGGCTAAAGTACAGGTAATCAAAATGTACAAAGGTATCTGAGAAACAATGTAGTTAGGCAGTTATGATTTTGGTGAGGCATCAATAACAATGGCCCATCTTTCCTGATCCTGTCCTTGATGCATGAATCATGGGAGCCATGAAAGATTGCTTTGAAGTAAAGGCAATAAATGGAACATGTAATTAATTTGTACTATATATAGTTCGTTGGTGTCGAAAACTATTCACTTGAGTCTGTTCTATGCTTTTATATTATAATTTCATCTACCCAAAAACGGTATCAAGCGGGCAATCGTGGACGAAATAAGTGTCCGCTTACATATTGTAATAAGTTAAGCATGAATTAAGCCTAAACGAAACAAGGAAATTGATGTTAATTAAGTGCTGATGAAAATATGATTTATGGTGTGCAGGTAACCAAGAATCAAGTACGGTCCATGCTAGCACTTGGTGGGGGTGATGTCCATGAAGCCGCAGAATCTAAGGAAAATGAAACAACGGAGGATATAATAGAGATGGACTATGCGCAACCTCATCGGAAACCACCTATCCACAATGAAAAAAATTGAAACATATATATCACAAAAGTATTTTAGTTGGTTCTGTTCTCTTAACTTCAACCCTTTAAAATTTCCACTCAGGGAAGATTCTATGAAATTGTTAAAAAGACATCCAGCTTGAGAAGGCACTATTTTGCACTCCTTGTGTCAATAATATAAGAACACAACTTATAGTGCCATTGTTTATTACCCGACTATATGAAGCTTTTAAGTATATTCTTCAATAACACTGTGCCAGGACTCCCATCATAATGTTACTTGGGCTTTCAGGTTGTCTTGGCTTTCCGCTTTGCAAATCTTTTAGAAATATCAGTGTGCCTGGAAACCGTGAAGGGCTGAATAATTATCTTACTGTTGGGCATAAAGAGAGGATCAAATCAGTTCGCAGTCGTCAATAGATAATAACGCTTTTAGTTGCTAGATACAATCAAATACATATTGGTTGGTGTTTGGTCTCCGACCATGTATGGTATATAGATAAGCGTATTTTGCCCTAATGTTTCGTTTATTCCTAACTGCTTCACTCTAGGCAGTTGGTGTTTGGATGATGAAGAACATTTTCATCGAGTAAAATATTTTTCAAACTTGAGATACCCTGCTTACAACAGATCGCATAGAAGCCAACTTTATGCTGGTCTTTGAAGTAGGCTAAGACGAACTCTGGTTTCCATGAAAATGCTTGGCAGATTGGATCTACAAATACTACTATTAGCCTAACTCGTATTTTGTCTCGCCTGGATAACATGATGCCAAGCACAAATGATAAGAAACCAAAGATGTGTAACCAGTGCCTGAACCCCACGCAAAGCAACCTATCGAGGAAAAAATATAAAACCACTTCAATCCTAAATGAAAGGCAGCCTCATCAGGGCATCATTGCCAAATATGCCAAAGTTGACTGTGATGTGCAGCGCCATCATGAAAATGCTAGCAAAACAAAGGATCAGATTTTTGTCACAGTAATGTATCATCCAATATTCACTTAATACAATTTCAACCTGGTATTTTCATGGCACGCGAAACTATTATTCCGTGCTCAAAATGTATAGGGAGAAGAGGAAAAATAAAAGGTGATAACAGCAGTCTTCCATTGTTACGATGGAAAATTATGCCCCACAAAATAAGTCTTCTATGGCAATTTTTAACAGTAATATCAATAATCTACTAACAATAACTTATCGGAAATCTACCGCATAAACTCAATGCTCTGAAAGAAAATATGAAAACCTTAAATTTCTTCACTGAAGACTACTAATTTGAAAAACCTGAGTACTTCACTGCATAACGCGTATGGATGTTCATTCAATGGAGTGGAAGCTTTCTTCTACATTTAACCAAAAGATGATACCCGGAAGTTATCATGTGCTGCTACAGCTCACAATAAAAGGTTTCACAAAGTTGATGAACTCCGAGGTCCTTATCCCCAGCTTCAGATCAACCTCTCCACCGCCCAACCAGAAGAAATCAGGATAAAGTTTTACGATTGCTTCATCCAAAATAACCTGCAAAAACTCCAATCAGCCTTGTCCACCAGCAAAAACTACAGATAAGAATGTTTATAATATCTATAGCTGTCTGTACATGGTGGTCCAATGGTCATGAAAACATATGCACAGAAAAGTGTTTTTGCAGCCATACTTGCGTGACTCTCCCGAGTAATATGAACTGCTCCTTTTGACATTCTTAAAATTTACAAACCAAGATGACCATTTAGTCAAAAACTATCCGTCTTCCAAATTCAACATTTTTTGAACAAATCAAGCCTCCACTGTGAAATGACATAGCCTCCTATACGTACTTTTATGTCTCTCCCGAGTAACTGCCCTTTTTTGACATTCTCAAAATTTACACTCAAACCAAGAAGACTGTTTAGTCAAACTTCCCGTCCACCCAACTCAACATTTTTTGAACACATCAAACCTCCACCTTCCAATGACATGTCTCCTGTACATCTGCACATGTGAAATCAGGACCAGACACAAATACAATTGCTGCTGAAATACCCAGCTAGTTCAATTGCAAGAGAGCAACTCAAACTATACTTTGCCAACAAAATCTTTTTCAAGTGGCAGACTGGCAGAACATCATTGATCTTGACCATCAATATGTGGACCACATGATGTGACAGTATGACAGGCAAGATATTTGAAACAGAGGACCACTGACAGCTGGTATATGGTTGAAGATCCGGTTCATAAAATATGCATCCATTTTACTACAAAGGAACTACTCAAATAATAAAAGTGCTCTCCGTTTTCATCAAAATCCATCAGAATCCCACAACTAAATTGTGTATAACAACCAGCCACACCAGCACGCTCAGGACAGGGATAGGTATCTGCCTACTTACTTAACACTCAGGGACCAAGATGTTCAGACCGCATCAGGCAAGACAAGACAAGACATAGAAGTTGTACTGTCTGAGAAAAGCAATTTAATTGAAAGTGTACTGCAAAAGAAGTAGGCTTTACAAAAGAAGTATATTTGAAAGCTGTGAGCTGAAACTACAGAAAAGCATACAAAATAATTGTTTCTATGCAGAGTCTGGTTCCCAATTGAACCAGAGATTATCAACTACTTGGAGATCAGCACCATCTATGGTGAAGGTGGTGCTTACGAATACATCAAACTTGTTATCGAGAAATAGAGAAAGAGACACAAACATGAACAAACTACAACTGTTCATTGCATGTAGGCAAAGAAATGCTCATGATCTAATAATAGTGAGTTACAAAACAAAAGACAAGAGAAAACACTCACCAAAGAGCTATACAGAATAAATTTTTATAGAACATTAATGTACTTGCAACATATTGATAGTAAAAGTATTTACAGGAATGTCTGTCTTCATGCCAATAGATGTTACTGCATTATGCCCGTATCCAGTCAACTCTGCTGAAACCTCCTCAGGAGCAAGCCTCACTGCATAGTTACAAAAGTTTAATAAGAGATTGATTTACTGAACATATTGGTTATAAAGGGCATTGCCAAGCAGAGAATGCACAGACTGAAAAACAACTTGTTTCTTCAGTAGTGAAACAACAAAGTATGTTGAATCAATCATATACAACTATTGTGTTCCCAACGTTACACAGGAATTTAGCCACATGGATTGGATTAATTAATGAAAAAAGAAACAAAGACAGGTATTATTGCATTATTCTAGGCCAAAAAATTATCAGAAATGACCTTGATTGTCACAAAAATAGTTTGTCAAGGGCGATAGGCTAATTTTCACTTTTGTTGAAAACTCATTATTTTGTATGTATCCATGCATAAAATGTTTTTGTTGACCGTGACTCCTTCCAAATTGAAATTTCACTTGATATTACATGGAGCAAGCCTAGAAATCCTTCAGTTATATTTTGTTCGTATGCACCTGAGAGCAAGATCAAGGAAAATTGTCAAGACATCTGACATGTTCCAATATTAAATTAAACCAACACTGACAGCGCATAAGTCAGGTGCATATGTTTTGTTTCAATAACAAGGAACAAATCTTTGTGACCCATGTCTATACACCAGGGAACACTATCCTTGTCAGTCAAATTAATCACAACTTGATTGTTGTACGAGTATTTCAATAGCAAGAGTCAGAAAAAGTATAAAAAATCTCATATATATTCTATATCAATTAGCAATCATACCATATGAGAGTAAACCACAGCCCAAAGATGATAAGAAACAGGGTTCAAATACTGAGAATTGCTTTAATGGATTAATTAATTCATTTTCTTGCATAGTATGTAAATTTTATGACATGTTAATGCAATTTAAGCAACCAGTATGAGAATGAAAGACAAGAGGCGTGGTTAATCCAATCAATGTAAATGTGAAGCTTCACTTTAAGCTATTGTCAGAGTTAAAAAAAATGTAAGAGAATAGCAAATGTTATTAAAGTTTCACTTGAGTAGATCATATGGTTTTCATGGGTATTGCAATCACCCACATTACTCCTTTAAATTAATAACATCAACATGTTTTAAGACCTTTTGGCATCATGAGAATCGCATATGTTGTCTCTTTAGTTTTCTGAACACATAAGCATATTCAGAAGGGATTTGCAAGACAGGAGAGATCAAGAAAACATTCAATCCTTAAATTTTAGGCCAGGACCCTATGTTACAGGGCTTACGGGAGAACAAAACCTAAAAGCTAGGTTGAAGGGTGGGACAACTTATAAGCCTATAAACTTCACATCAGTCTCTTTTATTATCGACGTGGGACAATTAGACCGTAACATCCCATCACACTTCGTAGCCTAGGCATCGGCAGCTTGGCTGTTCGCTAGACCTTTTCTAGCCCCAGGCAAACACTACTATACCGGCATCACCACCCACGTACCTACGGGCTGGCTGTGCACTGGACCTTTTCTAGCCTCGGATGAACAGTGCAATGCCGGTGACACCACCTATTGGCGTGGCACTAGGACTTAAAAGAGTGGTGTTAGCTCTGATGCCAATTGTTACAGGTCTTATGGGAGAACTAACCCCAAAAGCTAGCTTGCAGGGTAGGAGAGCTCATAAGCCTATAAACCCTACATCAGTCTCTTTTATTATCGATGTGGGACAATTAGACCGTAACACCCTAGAATAGTCCGATGCTTTATATAAGCTCCCTGACAAAAGAAGTGGACATAAATCACGACTCCATCAACAAATTAGGGCAATGTGGTAAGGACTCAAGATCTTCTGGTTGAAAGTCTGTCAATGAACCAGTCAACTCACAAACTCCAGATTTTGAATTAGGATCAGAGCTTTTTCTTTCGTTATTATACCAAAGACTATGTACGCAGCTGAGGAAATTGATTTTCAAACTAAAAAAGTGGATGCTTACAATTGAATTTCTTTTTGGCTATCTTGCCATTGTTGAGAGCATACAGATAGTTTTTAACAGCTTCAGCATTGAATCGAGCAGTGTACTGCGGCAAAGCAGAAATGCCTGTATCAGGATCAGACATATGAATCATGTCAAAAGACAATATATTATAACAAAAGTCTGCACTCTTACCTGTATAACGACAACATAATACTTTGAGTAACTGCGGTCGCTACAGTCAATAACATAGGACGGTGCCTGAGTATTAACCTGGTGACAACGAATCAACCTCATTCACATAAATATCATGCCTTTTAAACAATCTTATGATGCTAGTTAATAACTAGGGCATTGTTGGCTATGCTATGCTTACAATAATTAGGATAATGACCGAAAAGTAATCACAGTTAAAGATGGCCCACCAAGACCATGCTTTTGCAGAGGTGATGGATGGAGGCAGCGTCAAGAATGTGGCGACGGGACTCGAGAGGGCAGTCGTAGTAATCGGAGGGAACAGTTTTGAAGGCGAAATCAGAAACTCCGTTAGACCTCAGAATATGAGAGAGGCGGGCTTCGGTGTTGGTGTCACAGGGACAAGGAGCGGAGCTCGGAGGCAGAGACAGACAGAACTCGAGGCTGAATATCCGGTTGAGGATTCGAGTTTGGACCCGCTCCAGCTCCGCTAGCTCCGCTTCCATTTTGCTTGGATTCGACGGTTGGTGTCCGTGCTTTTGGTTCAGTATTGCACTAACCGGTACGCTCCATCACCATCAACGCTTGCGGGCCAAAAATGGTCAGTCCATCTCATCCGGGCCTAAGTGTTTGGTATGGACTGCTTGACCCATTCGAGGCATCGAGAACAAATATCTTTGGAGTGGAGTGCAGGAAAAGAAATGGAGAAAAGAAAATCAAAAGGCTAATATTCAAGCTCAGAGACTTGGACCTCCTTGGTTTATAAAGATTAGCTAATGGAAATCATTTGTGAAAATTGACTAAACGCCCTCTAAGTCTAAGCTATTATTGAATTGGCATGACTGGCTGGCTGCCTCATTTGGAAATACAACTCCTAAACCAGAAACAGCCGCCCACAGCTTAGGCCTTCTGAACTGAACCTCTTCATTCTGTAAGGAAAAGTACGGTACTCATCCTCCAATCACCGCAAACCGCGTGGATTATGTTAACTACCATACCTTCGAGAAATCTTGACCGTTGAAAAGCTACTTCCATAAAACCCCCCACCCCTCCTCATCAATTCTAAAGATCTAAACCTTCTACTTCTTGACTAACAATGCATAAGAGTACTTCCGGTTCAACCTTAGGCCCTGGTGGTCTAGACCTTGCCCAGTCCTTTTTCCGCTCCATCAACAGTGCGGCCCCCCCTTCTCCTTCCAAGCGCAACACCAAAATCTCCGTCATCGGCGCAGGCAACGTAGGCATGGCCATTGCCCAGACCATCCTCACCCAAGACTTGGCCGACGTCCTCGCCCTCGTCGATGCCAAGCCCGACAAGCTCCGTGGCGAGATGCTCGACCTCCAGCACGCCGCTGCTTTCCTCCCTCGCACTAAAATCCTCGCGTCTACCGACTACTCTGTCAACGCCGGCTCCGATCTCTGCATCGTCACCGCCGGCGCTCGTCAGATTGCGGGAGAGTCTAGGTTGAACTTGTTGCAGAGGAATGTGACTCTGTTTGAGAGCATCATACCTCCGCTTGCAAGGCACTCGCCTGATACCATTCTTTTGATCGTTTCTAATCCAGTGGATGTCTTGACTTACGTCTCGTGGAAGCTTTCTGGGTTTTCTCCTAATCGGGTCATCGGGTCGGGCACGAACTTGGACAGCTCCAGATTTCGGTTCTTGATCGCCGATCATCTTGACGTTAACGCCCAGGACGTGCAGGTGAGATTGTCGCTTGAGTTCGTCTCTTTAAAAGTAGAACATACTGATTTGTAAAGTTGAAACTAATGTGGTTTCTGGAAATTTCTCAAGGCTTACATAGTTGGGGAACATGGAGATAGCTCGGTGGCATTATGGTCTAGTATAAGTGTTGGGGGAGTTCCGATACTGAGCTTCTTAGAAAGAGAGCAGATTCCATATGAGAAGGAGACACTTGAGAACATCCACAAAGCTGTCGTGGAGAGTGCATACGAAGTGATTAATCTCAAAGGCTACACATCCTGGGCTATAGGGTACTCGGCCGCTAGTTTGGCTAGGTCCATACTGCGAGACCAGAGGAAGATCCACCCTGTTTCAGTGCTGGCGAAAGGGTTCTATGACATTGACGACGGGGATGTGTTCTTGAGCTTGCCTGCGCAGCTAGGTAGAGGTGGAGTTTTGGGAGTGACAAATGTGCATTTGACGGATGAGGAGGCGGAGAAGCTTAGAGACTCGGCTAAGACCCTTCACCATCTACAAACCCAACTGGGAATTTGAGACTTGTTTTTCTAAAAAGCATATTTTATTAGTAGTCTTTAAGGGCTTGTGGTGTGCTTTTGATGTATTTCCTATGCAATAAATAGTTTTTAGAAAAATATGAAATGATGCAGCATCTTACGATGGCTGGGTTTAACATACTCATAACTTGTATTTTATTCAGTATACATTATCCTACATGTGTTAGTTTTTAATTAAACACCAAAAGAAAACTGATTAAATGAAAATCATACAGATCAGTCAGTTGTATATTCAAGCTGATTGAGTTGTAAAAAATATGCAAAAACAATAAAAACCTACTAAGGCTACGATGATCCTGACCACATTATCACACCTTCAATCTTGCAAAACTCAATTCAAAACATTAATATCACCTAAACTATGTCATCAATTTTAGATCTAGCAAACTTTTACTTTCTAATAATCATAGAATACTAATATTAATACAACTACGTCATTAATTAACGTAACATTATACCTTTTGATATCAATCAAAAAGCTTTTCATTAATGTGAACATCGGTATCTTATTTAAAAGATTAGTAGATATCTCTTCGGTCACGTTTTGGTTTTTATCTGAACATTTTAAATAAAATATTGAGTACATAGGGATCAATAAAACCTCAACAGACGTATTATGCACCTTTATCGATAAATTTCTTTCCATTTCCTTTCATCAGTGATATGTCAGTTAAGAAAATTGACCTTTTGTGCTTGAGAAATGGGCCTGGAAAGGATTTCACATCTTCCTTTACGATGACAATTTATTGGCTTGCATGTTACTGATTCACAGTGGACCCGTTTTCCAGGCCTTGCATGATGTTGTATTGATAGGACTTCTATATTAGAAAGAGATCAAATTAGTGAAGGACATATAAGTAAAAAGGATCCATAAATTTAATGTCTTAAGGTTTTGGATTGAAGTGTGGTGCCAAAGTTCATGAGTATATTCCCTTACTAGATTCATGTTGAAGATCTCCCATAAAAGTGAGCATTTTAGATCCAATAAGTGGTATCAAAGCTGATAGTTTGACAAGGGATGAGTATGGAGATAGTAGTCAGATCCTGTGATTATCTCTCCACCAAGAAAAGTAAGGAGACTCCTAGTGGACCCAGACTAGTGAAATAGAATGACTCTTGGTGATGCCAGATACTCGAGCTGCTAAGAAAAAAGACAAAAAAATATTTTTCACTCAAGAGGGAGTCCAAATCCAATATAGGAGTTCACAGTTGAGGGGGAGATTGTTGGGATGTCAAGTGTGAGTAGGAATCCTATATTGAAAAGATATGGAACTAGTGAAAGACATATAAGTGAAAAGAATCCATAAACTTAATGTCTTAAAGTTTTAGGTTGAAGTATGGTGTCAAAGCCCGTGAGTATGTTCTCTCACTAGATTCATGATAAAGATTTCTCATAAAAGTAGACTTCTCAGATTCAACATTATGGTATGCTATCACGCTTTATTTTTGAAGCAATTAAGCAACTCCATGCTTCTTTTAGGTTTTACACAATATTTTCAAATTCATATTATCTCAATCGGTTCAACCGAAATAATTAGGAACAAAGTAATTTTCCAGTTTAGATTATTATGATCATAGTTATATGTAGAAACCAACTAGTTTTCTAAGCCATAATTCACATCTTAAATCATAAAAGTATATTCTTCTTCATTGACAACCTAGTTAATTCTTTGATCCTGTTTTTTTATGAGAAGTTCTATTGGCTCCTTTTCTAGCTTCACTTTACATTTCTGAGCTTCTCTTTCAAAATCCAATTACCATCTCTCTTCTCAACCTTTCTAATCTCCCTAGCTTTACATCTTCCTTCATTAAAGCCATTGTGCGACTAACAAAAAGCCATGTGTTTGGCCTCACAAAAGAGGAATATTGCAAAGAAACCAAAAAGAGAGTGACGACAGTGTGATTTGGAAGTTAGTTTTGTTTTGTTTCACTTGATCAATAGCACTAAGCCTTGAATTTCTTAAGTGATATTGTTTTCTTTATATGTTGCTTCCATTGCGTGAGGTTTCGCTTAAAATTTTGATCTTGCTATTGTTTATCATCTCTGACTCTATATAACTAGATTTAAATGTCATCTCTCTCTCCATATTCAGAGCATTGACAAAACCTGATAACAGAGAAGAATAGAATTGATATATAATGTTTTCTTGTACATTGATAAATAGCTTTACACTGTATTTATACAAGTCTTGTGATATCTAAGTTGTTGAGATAATAATAGATAAGATACAGAAAATAAAATAAAATGAGATAAAGAAGATAAAATGGAATACAAGATAATGATATATACAAATCATAATAATGCTGGTGAGATTGTAGAGATCTGCATATGTTTATCAGTTCCCCTCAAGCACACAGTGAGTTGTCACAGTGAGCTTGTCATGAAGATTGTGAAAGGTAGAGGAAGATAAAGCCCTAGTCATGATGTCTGCAATTTGATCGCAGGAAGATAGATGTTGAATAGTAAGAGCCTTATTGGTAATCAAATCTCCAACAAAGTGAATATCAATCTCGATGTGTTTTGTACAAGTGTGAGTAATGGAATTGGTAGCAAGACATGTGGCACCAAGATTATCACACCAAAGAATGGGTGTGATATGAGAGAAGCCAATTTCACTAAGAAGAGACATAATCCAACAAATTTCAGTAGCAACATTAGCTATACTGCAATATTCGGCTTCAGTGCTAAATCTGACAACAGTGGGTTATTTCTTTGCACTTCAAGAGATAACGTTTGGTCCTAAAAAAATACAGTAACTCGATGTGGATAGACTGTCATCAAGACACGCAGCCCAATCTGCATCACAGTAGGTTTAAATAGAGAGAGAAGTTTGTCAGGTTAAATGGATAACATAAGTTGATGTGGAGCGAAGGTAATGAAGGATCTTTTTAACAACGGTCCAGTGAATGTCAATAGGACAATGAAGAAACTGAGAGACTTTATTTACTGCAAATTGAATATCAAGACGGGTAAGACAAAGATATTGGAGAGCACCAATAGTGCTTCTATATTCAAAAGGATCAGGGAGAGGGGTACTATGATTTTTGGAGAGAGGAAGAGTTGGGGTGATTGGTGTGATGGTAAGTTTGGATTGGGCAAGGCCTGTGTGGAGAAGAAGGTCTTTAGTGTACTTAGTTTAGGTAAGGAGGAGTCCAGCGGGTGTGGTAGTTGCTTCTATCCCAAGAAAGTAATGAAGAAGACCAAAATCGTTGATAGAGAATGTTGTGTTAAGGTCTTGAATGAGATTGGTAATGAAAGAGGGCGAAGAGCCAGTAATTAGGATATCATCAATATAGAAGTTGTGGAATGAACAAATAAAGACGTGTCAGAATTGAGGGGGGTGAATTTGAAATCAAGTAACTTTTGACTCAAGTGATGAAACTAGGCCAGTGGAGCCTGTTTGAGGCCATAGATAGCTTTATAAAGATGGCAGACGTAAGATGGTTTGTGAGGGTCAATGAAGCCAGACGGTTGAGCCATGAAAACTGGTTCATTTAGATTTCCATTACTAAAGACATTATGGACATCAAGCTAATAAACCGACCAATTTTTAGATGGAGCAATGGTAAGGATGAGGTGAATAGTGGTTTGACTACAAGACTAAAGGTATTAGTGTAGTCAATGTCAGGAGCCTGATGATAGCCTTTAGCAACTAAACTAACTTTATAGCGATTTAGGGACCTATCAGAATTTCTTTTGGTGCAGAAACCCTTTTACATCTAATAAGTATCCTATAAAGACACATTTGGTGGACTTTTGAGTTAGTTTGTTTGCAAGAGTTGTCCCAAAAAAAGGAAAATAAGCGCATCCAAAAACATGAAGGTGTAAAAGATTAGGTGGATCGAGAAATAGGGTTTCATGAGGTGACTTGTGATTGAGGACAAGTGTGGGGAATAGATTAATAAGGTAGGTGGCTATAGAGAAGGCTTTGAACCATAAAGATTTAGGTAGAGAGGCATGAAAGAGAAGAGTAAGCCTAGTTTCGGTAATATGGAAAATTTTATGCTTAACAACTCCATTTTGATGTGGAATATGAGGGCACGAAATGTGGTAAGATATGCCATGGGAGACAAGGTAAGTGGCGAAAGGACCTTTGATGAGTTCAGAAGCTCCATCGCATTGGAAAGTTTTAATTGTGGTAGAGGAGAGGTTTTCAACATTAGTTTTGAAGAGTTGAAGTTAATAAAATACTTGATTTTTATGGCTTAAAATAAAAATCTAGGTATAGAGACTGAAGTCATCAATGAAAACAATAAAATAATGATAGCTAGAAAAAGAAGAAGATGGTGATGGACCCTAAATATCATAGTGAAGAATTTGTAATGGCATAGTAGAAGCACGGGATGATAAAGTAAAGGGAAGACATGTACTTTTACCTAATAAATATGAAGTGCAATTATTTAGTACATGTGATGGCAACTTAAAGGGAAGAGATATTCTAGAGAGTATGGCTGAACAAGGATGACCTAAATGTTGAGGTTGAGTTGAGTGGAAGTAGCATAGAGGGCAATAGGATTTCTGAAGCGGAGTGGGATCTTCATAGGATAGAGATTATTGTGGATGGATCCCGCGAATAGAGGTATCTTGGTACTGAGATCCTTCACAATATAACCAAATTGGTTAAACTCAATAAGACAATAGTTATTTTTAACAAACTTAACTACAGAAAGTAAATTGTCAGTAAGATTAGGGACAATTAAAATATTGTAGAGGTGTAGAGGACGAGTTATAGTAGGTAAGGTGGCATTACCAGTGGAGGATATAGGAAGAGTTTGTCCATTATCGACAATCACTCGATTTGGACCATTGTAAGGAGTTTAAGATTTGACAAGGTAAGGATCGAGTATCATGTAATTGGTTGCTCCAGTATCCTGAAGCCATTCGGTAATCGGACTGGAAGTAAGTGTAGGAGGGTCTGAAGGATTGTGGATGTTTAAGGCAATAAAAGAAGGGGAAAGATTGTTTGGATGAAGTGAGGAATTTGTGGGACAATTTCGAGATGCAGAATAAAAAAATGGACAATGAGCAATAATGTGATCCCATTTCCAACAAATTTAGCACTGAGTTGATTTGTTGTAGGTAAGGAAGCAATATACCAGCCTGTTAAACTTTTGCCATTTGGGGAAGTCTGGAGAGTCATCATTCGGTGGTGTTATGGAACCATCAATGTATCCAACAAGATCAGAAGTGGTGAGGATGACATGGACTTGATTTCGCCAAATGAGGTAATTTGTTGAATTCAATTGTGCAGTGAGGAAATTTGTGATATGATTGAATGGTAAAGTAGGAGAATTGAGGTCTGCCATTTGAGATGTATGTCGGGTTTTGCAAATTTTGGGTTAGGTGTATAGTAGAGACAATGAAAGTACTAGCTGAAGTTTGTGAATGCAAATTAAGTGTGGTCGATAAGATGATTATTGTATAAGCTCTAATAACATGATAACAGAGAAGAATAAAATTGATATGTAAATGTATTGTTTTCTTGTACATTGATGAATAATTTTACATTGTATTTATACAAGTCTTATGATATTTAAGTTGTTGAGATAATAATAGATAAGATACAGAAAATAAAATCAAATGAGATACAGAAGATAAAATGGAATACAAGATAATGATAAATACAAATCATAATAATGTTGGTGAGATTGTAGAAGATCTGCATATGTTTATCAAAACCTAAAGTTTCTCACTTTGCCTCTCTTTTTGCTCCTTCTTCACTGCAAAACTTGCTTTACCCTTCTTATTTCCTTGTTCAATCTTAATGAACCATAAAATTTATTCTCTCGTTTCAGATTTCTTTATGTTTTTGCTTTTGCTTAAAACTTTATGTTATTATCTTTAACTTTCTGGGATATTCCCATCTCATTTTCTTGAAAGTAAACATCTCTGATCTATCTCTTTCTTGGTTCTTGAAGTAAAGAACATATTTTGACTAGTTTGGTTTTCATTTTTCAGCGAATTCAAAATTTTGGATTTTCAATACAATAATATATAACATCACTTAATATCAAAAATAAAAATTAAATCATTGCACCAAAATTTTTGATACATGTCAAACATTCTAGAAAATAAAACCTAACTCCATATAACTAAATTTGCAATAGTAATGAGAAAGGTCATATCTATAGAAAGCGTGTGTTTAGATTTTTAGTGAATCAATATAGGAATTGTAATACCCCTATACGAAACCTATAACCATCCACACATAGACAACCAATTGCCTGTACATACATTCAGGACATGCATTTCGGTTTAATGCTATACATATACAAATTACAAAACTCCTCAATGTTTAACATTATCATTTAATAGTAGTAAAACATTTTTACATTTACATGGTAATCTAAAAGAAAACATTCAATTTCCTTTAATCATTAAATATACAATCATCTTTAACTAAAAACACCTTCCAAAACTACTTTTTCTCCTATTTGTTGGCCTTGGTCCTTGCAGATGTTCTTTATACCTCACTCATATAACTTGGACCTACACGGATTAACACTCGTGCTAAGCTTGAAAGCTTAGTGGGGAAACACATAGTTTGGATGACCAGTCACAGCAGTCATCCGCTAAGCACATATATTCAAGAACATAGCACAAATATAAATAATGATGGCATGCTTAATCAAATAAATAATGCAAACATGCTTCAATATATTTTTTCGTATACCATAAATTCACCTTCAAAACTCAAACATTGAGATTCAACACTCAATAATACAAATTATCAATACAAATGTAAAAGCTCACTCAAATACCGATTATTTATGTTGTCATACTATTTCTTATTTATATCTCTTTACTTGATTTTATGTGTTAAGCCTGCATATTCTCCGTGGGTGTGGACGTGTGCTGTGGATATTAGAAGATATCAAACTGTGGATACTCGAAGGTATCAAACTATGGATACCTGAAGGTATCAAACTGTAGACACCAGTGGTGTCAAACTATAGCCACTATACTGTTACCCTATAGGCATGCCTATCTATCCATAACCAAGAGAATAAAGGAGGCACTATAACATTTCCTTTAACCATTTGCAAATTTCACAATTCATATATTAACAAATCATATGATATACATTTCAAATCATAAAATCTATATCTGTGTTCACACATGCAAGTCATAACTAATCACCATTAGAAGGATGTCAAAATCACACTTGTATAATTGTACTATACACATATGAGCAATACATACGCAAATAAATCATTTATGTGTATGTAAGTTTTCTTTGGAATGCATTATGCTCAATCTTAAATTCCAAAGTTCAATCACACAATTCACATATGGTAAATCCTATTTCATTTATTTCTAGATGTTTGAAAATTTTCATACACATTTATAAAGGTTCGAATAAGATGCGGTAGAAATCGAAAACAAAAACAATGCCATGGTCGTGATAGACACTCTCTCTATTCATACCACTATTTGTTCCTTAATATGCATATAGAAAAAGTTAGAACTAGGTTTTAAGGTCTACTACACATTTTTTCTTTATGCCTATAGTTTCTATAGCACCAGCAATCAGACCATTTAGGCTTCTAAATCATGAGATATAGGTAAAATATCTTAAGCTTATCCAAAATAGAGGCAGCATCATGTCACCTTTTTCGATCTCAATTTACAAGCTTATAGAGCTAGAATTAAGTCATAGTTCCTTCTAGAGATATTTAGCTCTGTGTCTTAGGTTTCATATGAAATTGAAAGCATACAATTTTGAGGTTTGTATGCTGAGTTATGACGCAAAAAATTTGTTTGACTCAAACAAATCCTAGACAGAACTCTAGTAGATGATATTCTTTTGTCATATACAACTAAGTTCATGCAAAGTAACAACAAAATAACATCAAAGCAACATCCCAGAAATGGTTACGCATCCAAATTAATCTTTATATGCATTCAATCATACACAAATATAGAAATCAACTAAGTAAAGTCCCAAACCTGAAAATTAACAAAGTAGGTCTTCTATTGTCTTTCCTTCCCTTCCTCTTTGGCTTTGCTGGACTCACCAACTAAAAACACCAAAAATATACCTCTCAATCCCACTTCCAACCTTATAATTTTATTCCTTCATAAGCAAAGTAAGAAGAGATAAAGGTGAAGAGAAAACCACTAACTTTTACCTTGATTTCCACCTAAGATTGGCTTGATTTCTTACATGAAAAATGATGGGATGAAGAAGGTGAAATGGAGAGGAGAAAAATATGAACTTAGAAACCCCAAAATATCATGCATCTCCCCTCTCCATATCCCAATTCCAGAACTTTCAAGACTCACACATATGCTTAACTCCTATTGGACACACATGCTTAATTATTATTGGTCACACACGTCTTAATCCAATTGGTCCATGTGTTAACTTTAGAAAAATTGCATATTGGTCCTTCGTCTTCCTTTACTTCCCACATTGGCCTACAATCTTTTAAATTAATTTCATTACCCTATGTCTTAGTTTTCTAATGTAATAAATTTCATGTAATTTGGTTAACTATTTTGGGAGTTATACTCAAAACACTACAGGTTGTTCGAAGATAGGGTAATGAAATTTATGCTCAAAACTCAACTTCAAGCCAGAATTAAAAAATCTTAGAGGCACAATAAAATTTTGATTCCTTTATGGAAGTTTTATATTTATGTCTCTAGATCAATTTCCAATTGGAATTACCCAATTTTTAGGTATACAAGCCAAGATATGGCCAAATTACAAAGGTATGTTCGTGTTGAAGCTAACAAATTACCCATTTACCCAAATCTTTTACATTAAGTACCATTATGTCTTTTACTATACGTAGTTGCACTTAATTCATTTGCTATGCTCACTTCTTAATACACCCTAGACGTGATATAATACTTCTAGGGTATATGTTGGGGCTTTACAGGTATAAGGGGGTTTCTGTTGAATTCATTTATTAAAATAAAGTAATACTAAACTATTGGAGACAAATCAAACCAAATAGTGTAAAATTCTAAGGATTAATCAGTGGGTTTCAAATCTAGTTTGTGGTTCAATCTTGAAGTTCACATGAATGTGAACAATCAATCATCATATTATTTTCATAACTCTCTTTGAAGCTATTAATCGCAGATTAATAATAACCTTTGTTAATCTAATTTTTTTGTTAAATCAGAAGAATTTATACAAATATAAAAGTTATGTACATCGTTTGAGACTACTCAAGCAGTGGTCTCTTAAGGCACTAACGGGTAACTCATTTACTAGCTACCCACTATTCATATCAATAGAGACTAGTTGAAACAAAAGCTCTTTTGCTGCATAAGGGGACCAACAAAAGATACCTTTGGATGCTACATCACTTCTTTATATCACACCCACACATCCAAAACAATATAAGCTCTCCAACCAAATCTGCACAGAGTTACCCCAACTTGCCAGACTCATTTTAACCACAAACAAAAACAAAAACCTACAATCCATCTACTACAATACAAGCATAAGAATGCTAGTTCATGTTAACTGACTTGAAGGCTTTGTTTGATCCTGGGAACAACTTCACCTCAACTTCTAGTTCCAAGATTGGATTGCTACCTTTCCTTATGCTTTCCTTGAGGAAACAAGAAGAATTGACTAATGATGTCTCTGTATTATCACTTATCTGTCAATATCTGAATGGTGCTGCTTCCCTGCTACTTGGATCACCATAGAAACTTCAATGTTGTATCTGTGTTGATACTAACCTTGTGCAAACCTAGAATCCCTCCGTAGGTGATGGTTTTCCAACTATTGAAGTTAGTGTACTTTTTCCTTGCATTCATCTTATCTGTTCCGAATAAGACCAAATTCCTTCCAATTCCATATGTTCTGATTGTAACCAAGATGTTTCCTGATCTTGTCCTCTTTGTTGCTATGGAAGCTGAAGGAATGTTGGACCTCCATGTAACCTCCTGTCTGCTCTTCGAATGTAGACCCATATGCTGCTGAGCCTATTGATATTCCTGAGCTATCAAACCTGTAGAAAAAATGTTAGTGAGATATACACTTAGTTTATTACCTCCTCTTGGTGTTTAAGCTTAGAAGTTCCATAACTTGGGAGATTAATCTGAGGTACACACTCCCAACATCCTTGGCTTCATCTTTGAAAGTTCTAGCATTCCTTTTAGACCAAATACGGTAAACAGTAGTAGATAGAAGGGTTGGGAAAATATTAATGTCAGAAGTTCTTGTATTGGAAGCAATATTAAACCAAGTGAGAATAGATAGAAGGTTTGGCTGATTAGGGTAAGGTAAATGAATATGTGAGAGGCATTGGTCCCAAACTGATTTAGAGAATGTACACTTAAAAAACAAGTGGTCAATGGTTTCATTATATAGTGATCCCAAACTGATTTAGAGAATGTAAACCCAAAAACAAGTGGTCAATGGTTTCATTAGCCGAAGTACATAAGGAATAGTGGTTAGGAGTTTGGAGATAGGAAAGTTTGTCCCGGGTTTGTAACTTTTGAAGGAAAGCAAGTCACAGTATAAAAGAACACCAAGGCCTACTACTTTTAGACCACACTAGCTTATGCTAAGGAACTTCCTGTAAAGGAGATCTTAAGAATTTATAGGTTGAATCATTAGTATACTATCTTGTGGAACTAGCTAGGCATTCCAGACAATCAGGTTAGGAACTATTTGGGTGGCATCGAGTTATTTCAAGGTTTCTAATGAACTTTATGGATACCTCTTGCCATCTCCACTCATCATTACTGATAACTTCAGAGACTCTTGTTGTCATTAGAAGCTCCGAGCCATTGATCTCTCTAGGTGAAGAGAAGTTCTTCAGGATTCCTCTCGGGTGCCAGGGATCCTGCTATAAAAGAGTAGAAATATCATTGCCAATCCTAAATTTGAATTGGTTCCCTATTTTGTTCCTCACAAATAAAATTTTTCTCCAACTCTATAAACTATTATAGGTAGGTTGGGTACTCCAAAAGTTTTTCCTTCTCAGTATGATGGTATGCACCTACTTTACCCACAAAACCTCCTTATCTTCAAACAAATTCCAATTCTGTTTCCCTAATAGGACATGATTCCATGTAGTCAATGTTAAGTCAAAACTGACTTTACGAAGTTGAATAATTTTGATGACAAACAAAGCAACAGATAAATGAAAAGCAGTTGAAAAATACCTTAACAAAAATCAGACGAAGCA
>JANKOE010000206.1:58943668-58954403 GCA_026284465.1 Erythroxylum citrifolium | reverse complement strand
ATAAAGATAAGGATATTTTTGTCTTTTTGTTAGTTATTCCTTTCCTATTCCAAGTTTATATTTTCTAACCAAACAATAGAATAGAAATTCTTTATCTATTCCAATCCTTGAACCAAACAAAGTAATACCCATTCTATTCTATTCCTCATCTTTTCTATTCCAAAGAATAACTATTCTATTCCTTGTCTATTCCATTCCGTGAACCAAACAGGCCATTAGGGAATCAAATTATATCAGATGATTAATCAAATTCAATTTAAATTACGCATTAACTCGATCTAAAAATAACTTAAAAACTTACTAATTTTTTACCTATCAGTTTATGTTATTGAATTCAACTAGAGAAAGAGTAAAATGAGACAACAGAAGCAGATGACAACATCTGGATTGGAGCAACAAGAGTGAAAGGAAAAAATGAGTTATCTTATCTCTATCAATAACCCATAGATAAGCGAAGAATTTGAATTTGTTAATCACGTATTATATACTTTGATCCTTTCCATATAAAATCAGCCCATTCCTAGCTAAATAAATATGCAAAGAAGAAGCTTGAGCTGCGGTTATCCATCTTTTAGTTAACTTCTTGCCAGAGATCATGACTGTTTCCTATCTCGATGCCTTAGCTTGCAAGTAGTATATGCTGTCATAATGTAAATTATATTCGGGGTAAATTGGAAGTACGCAGTGTAATTTATTTTTGCGAAGCAAGTACAATAGCAGGTAATGTATTTAAACATTTCATCAAGATGGCAAAGCTTTGATCCTCATGCTTGCTTGCTGTAAGTGCTATTAATGAAATTACGTTCTAAGTAAATTAATATATAGTTAATTTCTTCAAGATCAAAGATATATAGAAGCTTTTTCTTAGTTTCAAACTCACACTTATCTCGACTGTATAGTTTTTATACAGAAACGCAAGGAACAAAATTATGAAGAAGGATTTATATTTTGTGAAAACGTCGCAATTTTGCAACGATTCGTGCAACAAAATTTTGTCGTTGTTGCTAAAACTGGTTAGCAACGAATTTAGGACTTTTAGCCCCTTATGTTGTATTAAGTGTAATGTATTTTATCATTTTATTTTTGTGAAGCGAAAACAATAGCAGGTAACGTATTTAAACATTCCATCAAGATGGGAAAGTTTTGATCTCATGGTTACTTGCTGTAAGTGCTATTAATGAAACTACGTTCTAAGTTAATTAGCAGTTTCTTCAAAATCAAAGATATATAGAAGCTTATTCTTAGTTTCAAACTCTCAACTATCTGATTTATCTCCTCCATGCTCTTGGAATTAATTATCTAGGTCATCCATCGACTGTACAGTCTTTATACAGAAAGACAAGGAACAAATTAAGTAGAAGGATTTGTATTAAAGATACTGATAAGGGTACAGTCAATAAGAGTAAGCACGTATTGCATGCAGAAGCAACAAAGTAAATGCTCGACTCTTGTTGACGGCCTATTATTTAACTGCCTGCTTTATTTAATGTAGGCTACAGTGTCTGTGGCTTATGTATGCCAATGGAGGAGCCAAAAAGTAGCCTAAAAGGCAGTAAGCGAAAAAGAACATAAAAAAGAAACGAAACCAGGACATGCCCGATCGATCAGAGCTAAGGACATGTTAATGGGGCATTGTAGGGGACTTTACATGTATCCAGAATTGCCGTAACTGAAACAACAACACTAGTAAGCGGGTTCAGGATGCCCAGGAGACCACCGGGGGCGCACTGCTGGCAGAGGCAAGGGATATTGACTTTGGCAAGAACCCTAAGGTCGACGCAGCAAGCACTGTTTTCTTGAAGGAGTAGTTCGCCAAGAAGCCCAAAAATATTATTGCAATTAACGAGGGCGTTGAGGTCAACGGTAGCACATATTTGTGCATTTGCAGAGATGGCCAAGCTGCTGACCAGAAGGACAGAGAGGAGAAGGGCAGTTGATTTGGTTGAGGCCATTTCTAGCTAGCTAGAGAGATATGATCTGATCAATAACACAATATTTGTTGCTTGAGATCGCTGTGATGAAATTGGTGGGAGTGGCCCAAGGCTTTTATAGTGGGAGATTGAGGGACAACTTGATTTTAATTAATTGATTTAAATGGACACGAACGAAGCACCACCTTCAATGCAGCTCAAACGGGACTATTTATGGATGCCTTTCTTTTATTAAAAGAAGGTACGTTGAGTATGCGCGCGGATCTGAGATTTGGGGAATCAAACTCATGAGGGCGTTCCTCTAGTACTATTTTTTTTTTATTTCTCCCACTAATCAAGTGTTTCCTCTTCTCATCCTAAGTTTATGTTCAATGACAAATTATGAATTAAATTGACCTCCATGATCACTAAATTATAGCACAAAAGAAATGACAACATATTGTGTATCCAACTCCTAACCAAAATGGCTTTTCTGATGCATTATATAGTATGCCTCATAGATAAATATACACATATATAGGACATTAACCTGAATAACATATTTTATATTGCAGGGCTATTGTATTTATATGAATAATTACACATTAGAATAAATTAATTAATAAATAACAAAAATTATAAAGGATACTCGAACTCTTAATATATACTACTTGCAGCATTTCTGTTGAACTAACCCATTATTCTTGTCCAGAGCATGACCTTGGATTCCATAATACTAGCTTGTGAATAAGGGATAAATTGCATTTATTTCTTCAGTAAAATTAACGTTGATTATCTCCCTCCATCCTCGTGGATTACTTGAATCTGTTTTTATGAAAGTTCGCACATTGTGAGTCTGAATGATTTGTGTTAAATTTATGATAGATTGTTAATGATATGGCTTAAGCTCACTCATCGGACTAATGATATAATATATGTGAAATACACCTTGAATTTTGGTGAGAAATAAATTACATAAGTAAATCCACATTGAATAGTAACATGGTATCGACATTTGACTTGTACTAGTTAGAGAGACTAAAAAGTTACAAGCGGAGGCTAATTTCAAGAGTGGGTTAGAAACCGAGCTTCTGATACAAAATCTGAAGACGGACAAAAACAGAACTTTACCAACTTTAGGCATTTATGGAAGTAGAATTTCACTGTCCATACATATCTTACATGTAATCTTAGATTATAAGTATCTTGAGTAGAGTTTTATATGATAGGGTTGTTGTCATACTATTCTCTTCTAATTGCTCTCAAGGCAATAAAAGAAATATATCTCTATGCTCATAGATGTAAGTCACATATTGACCTAACCATATAAATTTTATATTTTTTCTTTGTTTATTTTCTTCTTAAATTATTATGTTTACATGACAATTGATATTAAGGCCTAGATCTTTCTTCTTTTTGTTGTTGCAAATTTAAGGTTATTATCATAATTTTGATATTGAGAAATTCAATAGATCAAATGATTTTAGTATATGGAAGGTAAAGATGAGGGTGCTTCTTGTTCAACGGAGATGTACAACAACACTAGAAGGAGGAAAAAAATTGTTAAAAGAATGTTGAGACGTTTGAGAAGGAAGATATCATGGGAAAGGCATATAGTGCTATATTGTTGAATTTTGGTGACAAGGTCTTCAAAGAGTTGGTTGATGAAATAACTATTGCATTATTACAGAAAAGACATGATTTTAAATATCAAAATAAATCTCAAATGAACTGACTATATCAATTCCAAGGTTTGCATATCTCGATGATGACATAAAGTACACATGTGAAAGATCACATTGATAATTTTTATTAAATTATCTTAGATTTACAAAGTGTTGGAGTAAAAATTAAGTATGAGGATCAAGTTATAATTCTTATGTGTTCCTTTCCTAATTCATATGAAAACTTTATTGATATCGACTTGTGTGGTAGAGAGACTATTTATGTCATTGATATGAAGGATGATATGTAGTTAAAAGAATTGAAGAAAAAGGCCTTGGATATATAGGAAGATAATCAAATTTGGGTTTGGTTGTTAGTAAAGATAAGAGAAAGGAAGGAGATTTTAGAAACAGGAGTAAGTCATGATCTAAATTTAAGGCTAAAAATGATTAATGCTTTAACCATAAAGAAAAAGGTCACTTTAAAAGGGACTATCCACAAAGAGAGAAGGGAAACAAGAAAAGAGAAAAAGAATGTGTTGTTATAGTACAGGAGAGTTTAAATAAAGAGAATAGAAAAGGCAATAATGTTTTGAATGTGAGTAGCTATGATTATGCAAATTAGTATATGATATTGCCACATCTTATCATATGACTTTCAATAAGGACTAGTTTTTATATTAAAAAATGAAATGGTGTCATTAGGTTGGCTGATAATGCAGAGCATGCTTTTAGTGGTAATGGTTTAGTGCAGATCTAACTACATGATAGTAATGTCAGAACATTGGATCTTGGTATGTTCTTATAATCTAATTTCTATGGGTATTCTTAATAGTTGAACATATAAGTTTCTTATGGTGATGGATAGCTTAAAGTGTTAAAAGGTACTATAACTGTAATAAAAGAAAAATTACAATATCTAATTTATGTCTTAATAAGAAAATTAGTAATAGGATTAGTGGTTGGCTCTCACTCATTAGGATAAAATGATGACAGTATAGAGTTATGGCATCATATATTAAGCCACATCAAAGAGTAAAGACATGAAATTTTGAATAAGAAACAATTTTTAGATGGAGTTGTATCTAGGAATATCAAAGTATACAGGTCTTATCTTATAGGTAAGTAGTGTAAGGTTGAATTCAATTTTGTAAAGCATATTTCAATTAACAATCTTGATTATATTTATTAAGATCTATGGGGTCTTGCTCCGATTCAATCTCATAAAGGATGCAATTACTCTATCACATTCATTCATGATTATTTGAGAAAATTTTAGGGGAATTTTCTAAAATTAAAGGATGAAGTGTTTAGAAAGTTTGAGGAGCGTAAACTATGGCCAAAAAACATATTAAAAAAAGCCAAGACACTTAAATAGGTAATGGATTAAAATTTATAACAAACCATTTAATGAATTTTACAAGAAGGAAGGTATAATGAGTCATCACATTATACTCTATACACTATAACATAATAGAATTGCATAATGGATGATCCAAACACTTATTTTTACAAAACATGTTCATTATTTCCTACACTAAAAAAATAATTTACACATATTGAAAATGTTGTTTGGATTCACTTATATTTTTCATTTTTTAATAATTAGTATAAATTGTTTATTTCAGTTGATATATAGTTTTTATCTTTGATTGTAGCTTCTTTTTATTTTTACAATTTATAAAAACTATTAAAATTATAAAAATGGTTTTACTTATTAAAATAATTTTATTTTATTAGAAACTAAGTAAATAATGTTTAATTATTTTATATTAACAACTAATAAGAATTATGATGGATATACTTTAAATATTAAATTTATTTTTTGTACATTATAAATTAATCTAAAATTATTTTTAAGAAAATTTTTCAAATATAATAATAATTTAATAAATATATTTAAAATAAAAATATCTTCAAAATGGGAACATTTAAAATTTTCAAAATAATTATTTATTATTAAAGTGCCCTTAAAATTAAATATTTAAATTTACATAATAATATTAAGTTTAAAACAAAAAATATATTTAAATTAATAAATATTAGTTTGAAAAATAAAAATATTTACTCATTAAATTACTTGTGTTAGCAAAATAACATGAACTTATTATTAATATTTATTAATCAATATCACATAAAGGAGTAAAATTAAATTAGTTAATTTATGAAATTAAATTTTCTTTGATTTTTTAATAGAAAATAGAATAAAATATTTAAAATCACAACACAAAGTAAAAATGAAAGCAAGTAGTCCATGCTATTTTTAAATTTAACTTCTCATGTCATACAATTAAACCATAAAAGCATCAGTCATGGTATGGTTTTGTAAGAAGTACATAAACAATAGGATCTTTTAAACATACATATCATTAATCAAGTCAAATCACTTACTTGAATTTGATTGTATTCCAAAAGTTAAAGACTTATCTTGCAGAATTATTTCTTTGGTGTTTAGAAAATTAATATTAACTTTATTACTTCAAATAATGTTAGCAACCCTATTTTGGCGGTTAATGATAATGAAAATTCACACTTTTATGCAAACACTTCTCAATTTTTTTTCTTTTATCTTTTTTATGTAAGCCTGTACAAAATAACTCCTCTATAGTTAAAAATAAAGTTGTGTAGTTTTAGACCTTTTTAAATCCTGTGTCTCAGCAAAACTTTTACTAAGATATTGTTGTTATTGTTGTTCATTAATTGTGTCTTTTTTAATTATCAAGTTTAGATTCCAATTGATCCTCTAATTATTTATATCAATGGAATAATCGTGTTTGTTAGCAACCTGTACAATTAGATGCACCGACTTTCCCTGTTTCTTGCACAGTCAGGCATCAATTTTCAAAACCAACCCGTGCAAAATTTGTTGGAATCACCTAGTTTTGAGGCGCGTTGCTCTCCTCTTAACCACTTGAAAATTGAACTTCTGATTTGCAAGAATCAAAGTTTGACAATTAATTTTAAACTAAAAATCAAGTTGGTTTAAAAAGATATATTTTCACATCTCGATGGGGTTGATTTACTCGATGCATGATGTTGTATGCTCATTTCCCCTTCCCATAAACACCATCTAGATGTTAAATACAAAAGATCAATGTTGATAATTAGCATTTTATTTGTTTTATGATATTATCAATTCAATACGTTAGCATTATATTTCATATTCAGAAATTCTTTTATAGTTAACTACTCGAAAGGAATTACCAGGATTGAGGTCATAATTTCTAACACCCAATTTAGACTGATGTTAACGTTCATTTCAATTGACAAAAATATAAGTGCCTGCCATGCATGCGAATCTTGGCCTACTCTTGTTGACCTAATTCAAACTGCTTAATAAATAACCATGTGATTACAATCTTAATTAATTGAAACCGACAAATTGTTAAGACTTGTCCGTACTTAAGCATGTGTTGAAGTCTCTTAATTTCTGGTGCTCGCCCTCATGTCCACTTTTATGGGAGAATGGAAGTTGTCGATCTCGAGAATAAGAACTTAAAATAGTTTTCTGTTATTTTATGGACATAAGCTTTCAAACGGATGCATGTAACGTACGAGACGCAAATGCGAAAAAGACAAAGGTTAGAATAAAATAAGAATAGTTAACAACTAAAATCCTCATCATATTCGAAATGAACATATAAACCTCTCCTATTACTACGAATTTTAATTACATATAAAAAATATTTTTGTTGAAAAGGTTCCAATTTAAATTTTGATTCATAACTTTTAATTCAATCAATTTTAGAAATAATTATTTGATCTTTTGCCGTTGAATTTTAAATTTTTAATGCAAATATCAGGTACTGAGATTGCCAGACCTATTGTTGTAAATTTAAATTAAGAATGATCTGTTTTCTCATCGTTGCTGACTTGATTATATGTAAATGTTCAAGATATTTTCTTCTTCATCGTAAAAGGGGAAAACTGCGATTGGAGTTTGAATGCTAGTAGAGAAGGAAATTTTAACCTCATTTTCCATCAAACTCTTCAAATTTAATTATTTATCTTCAAATAAGAAAAAATTTCAAAATGGAAAGAATTAGGATCTCGTTTGAGCTCAAAGTTTCCTTTCTCTTCCAGTGTACGTAGCATGCATGTATCCGAATCTTCTCTACGCTTTTCTATCATATTAAACCTTTTACGACTTTTCAAAGTGTGTAACTAGCCTCCAACACGCCGCGTGCCTGTCTCTTGTTCCTATAATACCGCCCCAACCCACATTCAATTTCCACAAATCGACAAACTATGATATAGTATAATATAGAAAGAGAGAAAAAAAAACAAGAAATGAGTGCCTAACTTCAAATTTATTAGTACTATATTAGAACACTAATCGAATACTTAGTTTCCCATTAAATGACATTGGAAAACGGATATAAAGAGAGGGGGGGAAAAACAATAGTAGTTGCTTAATAATCGATGCGGCAATTATATAATGGACTTCAAACTGAAATGAAACCATTTTCACAAAGGACTTAGCTAACTAGGTTTATTCTGTTTCTTTATTTATTTTGCCCGAATCTCAAGCGTTCTTATCGCCTTTCCTCGTAAATTTGTATGAATTCACAAGGATCTAACTCCCACTAATTAATTGCATGTCGGTGGCTGTAACGTATGGAGATCCAATCGTCACTTATCAACTCTTATGCTTTGAGTCTATTGATAAACTTTCATTACGGAGGATTGCTGTTTGAGTGGCAGAATTCAAAGATTAGGAGGTCTAATTTATATACTTCCATTTTTCCATCGAGGAAAAGAAAATCCCATTTTTATTATTATTCTAAATAAAAATAAGCTTATTTTGTTATTGATTTTATATTTGAAAAAAAGTTGCACACAAAAAATTTATAATATGATTTTCAAATTTTAGAAAAAGAAGAAAGTGATTGTTGGACCATGAACTTTTTGAGAAAGATTAGAACTATTGGATAATAAATTTTGGTGGTTAGTCACGAGTTAAGAATAAATGAATGAAAGTTTTTGAACCAAAAAATGATAGACAAGAGAAAAGTAGGGAATAATGAAAGTGGATAGATTCATAATTTACTATTGTGTTTTTGGTGGATAAAAGATTTTTGAAATAGAAAGAATTAAGCTGAAAGTTAACAGTAAAATGAAAGCAAAAATGAAGTTGAATATGTGTAGTAAGTTGATGAAGGATATGTACATATGTGTATGTTTTGTCATTCGTGTTCATGATTATTTATGGATTATGATTTCTCTATGGAGGACATTGATTTGAAATGAAGTTGAGAATGAGGAGTAAATGAAGTAAAAAATGTGATTTTGCTATGAGTTGTGTAAGGAAAGATTTTGAAATAAAGAGTTGTTCTGGAAAATGTTCCCTGAGTATGCTTCAGTCTTTTAGCCACAACGTTTTCTCTAGCTGTTCAAACGAGATGATTCTTAATTTGGATTAAATTAGAGATATATGGCTACATTTCTTATGAAGAAATTGAATTTCAATTCTGTCTCTAAGAATCTCAAAAATTGTCATGAAGTTAAAAATTGGGTGCAGTATGTTGGTGTATGAATGGAAAACCCATCTTCAAACTTTAGGGGTAAATTTGGGATTGATATGAATAGATTTAGGCAAAGTTGCCTTCTGAGAAGTTGTAGATCTTTCCTTTTTCCAACCATATAAAGAACACCTTAATCCGATATATGTAGGGAAAGTTATGGCAATTTTCCCAACCTTATATCGTCTGATAATGTCATTTCATCTAAAAAATGATGTCATATAGTCTGTTCTAATTTTAACCCCTCAGATGAAAGAATTTGCCTTTGAGTCTTCATGAGAGTTGTAGCTCTTGAATTCTTATTTCCAATCATATAAAGAACACCTTAATCTGATATCTGTAGGGAATGTTATGGCAATTTTCCCAACCTTGTATTGTCTGATGATGTCACTTCATTTCAAAAATGATGTCATATAGTCTGTTCTATTTTTGACCCCTCAGATGAAAGAATTTGCCTTTGAGGTCTTCATGAGAGTTGTAATTCCAACCATATAAAGAACACCTTAATCCGATATCTGTAAAGAACGTTATGACAATTTTCCTAACCTTGAATTGTCTGATGACGTCACTTCATCTAAAAAATGATGTCATATAGTCTGTTCTGTTTTTGACCTCTCAGATGAAAATTTTGCCTTCGAGGTCTTCATGAGAGTTGTAGCTCTTGAAGTCTTCTTTCCAACCATATAAATAAAACCTTAATCCAATATCTTTAGGGAAAGTTATGATAATTTTCCCAACCTTGTATCGTCTGATGACGTCAATTCGTCTAAAAAATGAAGTCATATGTTCTGTTCTATTTTTGACCCATCAGATAAAATAATTTGTCTTCAAGGTCTGCATGAAATTGTAGCTCTTAACATCATCTTTCGAACCATTTAAAGAACACCTCAATCAGAAATTTCTACAAAAAGTTATGGTTGTTTACCCAAAACAGGTTCAGTGTGATTGAGTTCATAAACATGGTTGCTTCTTTTGACCATAACTTCTTCACTAGACCTCCGAATGACTTGATTCTTGAACCATTAGATTTGTAAGACTTTTCTCTATATCTCCACCAAAAATTAAAGCTATTTGAAATGAAATAAGAAAGATTGAGTAAAAAGAGTGGGATGGGTACAGTGAATGTGTTCTTAAATAATATGAACTAGTGTTATTCTACTGAACATACTTCAGTATTTTGATGATATCTTGATCTGTAGAAATCTAAATGAGATGATTTCTGATTTGACGTAAACTAGAGATATAGAGCTACAAAGTATCTGAAGGAAGTGAATTGTAATTCAGTTCCTAAGACTTTCAAGTTTTGGATGGAATTTGTGCATAGTATACTGTTTTGGACAAGAGCAGTCCAAAAATGTTTGAAGTATATCTTTTGAATTACTGAACAAAATTAAATGATTTTGGTGGCATTAGAAACTTAAAACAACGAGGAACATTTTCTAGAAGAAAATGTTATATCAGAATGTTCAAGGATATTTTTGTCAAGACATTTAAGTTTAAAAGAACATAAGCCTATAAGGAAGGATAAAATGAACTTTTTGTACTCATTAAAGGCATAATTGGAAGAAGAAGTATTGTCTTCCTTATAAATAAAGGAGAAAACATGAATTAGAAGATTCTAGAGAAACAAAATGCATGG
>JANKOE010000206.1:58762322-58774140 GCA_026284465.1 Erythroxylum citrifolium | reverse complement strand
GTAAAGGAGGTTGCCTCCCACTAATGGGCCGTCGATGTCTGGGCCTAGGACTGGGCCTGAAATGGCCGACCCAACCAAGTTACTAATTGGCTACAATATGAAGCATTGAATTGCAATTCCAACTTACAATTTAGAATTTAAATAAAACTGTAATCATATAAAAAATAGATTAATTAAAATGAGTTGAGTAACTTTTTACTTGCTAAAAATATACATAATCAAAACATAAACAAACCTGGGACATTAACCGCTTAAGCAAATGTCTAACAGTGGTTGACGGTTGATGGCTTATTTATTATACAAAACAAGTTGAAAGGCGTCGGCTTATCAACATTTGCATGACTCTCGATTCTTTGTCCAATATTATTTAGTCTTATTTTGTCCGTTTAAATCTTAACTATTTATTTATGCGGGACTCATATAAATAAACACGAAACTCACATAAATACATAGTTAAGATTTAATTGACAAAATAAGACTGAATAATATTAGATAGAAGATCCTAGCGCCATTTGCATCGTCACATTTGGGGAATGTTACTCTCTTCGGCTTGCTATAAAGGGATTCACTTTGTTGGGACGAAGGGCCTCACTTCTCAGTCATTTTCAGTCTTTACACTTCTCCTCTCTTCTTGCCTCCATCACGGACCGGTGGAGCAAAAATTCTATAATCAAGAAAATTCAAAACCGAAAAAGGGCACTCACAACACTCAAAAACTGAAGTCATCACTAGCCCGGAAGAACAATGGCTCTTCCTGAAATACAAGGCAAAATCATCAAAGACGCATGGGACTACAAGGGCCGCCCTGCGGACAGTTCGAAAACCGGCGGTTGGGCCAGCGCTGTCATGATTCTAGGTCTCTATTCATGTCATCTTCTTGGTCTCCTTGTTGCGTCAGTTGTTTCTCAAGTCTCTTCAAATAAATGTGTATTCTCTCTAGTTCCTGTGTCTTGTGTGAAATTGGTGACTATTATTAGGTGGAGAGGCATGCGAGAGGTTGACGACGCTTGGTATCGCTGTTAACTTGGTCACTTACATGACTGGCACTATGCATGTCGGCAATGCTACTGCGGCCAACACTACTACCAACTTCCTTGGAACATCTTTCATGTTGTGTTTGCTCGGTGGATTTATCGCCGACACCTTTCTTGGAAGGTTCATTTAGTCTATTGCACTTCTTCTGCCTCTCATTTTTTTCTTTCTTAATCAATGAACGCTGGTATATAGTGATGCCCTGCTCTGTACTTATTCAGCCTTTTGGTTCTTTCCCTTTTGACAGGTATCTCACCATAGCCATCTTCGCTACCGTTCAAGCAATGGTGAGATTCCAAATGAATAAATGCAAATACAAATCTAATGTTAAGTTCATGTCTTGTATCTCACGTTTATATGGATTGTTGTTGATGATTAATTAGGGTGTCATCATTTTGACAATATCAACCATAATCCCAAGCCTCAGGCCACCAAAGTGCCTAAACGACGCCGATTGCATACCTGCAAACAGCACCCAACTCAGTATTCTCTACACAGCTCTCTACCTCTTAGCTCTTGGCACAGGGGGTCTCAAGGCAAGTGTCTCAGGTTTCGGATCAGACCAATTTGATGACAATGACCCAACGGAACGAAAGCAAATGACCATGTTCTTCAACTGGTTCTTTTTCCTAATAAGCATGGGTTCGCTTGGAGCTGTCACTTTTCTTGTTTACATACAAGATAATTTAGGTCGACAATGGGGGTATGGTATATGCGCATGTGCTATTGTAATGGGCCTAATAGTGTTTCTCTCTGGCACAAGAAGGTACAGGTTCAAGAAATTAGAGGGCAGTCCATTGACACAAATTTCGGCCGTGTGTGTGGGTGCTTGGAAGAAAAGGCGGTTGCAATCGCCGTCAGATTTATCTCTTCTTTATGATGTTGATGACATTGAAGATGGACGCAAAAAGAAGCATAAACTTACTCATACCCGGCAATTGAGGTTAGCTGTCTATTGAACACTACTGCCTTGTATTTTTGCTGTGTTTCTATTTTGTTGAATTTTGAACGCATTCTATCCTCCGTAGACTTTATAGGATGAGGTAGATCTTATTGACTTATAATGAATAGCAACAAAATCAATATAGTAGAAATTACTGTGTGAATAATCCCTTTCCATTAAGCAATATGACTATAGTTCAAGAACTCTTTTTAAGTATAAGAACAGGATGCATGCGAAGAACAGGACATTTTGGTGAAAACATGTCATGTGTAATATTGTATTGCATCCCTAGCAAGATCGAGAGTTTGATTGTAACCCACAATAAGCAAGTCATATGATACTTGTAACTTGGAGTGAAAATATGAGGGTGGTGGTTAGCAGCTAACTGGTCAGTGGGTCATGACCACCTATGATGAGAGGATCAAGATTGAATAACCGGAATTCTTAATGAAAGAGTCTCGGTTTTCGATATTTTGCCCAAAAATTGGCCCTGGACCCGAAGACAGCCAAGTTTTTTCTTGGCTTTTATGCCAACTTGCAAATTTTTGAACCAATTATTTTGTTTTAACTCTATTTTTTAAAAAGGACATTATTTTATATCTATTTATATATAAAATAATGTCATTATTTTTAGCAGAAACAAAATTAGAACAAGATATTTAGGATAGAAATACCAACTTGCAAAGCCTAATACCTATTTAGAGAATATGATACATCATTTTATGTTTATTTATATATTAAATAACGTCATTTTTGAACAAAAACAAAGTTATGACGGGATATCTTAGACAAGAGTCCAGACAAAGGTTCCGCGTGAGTCTTGCGTGTATCTTACAAAATAATGACTAAAATTTTATGAGAGACAGAGTAATATCCTAAGTCAAAAAGATGCCAACTTGCAAAGCCTTAAATCTATTTAGGGGACATGACACGGCCACTTCTGTAACCGGATATGATCAGCCTTAAATGTTTTATGTCAGTCTGCATATCTAATCTTGTTTCCTACAAATTTACTGTCAAACGACGAAATATCTACACTCACGGTAGGGCCACAGTGCACAAGACAAAACACAAATTGTCGTCATTGAATCCTGTCCATTTTGAATCTGGTCCATATGTAGTTATGCATGTAGCTACTTTCTCTATTTGTTTTTTTTTACTACCAAATTAATGTGACTGACCTACTACTCATCTATCTTTAAGTATAAATGTATTACAAAACGTAATAAATAAGGATTTTACTGTAGAGCATGCTATCCACTTAGATTATGAGGATAACCTTTAAAACTCTAATTAATGGTAGAGATTTGAAGTTATAATTTTTAATTGAACTAACATGCTTAAATAAAGGGGTATAACTATATCACTTTCAATCATTTTAATTGTTTACTAAAATGAGTAATTTACAAATTTTTGAAAACAAGTTCTACTCAATTTAATGGATCATCAACAAGCATTAGAAAGACTTCAAATTAGCCGTAGATGACGGATTAGAAGAAATAAATTCCGATGACTTTAACCAACATTATTAGTTAGTAATGTAACTTATATGTACTTGCATATAGGATGGTGGACATAGTCATAAGCACTTTATCAGTGACATTTACTTGAATTTCAAATCTAGTTAATGGCAAATACCCGCTTCTCTTTTGTCATCGGACTATACCCTTAAACGGTTCAAGTAAAAGTTTCATACCTCATATTTTATGTTTCTACTAAGCCCTATAATTGCCTAGATGAGGTATATTAAACTTTAGTATAATGGATAATTAACAAGTTTTCATAAAGATAACATGTTAGTTTATAAATCAAATAATAATAATAAAGGAAGAAAAATATGGAACACGTGGCTGGTGACCCTGCCAAACTATCTACAAGGTCCATGTTTGTGTCTTTCAAGATTTGCCTTAGAGCTCATACACTAAAGGTTTCCATACGGCTGCAGGTTCCTGGACAAAGCAGCAATCAAGGATTCGGAAGTCACGGTAGTTAACAAGTGGAATTTATCGACCCTAACAGATGTTGAAGAAGTGAAATTGGTGATTAGAATGTTGCCAATTTGGGCAACTACTATCATGTTTTGGACAGTTTATGCCCAGATGACCACTTTTTCAGTGTCACAAGCGTCTACCATGGACCGTCACGTTGGGAAATCGTTCGAAATACCAGCAGCATCTCTAACAGTCTTCTTTGTTGGAAGCATACTCCTGACTGTGCCAGTTTACGACAGAATTATAGTTCCAATAGCAAGAAAAGTGCTTAAGAACCCACAAGGACTCACCCCATTGCAACGGATAGGGGTCGGTTTAGTTTTCTCAATATTTGCCATGCTAGCAGCTGCACTCATTGAGCAGAAGAGGCTGACAGTCGCAAGATCTCATGATCTGATGAATAATCCAAAGTCTGAGATCCCCCTAAGCGTGTTCTGGCTTGTCCCTCAATTTTTCTTTGTCGGTTCTGGTGAAGCATTCACGTACATTGGGCAGCTTGATTTTTTCCTAAGGGAGTGTCCTAAAGGAATGAAGACCATAACCACAGGGTTGTTCCTGAGCACACTTTCTTTAGGTTTTTTCGTTAGCACTTTGCTGGTCAGTATAGTGCACAAGTCCACAAGGAACAAGCCTTGGCTTGCAGATAATCTAAATCAAGGTAGGCTGTATGATTTCTACTGGTTGTTAGCAATTTTGAGCGGCATGAACTTAGTGTTATATTTGGCATTTGCCAAATGGTATGTTTACAAGGACAAGAGGCTTGCGGAGGAGCGAATTGAGTTAGAGGAAGTTGATGAGCCTACGTTCCACTGACAAATGCTTTTGTAGATTACACATCTCTAATGTATTTTACCCTGAATAAGTACGTATTATCATTTTTTTTTCTCAGGAAAGAATGTTCAGAAAAGGTTCAACTCTTTGATGACACACAAGCAGGCAAGACAATACTTCACTTCCACTGTATACAGGCTCTTTGTGTCTTTCAATTATCAATTTCCTCTCGAGGGTCGCTTTTGATTGACTATATCAATAATTCCTTCCAAAGTTACTGTTAAGTTTTGCTAATACATCATATTTAAATTCATTATTGAAACGAATTATGAAGATAAAAACATATGCCCCCATCCTTCTTGGTAACCTTGTTATAAGGGTAAACATAACAATATTAGTTTCCTCTCTAGTATTTGATTGTTTTAATAACAAAACAAAATTGAAAAGCAACAGTTAAAAAGTACAGCCTTGTATTTAATTGTTTCAATGAGTTCTCTGAACTCACAAACTATCATATATTAGGGAGTTAAGAATATCTCTTCATCTACCAAAACGAATATGTTTTTGAGTTACTAAGAAAGATTAATTAAGAACTTTGTGTAAACCTTAAACGTGTGGATTAAGTTTCTCACTTCGAACGAGTTCCTAGATGGTCATATTTTAGTACAGAAAACCTCTGTCGAGGAAGATAATGCACAGAGATGTTGACAGCACTTTGAAGAAGTGGTCCTGGGCCATCTCTCCAGTCTCCACGTTACCCTCTTTCCCTTGCAATAGCATAAACTCCTCACTTCCAATCTACTCTTTTTAATCCTTAACCTTGAATTTTGACCACCACCTCACTACTAGATCTATTTAATTCGACCCAAATTTTAATTTTAACAGATTAGGAAATTACACAAATAGTCTATTAATTATTGAAGGCGAACAATCAATTTTTTTATGCAGTCAACAAGTTTCAGAAATTGGTCATCATCATGTGAGATAAAGGATATATACCAGAAGATATCATGGGAAGCTTTCAACTCCAATGCCGAGTTTACTGAACGCTTTGTTTTGCTCAGTTGTCTGCCACTATGCTACATGTCTATCAAGACACGGTGGGCTATTCTTTGTCAAACTATTTATATATAATTATATTACATATAAACGGATATAAGGGGAATGTTTCTTTATTATGTTTTCACATCAGTTTTTTTAAAATTAAAGTTAATAACTATTAAAAATTAAAAATAATATTTTAGCCATGGAAGAATACTAATGCATTCGTAAACATGTAGGACATAATTGTATTAACTGTATTTAAATTTTAAATATTTTTTATAAGAAATTAAAATTTTATATGATTATTCAGTTATTTCATCGTAGATATTAAATTATTCTAATGTTTGAAATTAAATATTTCTTTAACTGATAATTCAAAGATAAGTTTTAAAACATTATATTAGACTCAATTTCAAGTATTTAAAATTTCAAGAACTCATTAATAGTGATAATTTTGCAAACATTTTGCATTCAACTATATAAAAGTTGGATATTCATTACATAACTATGTACTTTTAGAAGAATCAATCTTTTATTTTTCTTGCTTCTCTACAAACTGAAAGATTTTTTTCTATTATTCTTAGTAAAACTTCCAAAAGTATAAAGTGATGAATTTGAAGAATTTATAGTAATAAAATTTTTATTTTAAAAAAGTTTTCATTAAGGGAAAGATCAATTTTTGTTAGTGTTGTGTACAAATTTCAATAATCTTACCCTTTCTTCCATATAGTGATTTCGATACGTACTTTCAATTTCCACAAATAAGCTATAAAAAATTTGCTAATTGTATTTTTTTTACTGCAAGTGCACGGTGCAACTAAAACTAATACAATCGAGTACAAGTCAATTTTAAAAGGACTATAATTACTGATACAAATTGTCTTTTTTATTATTTAATCTAAATAATGAGTCATTAAATTACAAAAGAAAAGAAAATTAATTTAAACAATGCAATATTAAATCATCCAAAGCAAGAGATAATAATAACAATCAATCGATATAATAGACTTAGATGTAGAATCCTTCTGAAAATTTATTATGTTTGAGTATATATTTATTTAATGAATAATTCTAGTTTTTTACATTAATAAGACACTACAAGAAAAGAACTCCATTTTGCGACGCTTTAAAAATGTCGCAAAAGGCCAAGAAACGTCGCAGAATCACATTTGCGATATTTTAAGAAACGTCACAAAAACATCATCGAAGGTGGTGAAACGTCGCAAAAAACCATCCCGCGACGTTTCGAAAAACATCACGAAAAGGTCGGATAATCCCTGACATTTTAAGAAAATATCATAGATTGTAACTATTTCAGCGATGTTTTTTAAAAGCGTTGGTGAAACCATCAAGGAATCTGCTACATTTTATAAACGTAGCAGAAACCTTACAATCCACGGTGTTTAGGAAGAAACGTCGTGGACTGTAAGTAATTTAATTTGATTTAATTTTTGTAAATATTTGAAAATAATTTTATTTTAGTAAATTTTCAATTTTAATAATTAAATTTTGTCATTCATCCAAAATCAATTTAATTTTAATAATTATAACATTTTAATTTGAAAATTTTCTTTTTTCATTTATCAGAAAATAATTTTAATTTAATAATTACTCAATTTTAAATATTATTTCTTTTTTTTCATTAAATCCGAATTGGATTTTCAATTTTAATAATTTTTCTTTTATTTTGTTTCAATATTCCAAAAAATAATTTAATTTAATTATTATTCCAATTTAATAACTATTTTTAAATAAAAATTTTATAAATCTTATTTATTGAATAACTATTCCATATAATTTATGGAATTTATTTATTTAATAATTCTTCATTTTTTGAGTATATCACTAATTTTAATAATTATTCATGTATAACAAGAATTTAATACGTGCAGACAATTTATTATTTAATCGTTATTCCCAAACATGTCATAATATAATAATTAATATAAACAATATGTCATAAGTGTTTAATATATCAACACGAGTACCTATCTAATCTAAGCGAATATTATGCGTAGCACATAAAAGTTCTAAGACCTTTTTTTGTTATTCGATTTCAGCAGTTAATCAATCCTGCATTTCTTCAAATTTTTTGGTCAATTCATCGACTTTAGACTGTAACCCCTAATTAACCTACTTCGACTCCTCTAATTTGTCTCGAAGTCTCTTTCTAACCGAAATCTTCCCTTGTGGTCGAGGCTCAATTCCCATGCCAACAACATAATCTAATCAAGTGCCTAAGACTTTGTCGCACACTTCATCCACTATCATCGAATGACCTTATTCTACTAAATGTGCCAATTCCTGGCACATTAATTCCTGAAACAGTAAGAATTATTTACAAACACAGTCTCACTTAAAAAATATTTGTAAATGAACTATGTACTCACCCATTTTTCTTTGCATTCGGTAGTTGTCCATTGACCTTTACTTTCATCATAATGAGTGTGATACCATAGCTTCATCCGATCACACTCTTCTCCATCTCTGTCACTATGTTGTATAGAAATATATTACTAGTAATATTTATTATAAATTTTGAAATGTCAATCAAAGAAAAGAATAATTAAAAAGATAATAACTCACAATCTCATGTTGTATCGCTACAAAGGCCTTGGAGCCGGAGTTTGGTTGATATTTGACCTGACTCCTAGCCAATTTGGCTTTTTGACTTTTTTCCTAATCGTACACGTAACAAGATCTATTATAACATCTATAAATCACAATTCATAAATACTAAAATATAATCAGTTGTCAAAAAAGTTGAGAAATTAAGTTTTTTGATCAAATAAGCTAACCTTTGTAGCTAATTGCTCCCAATATTTGCATAAATCCATCCACTCTACCATTGTGACATTATGCGGCTTAACATCCTTTCCGTACGTGGTAAAATGCTTTTTTAAATTATATCTTTGATCTTTATATCTTAAAGCAAGAAATTTCTTCACAGCAGCATGTACTTCGTTGTTAGTCCTCATTCCCTTGACTTCCAACTTTTGCTGTAAAAAATTATAAATTATTGGTCAAAGCTTTAGGCATATGGAAAACTTGTACAAATTAGATAGTTTTATAATACTTATGTCTAATTTATCAAATGCAATGTCCAACTCCTTATGAGTAATTTTTTTTTCCATTTTGTTCTTATAGGTAAGGAAATTCGACATACCACACCAATCTCACTCGATAATTTGGCAGACTGTACGGAGTTGGTTGGTCGTCCTTTAGCAGGGGAGATCTCTATCTCCCATCTCTTACTTATCGCCTTATTAATATCTTCGCCAATCTGTGTCCTTTTGTGACATCCCTTGTCTTTTTCGGATTAGTCATGGATCCTAAAATAGCAAAGGAATATTTTTACAGTTAGCATATAACATACTCTTAATTAGTTAGATAAACAAAATAATTAAACTTAATAAATTTCACCAGTGTGATGTAAAAGATCATACCTGCAATGCTTGTAGAGCTAGGATTGACACTGGGAAGAATAATGTCATTTAGTGGTGCCTGATTATTAGAAGCTAGAGGCATCTCTTGAGAAGTTGATGAATTACTAATATTGCGTCGCATATTGAAAAGTTGTTCATACTTATCTCTAGGATGCATAATAGGCACAGATGTGACATCTCTTGGTGTTGGAGTAGGCTCGCAACGTGCAGGTGTGTGATCTTCTAGTTGTGTACAAGTAGATGGCTCATTAGCTACACCTCCAAGAAGTTGACGGTATTGCGACTGCAGTTGTGTCGGTACTAAGCTGCTTGGTGTAGCCTTTTTATTCTTCTTGGGTAGATCAGGTCCCATGTAAATCACATGCATTCACATTGACATTAGATTTCAAAGTAATATTAATCAACCATATTTAAAGACTGCTATATTGTTGTAAATGTGTGTATACATGCATGCAAATTTGGTTATTAGGGAAGAAACGTGAATAAACTAACTTTCTTTAACTTATCCATTTGATAACAAAAAAGCAGAGAATGTGCATATTTAAATTTACAGATGTAAATTTCATAAATCTATTTTGATATGAAAATGTAAATTGCATTTCCAAGTCTTTTGGTAACAAATTGCATTTTCAAGTATTCTGTACTGAGGCAGATGTAAATTTCAAGTACTTTGATAACAAATTGTTTATAAATCTACACTATGATTGCAGGACCTATATTAACAAATTGTTCATAAATCAAACCCAAAAGCAAGCAGAGAATATGTATTGTATTCCTATCTTGCTTTCAACTCCTCCAAGCAAGCGGAGAATGCAAGTTCAATATGTGCCAAAGCATCTGATAGTTTTATATTTCGACACTAGAATCTAACTATTGGAAGTGATTAGGTTTATCAGAATAATTATGTTGTACAAACTAATGGAGGAAAAATGAAACATGCCTAAGATCTGTTTTAAATCTCATGAAGCCTCCCTATAGTTATGTTAGCATTCGAAAGAAGCAAATACATCTCATGAAGATATATACGTGTGTGCATGTGTTTCAGAAACTTTTTTACTTGAAAATTTTAGTGAGTGCAAGGAAAAGATCAATCAAAAGTCACGAGTTTGATTAAGGGAACTTTTCCTTCAAGAAAAAATTTGGGGAAGATAAATGCAGACGTGGGAACAAGTCTAAAGGACAAGAACTAATTATACTTTGCAAAGTAATGCTTACAGCCAGTACTGAAACTAAGGATTATGCGAACCATTAAGTTCGCAGTAAAATAATATTTAAATTAAAATAACAATTATGCAAAATTTAAGTCCTTTATAGCATGAATTCAAAATACATTACAAAATCATGAACACTGTATTTGCCTCTAAATCCTTAATACATTGATAAATCCTATTCTTATAAATAGATTTGACAAAGTCCAACACCATAGTCCTAAGGTCCATAAAATGGAAAGATACTAGCATGTCTAAAGAATGGATAATTAAAGGTGTAGTGAATCCAAGTTCGCCTTTGCCTTTAAGTCAAAATACAGAGATTAAAGAGATAAAGTAATGGAAAGATAAACATCTACTAAAGACCTAGGAAGATTCTCTAGTATTCCTTCAATGATAAACATCCCTAGTAAAAACTTACCTAGGGGCCCCAATATCTGATATCTCATCTTTAACCCTTTAGTGAGTAGATTACTATTGTGTATTGACAAAGTGGGAGGGAACAACTTAATATCATTGCATGTCCCATCTATGTCTACATTTGCAGCGTCAAGCCTTTCTTCCCTAGAGATAAATCTATATTTTGGCAGTTCACCATGTAAAACCCAGCGGGTGTATGATTGGTCCATGCCGAATTGCATTAAATGTTCAAAAACATTCATCTGAGACCTCAGATAACAATTCATGCCACGTGCACAAGGGCATGAAATTTCACACTCTTTGCCCTTTTTTTTAGCCCCAAAATTCATAAATATTCTCACTTCATCAATTTATTCACGGGAAACACTAACACTGTTCATCCAACTCTTATCCATAGAGGAAAAATACCTATTAATTCAATATAGGAATGAGAACATTATGTTATGTTAGTGGGAAATCAACCATAACTCAAACACAATATTTATAGTAAACAATTACTATACATGGAAAATCAATAAGGAACTGCCACATTTCAGTACGTGCTGGTGTTGTCTGAAGCACTCCGGGCACCAGCACGTGCTGTTGCAGGTAACACCAACAGTTGCTGCATTGTTGCACCTCAGTGCGACCAATGGAGTACCTACTGGTTCTGCATAACTGCACCAGGTGTTGCATAGTTACAAGCAGTAATGAGACTCGTAGATATGAGAGCCATAGATAACGAGTTCTAAGATGTCTAACTACCTATGACAGTCGTAGATAAAGAAAAGTCTCAACTATTGTTTAACGACTTAGACAAATTAAAAGAAGGAAGATTTTGATAAATACATTATCAAACCTAAGACATCCGTACAATAACTAATGTATGTTTTTACCAAATTATGAGTTTAGCATATTACATTTAACTATACTTGTCTTTTGGTAGCAAAAAAATGTTGAATAAAATTTAGCACAAATAATTGA
>JANKOE010000206.1:58662906-58682138 GCA_026284465.1 Erythroxylum citrifolium | reverse complement strand
ACATATACATTTTCCAGCTTTTAACACATAATCCATCTTGTATCTAAACCATCTTTTCTATTTCTTTTCAATTTCAAGGATTTTCCTTTGCTTTACACATAGCTAATTGCCAATAATTTCTCATTCAGCAGTTCTAAATTACAAAAAGGTTCGGGGTCCAACAATATGTGGTTGTTGTCTTGATCAATTGGTTTTCCTAATTCGTAATGCTACTGCCTAATTAAATCTAAAGATTGTATCTTAGGTTATTTAATGGTTAGGTTTAATTAATGATAGTATCTTAATTAAACACTACACAAGGGAAAACTCGAGTTAGTTATTAACCCACAATTAATAGTTGCTAGGAGAGGTTTAAGAACAACAAATAAATGAAATATGTTTAATTAGGGTGTAGGCCTAGAATGAATCAAAGAACCGGGTCCTTACTGAATTCACCACTTTTATCATTTTTTGCATGTTTTCTTTAATTTGTTTTTATTAGCCTAATTTCATTTTTTTGTTTGAAAATTCCAAAACCCCACGTTAAACCTAAACACCAATTACTTTCATTTCGAAAACTTTACATACACTCTCTATGGGATCGACCTAGACTCACTACTCCTACAGTAGCAGTCTAGTTTTTATTTTGACTAGCGTTATGACGTGCTGTTATGAAGGGGAAACCTTACTCACAAAGAAAGCAGAGTATTAAGGAATAATAATGAACAGTACTTACAGACCGAGCATTTCTTCTTCCTCACCGAAGCTGAGAGTGATCTCCCTACCAGTTCTAGTGGAAAGTTGACCTTTGAAAGTAAACTACGGATTGAAAATCAATATGGAAACTCTAGATCTTGAAAAAAAATACCCCCTCATCATTCATATACACAACTAAAGAGTAGGTCTAAGTTTGCCACCTTGTAAATGAAAAAGCTCAAAACTTTACACTTTTGGGTTCTTTATGCCTAGGAAGACAACAAATACTCTAGAAGACCTGAGATGCTACAAATAAATGAAAGATCTACTATTCTTTAGGAGTGGAACTAGGGTTATTAGCAAAGAAGAAGTTTAATGACATGGACAATTATTTCCAGCTTGACATTTTGTGAGATTTTTCTCCTTAATTATTGGGATTGTATAATTGTAAATATATTCCCAGACTCCTAATTATAGTTGTAAGATTAATTGTTGAGATTTCTTCCCTTATTATACAGTATAACTAGTACATTTCTGAAAAACTAATGACGAAAAGAATTATTGTTCCTTGTTCTTCTTCTTATCTTTCAAGTTGGTATAACAGCGTATAAATCCTTTTGAAGATGAGTGAAAAATATGTTCCTATTATTGTTCAATTCGAAGGAGCTTTTAATGCAGGAATCATTCTTTCTAAATCAAATTATGATGTTTGGTCACAACTAATGGAGATGCATATTGATGAAAGGGAGAAACTCTCTTATATTTGTGGCAAAACAAAGCCACCTACTAAATTTGAAGATGATTATAAGAAGTTGTATGCTAAAAACCAAAAAATTAAAAGACGGTTATGTCTGAGTTTAGAGATTTTGAAGCAATACTTACGATTACCCACAACCATGAAATATGGAGCGCACTAACAAAAGCCTTCCATAACGAAAGTGATGAATTGTAGTTGTTTATCCTGAACCAAAAGGTCTTTTGCTCTAAAACAAATTGGAAGACTTCTCTTTGAATACTATGAAAAGTTAACTAAAGTCTTTCAGGAACTAGATCACCGGGACAAAATTGTCATGAAGGATCCTGAAATGTTGAAGCATACCAAAAGTCGATTAAACGAATAAGGGTGCATATATTCCTAACAGGTTTAGATGATGTTTTTGAATAGGTTCGTGGGGAGATTTTAAGGAAGGAATCAATTCCAACTCTGGAAGAATGCTATGCATTGATTTGTCGAGAGACAACATGCCGTGAAATGTTGAAAGGAGAATCTAGAAACCTTGAAGTTATTGCTATAGTGGTTAGAAACAAATCAAAGACAACTGTCGGTGGTGAAAATTGTACATACAAATGCACTCATTGCAACTAGACTGGATATACTAAAGATCATTATTGTGAACTTATAGGATATCCAAATTGGTGGCACGATAATTGAGCAGCCGAAAAGAAGAATTTCAAGAAAACTCCAATTGTTGCTATCATTGAGACCAAAATCAATGGTGATGTTGTTAAGAAGACTTTTGCATTAGTAGCAAATAAAGATAATGGTGGTAAAAATTATAATGTTTCTGCACCTGCTTCTAATAGTACATGGATAATTAATTCTGGTGCTATAAATCATATGACCTTTGATTCTAGATAAGTTATTGAACTCACATAATCATCACAAAATTTTGTTTATATTGTTAATGGTGATAAAACCCTAATTGTTGGCGAAAGGTCTTTAACTCTCACTAAAACTCTAAATTTGGATTTTGTTTTGCTTGTTCCATCCTTGGATTATAATCTCTTATTTGTTTCTCAAATAACAATAGCCTTATCTTACATTTTAATTTTTTTGCCTAACTTTTGTCTCTTTAATGGCATCCAAACAAAGTACACGATTGGTTATGGTATTAAGATAAGGAAGTTGTAATATCTAGACCTAGCATTAAGGAGTTCAGATAGGTTGCATAGAGTTTTTGTTTTGGATGAATCAAAAGGGGATAAAAAATAAAGCTAAACTCTAACTATGGCATTGATGTTTGGGGCATACATCTTTTTGGTATCTAAAAAAAGTATTTCCTAGTTTGTTTGAAAAAAGTAATGTCTTTATTTCCGCTATGATGTTTGTGAACTTGCAAAATGTCATTGAAATTCATTTCCATTAGTGTTAAATAAGAGTCCCTTACCCTTTATGGTTATTCACTCTAATGTATAGGGTCCATCCAAAATTCAAACTTTAGTTGGGTTCAGTTGGTTTGTTTCTTTTATCAATGATTATACGAAGATGATTTGGTTATGTTTAATGAAATCCAAGAATGAAGTGACTTTATTGTTCCAAAAATTTGATAAGATCATTCAAACTCAGTATAATGCAAAAGTTTGAGTTCTTCATAGTGATAATGGTGGAGATTATCAAAGCTTTAAATTCAAACATTATTTGGAAGCACAAGGTATTATTAATCAAACTACTTGTATGGATACACCCCAATAGAATGGGATAGTTGAGAGGAAAAAATTGACATTTGCTAGAAGTTATTTATGCCTTATTAATTCAAGCTCATATGCTATTGACTTATTAGGGAAAACCTTTTTCTTTTGCTGCATATTTGATTAATCAAATTCCCTCTTACTCTATTAAATTTCAAACACCATTTCAAGTCTTATTAATGTTGTAGCTGCTCCACCAATACCAAATTTACCTCCTCTTATTTTTAGATGTGTAGCATTTGTGCATATCTATAAACATCAACGAAACAAGCTTGCTCCATGAGCCCTATGGTGTATTTTTCTTAGGTATGCGAGAAACCAAAAAGGAGTATCGGTGTTGTCATCCTCTAGCTAAACAATGCTCATCGTAATGGATGTAGCCTTTTATGAAGATACAATGTATTTCTTTAAGTTTAAACTTCGAGGGGAGTACCAGAAGGAAATTCAGACTCTTAATTATGAACTTTAGGGAGAGTACGAAGGTGACTGTCATGTTTCAAATGGTAATGATGTTAGTAATGATGCTAATAATCAGTTGGAACATGAAGATGAGCAGAAAGGGGCTATGGAACCAAAGGATATTGAACAAGAAGGGACAACTAAAGATGAAGATGTTGGTCCATCAAGTGTAGAAAGTTGAGACTTTCACTAATATAACACACAAATTGTTTACTTAGGATGTTCCTATTATTGACCTTGATCCACCCAGAAAATAATTACCAGATCATCTTACTAAAAGTATTCCTAAGCCTACATATGAACCTGAAATTTCAAGTAGAGTTAAATACCCCATAAGTCATTATGTATCAAATAATAATTGGTAAGAATCAAATAAGTCACTTATAAATCAATTATCTATTATATTTATTCCTAACAGTGTGTAGGAATCTCTAGATGTTCCAAAGAAGAGAGTTGTAATGAATGAGGAAATGAACTCTTTACAAAAAAGTAAAACTTGGGAGATTATTGAATTCCTACCAGGAAAGAAGCCAGTTAGATGTCAATAGGTTTACACTGTAAAGTATAATTCAGGTGGCATAGTTGAAAGGTTCAAAGCAAGATTGGCGGTAAGGGAGTATATCCAAACCTATAATATTGATTACATAGAAACATTTGCTCTCATAACTAAAATCAACATTGTTAGACTATTATTGTCCCTAGATGCAAACTTGGATTGGCCTTTGCAATAATTTGTTGTAAAGAATGCTTTTTTAGACGGTGACTTGCCTGAAGAAGTCTTTGTGGGGCTTCCACCAAGTTGTATGGTAGTAGAAAGGCAGAGTAAAAAGGTTTGTAAATTGAAAAACTCATTGTAAGGGTGAAGCAGTCTTCAAAAGTATGGTTTGGAAGGTTCATAAGATCTATTATAACTTTTGGATATCATTAAAGTAGTTCTAACCACACTTTATTCTTAAAAATAAGGCAAGGTAAAATATCTACTCTTATTGTATATGTAGATGACATTGTTAGTGTCATAATCTAGAAGCCAACCATTGGATGGTTGTATTCTAACAGTTATGCTCATGAATTGGATGGTTTATGCCATTTTGTTCCATAAGTTTTCATTATTGATTGATTATTCGAGTAGAGGACTTAGATTGCAGAACTTCATAATAGAAAATAATGATTACTCTGAAATGTCATTAATCTTGGTAATTAACATGGAATATTAATTAACTAGTAATAGATTAGAGTGTGGATTAAATGATGGTGACGTTCTGCAAACCAATAGATAAGGAGTTATTGGTTTAATCACACATATATATAATGGAGGTTGGACATACCTCAAATGAAACATTATTAAGATTGTGTTTATGTCATTAATGTTTCATACTGTCTTAAATTCTATGGTATGAGATGTTCATTTTCTTACTTGAGAAATGTGTATTTGTTGGTACTGTCACCGTAACAAGTAGCTATACAGATAATGCCACAATACGCATGACTTGTGTCGAGGATAATTGCTCATCAAAAATACTGTTGTCCCTCATATATGATATGAGCAATAGTATCTATAGAGCCTTAATAAAGTAATATTGTATCCATGCAATATGATTAAGGAGTTAATCATAATTACAATTTACTTTAGAGATCAAGAAAGAATAAATTGGCAAGAATGACATATTCCAATCATGCATTTATTTAAGATATTATATGACAAGAGAATTGACACGAGCAATTATTGCTTCGAGATCGTGATTTGTGTATGATACTTACCATTAATGTCTTTTGAGTAATATTATAATGTATTTTGCTAAATACCGCTTATGATTTATAGAATTAAAAAGAGTTTTAATTATATTTTCAGCTTGACAAAGATCCCAATGGGTCACACCAGAAAAGATTTGATTAGAAAAAGGAAATTATTCTAGTATATCATATGGAGATATGAATATGATGACAAAATTAAATATAAGTGTTATAATTATTTTATTTGTCATATGGTATTAGAATAAATGTCATTGGATAACAAATTTAATCCTAGATAAATTTATTTGATATGTATGACATGTCATATAGATTTTTCGCTCAACAAAATAATGCATATAATTATATGGTATGGTTATATGGTAAATAGGTCAATTGTTTAATTATTTTTAAGCACAGATTAAACCCAAATCCCAAAGTGGTAATTAAATGGACCATTAGCATAACTAGCCTTGGAGAGGAAGTTACTCACGGTGAGGTGTCCCCATGAAGTGACAACTAGGATAAGCTCTAAGCATCATAACATTTGAATGACTTATTTATCCTTACTTTGTTTATTTCATAACTTATTTCTACAAGGGCAAATGAGACAATTCAAAAGGCATGACCACCCTAATTTTGTCTCCAAATACGAGATAATTTTCGAAAAACCCATCTCTGTCTCCGTAGCCTCTGATTTTCCTTATCTCTCTCCCTAGCCAATTTTTGCCTATCTCTCTCTCAATTTTTGCCTATCTCTCTCTCTAGCCAATCTTTGCCCTAAGTAAAGGAATTTTGTTTACTAAAAATATAGATTGGCAAAGTATATATATGTATACAAATGCTTATTAGGCTGGATCAATAGAAGACAAAAGATCAACTTCTGGCCATTTCACATTTGTGGGTCATAACCTAGTTACATGGAGAAGTAAAAAACAAAACGTGGTCGTTCGCTCAAGTTCAGAAGTTGAATTCAGAGGTATAGCACTTGGTCTCTGTGAAGCTTTCTGGCTCATACTACTTTTACAAGATTTAGGTTATCTATTGAAGCAACCAATTAGTATATATTGCGATAAAGTTATTTATGATATAGCACACTATCTTATCCATCATGATCAAACAAAACATGTTGAGGTTGACAGACTCTTCATTAAGGAGAAGTTGGATGAAAATTTTATAGAGTTGCCCAAGATTCAGTTTGAGGATCAATTTGTTGACATTCTTACCAAAGCAGTTTCAAATCATGTGTTCTGAAAATTTCTTGGCAAGTTAGGCATGCATGAAATTTATGCACCAATTTGAGGGAAAGTGTTGAAATTCGTTTCCTTAATTGTTGGGATTGTATAACTGTAAATATATTCTTAGCATGGATATGAATTTCATAGCGTACGTATCGGCCCAAAACTGGTACAATATTTTAAATTTTGGTATCGGATTTGAATACCGGTCGATACTAGCCGATTTCGACTACCGGCCAAATACCAGCCGGTATCGAAAATTTTAAAAGTTTGGGAGACTTTTTGCAAAATTTTAAAAAAAATTCAAAATCTTCCTCCCTCCCTCCTACCTCTCCTCCTCCCATTTTTTTCAAAGTTTTAAAATAATAATAAATATTTTATTACTAATAATTATTTTAATTTTAATTTTTATATAATATTTATTAATAAAGTATTAATAAAATATTTTATTTTTAAAATAAATAATTTAAAATTTAGTATTTATAAACTAATATTTATTTTATATATTTTTAATTATTAAATCAAAATTTATTTGAAATTTATATATTTAAAAAAATATATTTTAAATTTAATTATATTTATTAATAATTATTAAATTAATGTTATATATTAAATTAAAATTGTTATTATGTCTAATTAAATATAAAATGAAATGGAGTTTGAAAAAATAACAATTCCAAAAAATAATTCGAAATTTTGATAAAATACAAAAATTTGAATTATTTTCATTATTTTGCAATAAATTATTATATTTAGATAATTCTTATATATAGATAATTATTATATATAGAAATAATTAGAATATAATAAAGATATATATATAATAAAATGGATAAGATATAAAAAACTAAATTAAATAAACTACGAATGTATAATATGACAATAATCTATTTGTAATTTTCAAAAAATTTAGGGACTATTTTATAAATTTAAAAAATTACCCGAAACGATACTCGGTATTAATCGATACCAGTACAGTACCGTACCAGAACCCAAACCGGTACCGAATCCGATACGGTATTCATAAAATTGATTCTTAGACTCCTAATTATAGCAGTAGGATTAATTGTTAAGATTTCTTCCCTTATTGTACATTATAACTAGTAGAAAGTAACAATTAATAAAAAAAATTCTTATCTTTCAGGTCATTTATGTGAGAATCATAATAATAATGATTTATCTTATCAATTTTGTTTAAAAAATTAATGAAGGATTACTTTTACGAAAAATTAAAGGTTAAATATTTTTATTATTATTTATAAAATTATAAATTTTGAAATTTTTTATAATTAATCCTAATTTTTATTAGATTCAATACTTAGTCATCTAGGTACATATATATAAAAGAAAAGTTGGTAAAAACTTGATCATAAAATTGATAAAGCTCGATACTGCTTTTAAAACTGTATTATTTGTGTCTTAAATAGAAGGGAATTAATAGATAACCAAAACTTAGAAGTTATTTTGACAAGATTCCTCTTTGGATGAAAATGAATGAAATTTAAACTCGATAATTGAAAGAAAAGCAGTCGCATGCCTTACAACTGCAAAAGGGTCTTTCGGGTGTATTTATTTTCACATCCCACAACCACCGATTTGAAGACAAATCCAATGCAAGATTAGGTTGCATTGCTATTTCCAGCCTGAGAAAACACCATTGCCACTATCCAAGAAATCCTAGTGACCACGTGAAATTGTCCTGTAAGTAGATTGCATTTTGTCATATCTGCTCTCGACTCTTTATTGTCTCCAGCTTGGGAAGCAACCTTATTGCCGTTACTGGAACAAAAGTCAAGCACAAGTAGCCATTTTCTACCTTAAACAAATTAAATTGATGGCAACTTCTCTCTTTGTCTCTCTTGCTCAATAATGTCACAAGTCCAATTATTTAGGGACATTTTTCTAGTCATTAAAGTGCCAATCATGCAAGGTATTATTGAATTTGATGCCACTAAAAGCTTGGAGGGGTTCCCACTATAAACGTACCCTCACCGTGGTGGGGTTTCCTTTAATCTTTGCAAAGGTGAATTGCTTTTCCTGAGATTAATCAAAACGAGGCAAGGAAATAGGTGGGATGTCAGTTTCAACCAAATTGCAAAGAAAGTTGTGCGATGAACTGGCACTTCTATTGACTTGTATCAATAAACTGCTTTTGTGTATTCCTTGATTAGACACGGCCACTCACGACCATACAATCAGTCCTGTATTTCTCTGCAATCAGCTCCCTTGTCTATCGAATGATTGCAAAGTGTCAACTCTCAACTGTCCCCAGACGAGCCAACTGCGTTCTTGCTACACGATTAGGCTCACTTGGAGAAGGAGTCATATTTCAATTATTTGACTTTCATGCCAAAATGTTTTTAAGAACTGAACGCGGATGAGATGAAAAGACGCAAAGCTAACAACTCGTACTCGCCGAAGACAAACTGAAACGGAGCCAAAAAAATTCAGTATGGGGAAAATAAAAGCTCAGCACTATTAGAATCCATAAAGAAACCGAAACTCATTTGTTTTCATTTATTTTTCTTAATTTTTGGGTTTTTCTTTAAAATTTAGTAAAAGAAAAACTGTATGTTTGAATTTTTCATTTATATTATTAATCTTAGTTTCATCTCGTTTTTAAAACTTATGAAAATCACAAAAATTATTTTCTATTTTTCTATTTTTTCATATTCTAATTTACTATCAACTAAATATATTTTATTTAATTATTTATTATATTAATTATAAATATAAATATAAATAATTTAATTTAATATTGTTTTTAAATAATTTAAATTATGAATAATTTAAATTAATTTAATTTTTACTTGAAATAAATTAATTTAATATAGTAATTATTAATAAATATGATTAAATTTAAAATATTTCAAAATATATACTTTAAATAAAATTTTGATTTAATAATTAAAATAAATATTAATTTATAAATAAAATTAATTTTAAAATTAATTATTTAATTAACTAAAAATAATTTATTTTTAAGTTTTATCTAATATGTAATTATTATTAGTAATAAAATATAACTATATTAACATTAATAACCAAATAGGTTTTTATTTTTATTTTAAAAAAAGAAATTCTAAAACGATTAAACATGTCTAGTTGCTATATGTGAGATGCAAGAAAAATGGTAAAGCAGTTATCACTTTTAATTTGAGCTTATTAAAGGAAAGAGTTACTTTTTCCTATCTGATTGCATAATTAAAAGCCTCTTATCAAATATGATGGAGGTTAACGGAGGAAGGTTTTTCTTTCTTCTTATTCCTCTACCATCAACATTTATTTTTTTTAGTTCTTACATTTTGGTCAATGGATGGTCAAATATGATATATGAGCCAAATTATGTGAATTTGGCATCCAGGTAGTTTAGTTCTATTGGTTTGTGCCCTTGTGTCCATTAATTGATTGTACATTTATAACATTAATTTTATCAAAAGTATTATTTATTTTATATATGCTTGTCTAATTAACTAATTTGTGAGATCTAATTTATGGGAGATACATTGCAATTATAATTATAATGAGATCATTATATGAGATTCATATTATATTTAATTATTATTATGAAATTTCTATATTAATTGTATTAAAACTGAACATTAATTTCTATGAAGGACCACTGCACTTGATATTTATTTTTGTGAAGGAAATTGATCTAACAAACTAAAGTAGTAGATATTTGAATAAATATGTAAGTGTTTGTTAGAAAATAAGTTCACTAAACTAATCCAACATAAAATTTTCATATCAAATTTTACTTATTTGTTTACGAAAAATGTTCACTATTATAATTGTATAAGTGATCATTTGAGTTGAGATTTATAAACTATCTCATATGAGGATTGTTGTATTACTACTATTTAAAACTGGCCATAGTCAAGAGTAGCTTGAATGGTAGGCTTTAGGCATGATATGAAACTATATAGAGGTAGTTAAATGATCAGCATAATATTTGTTTCCTTAAAGTAATTAGAGATAATGTTGTGATGTTCTTAACTAGTATTAAATTAAGAAAACATTACTTAAGGAGGATGACACTTGAAAATAATTTTAAATATCATTAAAATAATCAATTATTATTGTTGGAAACTAATATGAATGTACTCAAATAAATTGGACACTAAATCTATACTTTAATCAAAACATATTATGAAGAAAGAATTGAATTATACAAAAAGGTTAGCCAAAATTAATTTGACATTTTAATTTACTTTTAATTTTTAATTAAATAATTTATATCAATAAATCAAGATTGAAGTCTAATAATGCATTATGACCATCCAAATATTAGGATAATTTATCTAATCCTAAATATAAGTTAGGATTGTAATTTATATATATTACTAACATATTTAAGAATAGAATATGTCATACACAAAGAATGATTGAAGGGAGAAAATTAATTTAATCAAGTTATAAAGTTTGAAAAACTTGAAAATCAAATATAATATATTTAATACATGTAGACCAACATTGGACATTAAATTTTTCTTACCCTAATTGGTATTTAATTATAATTAATTTTATATCTAGCTAAAGTTCAGTTAACATCAAAATTATTTAATTAAATAACTATAGGCTCTGTAAGAGCTAGTACTATTGGTATATTCACTTTTATACTATCTGTAAAGTCCTAGCAACTCATTGGTGTGAACATTGATAGAGATCGAACATTTGTGAGCTTATAATGGCTTTCAATAACCTATTTTACAAATTACTTTCAAAAGGGAGATCTAAAAGATGGAAATCAAACTTAATAATAAGGTATGGTTTTCTATCTATACTTTTTTATATTTATAAATTAATTATGTTATAAAAATAATTGATCTTAGTTTCGAAAACTATTAAAATTTTAATTTGCTATGCATGTGATGAGATTATGTCTACATTTCCCTTTTTTTAATTAACAAATATTGTATGTGCCTTAATATCTGGCTTGGGGGTGTGGTGGTAAAAAATTTAAAGCTCAAAGGAGACTTGCTAAAAACTAAAGTTGAGGTGGTTACATGCTCCAAGCACCAAAATTCAAGGGTTTAAAAAGGCTTTCTTTCTAATTTTTAACAAGGCATCTAAATTTTGATAAGTAAGAAAATTAATTTATTGAAAAAATTCTCAATTAAATTTATTAGTTATAAGAATTGGATAAAGGTTTTAATTCAATTAAAAAATTCAAATCAATTTGATTTTTTTAGAATGGGGATTTAATTTACTTAAGAATCAATAGTCTAATTTTATTTAATTTTTTAAAAGATTTAGAAATATGATTTAAAATTTTAAATAGGGTTCATTGTAAAAGAAACCTCCAACTTTACTCCATTTTGTAATATTAGCCCGAACTTTAAATTTTTTGTAAAAATAAAATGATTTTAAGTTCTTTGTTAACATTGATAATGCAATATACTGCCTTAGGTTATTATTTTTCCATGTGGATACCGAATAAGATAATGACACCTCGTATGGTATTTAAAATTCAATAAAAATGTTAAATTATTAAAACCTAATTAGCCCTAAAACACTATAGTATTGTTTTCCTTCTCCCCTCCACTAGTTTCCTTTGTTTTTACTTCTCCCTTTTCTTAATTTCCTCATGTAGTTCCGGTGGCTTCCTCATTTGCCAACATTCCTTTAGGTTGTTTTATCTTGGATATCCCTCTGTGTAGGTAGGTGTTTCCTTTTTTGTCATCTACTTCACTTTGGCCTTCATCATCTGGGAAGAAATTATTTTGTGTCATGCTCTATACACATGCGTTTGAGCCTTATTGCATGACTATTTTCATATTAGACAAAACCTAGACTAATTGTATATTTGTAAACTTAGAGGGAGTAATGGATGAGCAACGTTACAAATTCAAGGCAATTGTAGCCAATGGACTTAATTTTGGTGCATCATTGGCTATTGCAAAGCATATTCCATGGCTTAGTAGAATGTTCCTATTAAAGGAGGAGGCATTTTCCAAGCACAAAGGTCAAAGAGATAAGTTAACTAAAGTTATCATAGAGGACCACACACTTGTTCGTAAAGAGAGTGGTGGTGTGACGCAACATTTTGTTGATGCACTCCTCACTTTATAAGACAAGTATGATCTTAGTGAAGATACAACCATTAGACTCCTCTAGGTATGTAGGAACAACTTGTTTGTTTATCATTAAACTTATTGAGCTAATGTTAATGTTAAAGTTAATGGCTATGACATACATAAAGGATCAAACCTTCATGTCAATAAATGGGTTGTAGCTCATGATCTAGCCATCTTGAAGGACCTATTGGAGTTCCATCTGGAGGGGTTCCTCAAGAAGGATATCAAACATATAAGATCATGACTATCAAGTACTTCCATTTAGTGATGGGAGGAGGGTGTGTCCTAGTGCACAACTTGGTGACATCAATGTTAGGCCACTTACTACATTGTAGACACTTCTTGATGGTATGAAGGCAAAAGAATTTGACATGTCTAAAAATCTTGGATTGGTCACATACATGAAGACCCCCTTTATAAGCAGTTACACTCCTCATATACCTACCCACTTGGTGAGGTTTATATTGAATTTATGTATTATTCCTAATTATTGCTCTATTAAGATAGGACATTAATAGAGCAAAAAAACTAACGTGCATTATATTACCTCCTTATAAAGTAATCAATCTTATATAATAAAGTATAGAGATACTTAAGCAGATGTGCGAATAGTTATTAGAGAACAAGTTTATAAACCAACCTAACATAAGAATTTCATATGGAACAGTCCGTGTGTCTATGAAAATACTAAATGTGTTAATTGTATAAGCTATCTTTTGCTTTCTTTCTCTAAAATTTCTTATAAAAGGATTGTTATATTTTGACATTAAGTTCCAATCCTATCAAAGGTAACTCAATTGGTAGTCATTGGATATAACATGAACCATATGGAAGTAGTTGAGTGATAAATATAGAATTTGTCACCTTAAAGTAATTAGAAAAAAAAATTCATTGTTCATAATTACAATTTGAGAAATCAATAGCCAAGGTGGAATGGAACTTTTATTTTTAAAAAATTTAAATGCGTTATAGAAGTTATATTCAATATATATAATACATGTGAAAGCTCCTCTTGATTGACCCTATCACTGTTGGCTTCCTTCTTTATCTATAATCCTCATCTCTCAATTATAGGTTGCTAAACTATTGATAGAAGTCTCCAGTTTAATGCCACTTCCTTGCTACATTTTCTATTCAATTTATAAGCATGAATTTAGTCTATCATATTGGTTACTATTGCATAAGTTAGCTTCCTCTCATGTGTGATTTTTGCCTAAAGATTATTTGGTTTCTCTCCATCTAGATTCAACTTATAGTATAGCTTAGAGAAAGCTTGACCATAGTTCATTCGACATCCTTCCTTATTCCATATTTGTAACACCAATCAAGCAGTTTTTACTAATTCAGTGAAAAAAATTCATATAGAATAATTTAGTTATCTAAGCCTATATTCTTCCATTGTATTAACATTCGAAGTAAAGATATCCCATAAATATGATGGCTTGCTTGCATAGAACATACAAATTAGATATATGCATGAATCTCCTCATTCTATTTAAATTACTCAAAATCATCCATATACATGAGAGATTTTTACATATTTGTGATTGGTGTCCTCTCTATTTAATTTAATCTTTATAGTCAGCTTGCAGGAAAATCATCAGGTCCCTTTCCACTGTTAAACTATAAAATAATCCATTGTGACTTATTAAAGCCTTATAAAAGTGATATTTTCACCTATTTCACCCCTTTCAGCTCTTTAACTTTATAGAAAGGCCACATAAGGGACCAAATTGTCATTTTAGAAGAAGTTTGAGATGTCATTTCTTTTTTTAATGAATTTAATAATGTATCTCTAATTCAACTTTAAGATATGATTAAGTGTTCATGATTCGGTGATCATTTCTAAATGTTCACTTGCTTTATACAATCAAGCTAGCTGGCTGACCTTCTAGATAACTATAATCAGTATATAATATGAGGTCAAGTCAAAAGACCAGGACATACCTTCAAGGTACAACACTTCTTGCTTCAAGACTGGCTTCAAGACTTTCACTTTATAGTCTTATCAAAACTAAATTCTAGAGGATAACTCATTTAAAAGGAAATTACCTTAACCATACTCCCCATTTAACCTATAATGAGTTCTTATCTATTAGAAGCTTCCAAACCTTTTTGATCATTTGAACTTGGTTAGTGGTTCTAAGAGGAAGGATTAGCAAGCCCCCTTCCCTTCTATCCTTATATAACTCCGCCAATTTGACTTTAAGGATCTACTATTACCTTGACGAGACCATATGAACCTACTCAATATTATATTAATGAATTTGCTTATATTCTTTAGGAACCAAAGGTGGGATGTTTAATACATACAAGCTGCTTGGAACAATATTTATAGTTGGATTCCACCTTTCATTAATAATCTCCTATTCTTCTAACTTGTAATTCTAAAATTAATCATCTCTAAGAGTGATTTGAAATCTATAAATATATGCCTCTTAGTAGGTATTGGGATGCCTAAATAAGTGATTGGGGGCCTGTTTACCTTGAGACCTAATAAAAAAGCTAGGGAATTTAAGTAAGCTTATACACCTCTATATATTATAATCTAGATTTTATCTTTGTTAATATAAAGACCCATTTGTTTTAAAAGTATCTAGAGTTGATATTAATATTGGAGCTGAGGTTGGATCAACTTTAGAGAACATCCATATTAGGACCTCTATGTCTAAGAGAATAGGTAAGCGGCTAAGGATTCTCTCTACCTTAATTCCCTTACACTCTTGATTAGATTTGTAGGTTCTCTGTTAACCAAAATTCCATATGAAATAATAGTAACAGATTGTGCAACGAAATTGATGAATAATTCAAGAAAGCTAAATGCATACATTCTATTCATCATGAAAGTTCTAGTCCAATAAAATGAAAATCTTATGGAAATAAACTTTAATAACACAATTTTTACTTGAATTCTTCCATTGTAATTCTTGAATAGTTCTTATACTAAGAGCATATTATCACATATTGATCTTCCCCTTAAGAAAGATCCATGAGAGTTGCCTACCTCCTATTAAATCACTAACTTCAATCTGTTGGTTTGTAGCTTTGCGATGATCTTATAAATGGTGTTATAACAAGAAATAGAATGATAATATCTTATACAGCTAGGGGATTATACCCTAGGAGTGAGATATATATGATCACCATTGTTTTAGTTAGGCTCTAATTTTTATTGATGAAAAATGCATTGAACCCATCATGTCCTAGTGCCTTATTGAATGGAGGGAAAATAGGGCTTCCTAAACATGTTTGACTTTAAATGGCTTTCTTAGAGCCTCTGCATGGTTAATAGGAATTTGGTTCTTTATAATTCTTCTCATTAAATTTTCATTAGAAGAGGCATTAAAGATTGTGCCAATTGTTTTAGTGAAAAAACATAAGCATCCCTATGAAGATCCTTTTTGTTGGTAAGGATATTACCATTATGGTTCCTCAAAGAAGTGATCATGTTAGTATGTTTCCTTTCAAACAAAGATCTATAGAAAAATTAACTATATTTATCTCTATCCTTCAACCATAATATCCTAAATCTTTGCCTTGATAAGGACATATTTATTTATGATATTTTATTATAGAGCTGCAAGGCTTCCTCTTTTGCTTCCTTAAGTTGTTCGTCAAGAGTAGCTTTATAGAGAGCACCTTAAATTCTCTATAATTCCTTCCTATCCTCTTATGCTACAAGATGTGTATTGGATTTATTCACTTTCCTTATGATCTTAAGTTATATTTAATTTTTTATAGCTTCCTTATGTATATGAATAGATTAGTGCGCTTAAACCCCTCAATCTCATTCAAGTAATTATTTAATTGAAATAGGGAATCCTCCTTTACTAATTGTATAACCATTTTATATGGATAGGGGTATGATCAAAGAGCAAGTGACTATTAAAAGATATCTTAATCTTTATAAAATTATACATCCATTCATCATTGACCATAGCTTAATCCAATTTTTCATTATCAAACAATACACTTTTTGGTTGTTTACCTAAGTATAATATTGTCCCTCCATTTTACAGACAATGACTTGAATTTCACTAACATAATCCTTCGGCTAATCCAAGTGATTCCTTAGACATTTTACTCCTCCTTCTACCTCATTATTGTATGACATACAATTGAAGTCTCCAATTAGCGTCCAAAGCTCATTTATATCATTACCAATCACCCTTTGTTTATTTCACATCATTGTTCTTTCAAATTATAGTTGAAAACATAGATAACTAATATTTGAGAATTATACTAGTATTCTTCTTTTATATCCCTAGTTGTATCGTTTGTTATTCTGCTAGGATTAGAGAAGCTTCCACTTCATTATAATCAAAAGCTACAAGTATTCTTCCATTATAATGACAATTATGGAAGAATACAATTATTATGTTATCATATGCCCATGGATTACCAGGTCCATATTTTTGTAATCATCTTTAGGGCGTGTATTATTTATTAAGATCCTATTCTGTAATGTTACTCTGCTTCTCCATTTAGTCTATAAAGAACATTAATATCTTCTTAATTATTACAATCCTCCAAGTGCTTAAGTTCTTAGTATTATTTTAAATAAAAAAGCTTCCCCGTTAGTTTCCATATTTGGTTATGTTTTGAAGTCTCCGGTCTCTAATTATAGGTGCCTATAACCTGATCCTTATAGAGTTTGACTACCTTATTTAGCCTTTATAATGGTATCATTTCTAAGAGTTCCTTTTTAATTGAACATATTCAAGCATAACTCACCCTCATTAAGTTCATTGTTGCTTCAGAAATAGATAGGGCTTATAAATCTAGTCGAATGACTTAATCCTTTGGTTATCCAATACTCTGATGGTATGTTGTGTGTGTTCAATCATATTGGTACATTCTTCTACCTTAGAATATGAACCTTAGTTCCTCATTTTTTAAATTGTAGTAAGAGAGGTTTGAAATTAAAGTGTGATGGTCCAAGCTCCAAAATCTTCTAAGCTTGCATGGGGAGGAAATTTTGAATAAAAATAAGTTATCATCATTTAGAAAAACTTCATGCAAACTATGCTAGTTCTACTATTTAATGGCCTAACCATTCACAGTAAGGAATAAAGGCCTCTTGTCTATAAAGAATGCCAAAAAGGTTGCCTCCCATTTTATTGCTCCCTTTTTAAGAGTTCCAATCCTTAGTGCAATTATAGTTTGCCTTTGTGATGTGCTTGAAGGATAGTAATAAAGAAAAGGTGACACATCATCTAGTGCTTACTTCTATGATCTCCTAACAGTGCCACTGAGTAAGGTTCTCCAGTAAAAGCCTTAGGTCCTAAGCCTATTACTAAGAGGAGGTGGAAAGAGGGGGTAAGTTGGGAGCTAGGGTAGTAAGATATGAAGAGACCGGAGTATAGGATAACTTAGCAGGTACTGAGGAGGTTTTAGGAAAGTAAAGGATTTGTTATAGGATGAAAGTCCCCCTATGTCAAAGGAGTGCCTACTAAGATCAAGCTAAAAATGGAAGATGTTGACCTTGATTAATAACCAAGAAAAAACTGGGAATGGAAGTTATTATAGTAGCTTGAACAATAGAAAAGGTAAGTCACAAGGACAAAAAGGAAAGGTATGCACTGATGAGGGTCGTGATCTTAAAATAGGCTAATAAGAAAAATAGTAATAGACTATAAAATGGAGTAAGGTAGTTAGGAGGAATAGGAAAGAATAAGGACAAGGGAGGCAGATCAAAAAATAATGACATAATAAGGTTGAGCTAGCAAACCAAATAGATAAAGATGAGGAGAAAAAACCAAAGAAAACAACACAGAAGATATAAGGAGGAGGAATAAGGAACCATATAAGCTATGCAAAAGAAAATTTAGAGAGAAACTAGACCAAATTTTAGATTGTGAAAAATTCTAGATAGATCTAACCATCTAATTTAAAGGTAAATTAAAGTAATCCAATTTATATAATTCTTAAATAAAATTAATATTATAATTTTTATATATTGATAATATATTTAGGAATTAAACAAACCATATATAAAGAACGTTTGAAAAGACAAAAGATAATTTAATTAATTTGAACTTAATTATAATATTCAAAAAATTACGTCAAATATAAAGTCAATATACACCAATATTGAATAATGAATTTTTTTTGGACCTTATTGATATTTACGTAGATTAATTTTATCTCTAATGTTTAATTAAAATTTATCCATCAATGAAATTATTAAACAGACCCGATATGAGAAATCTATTTGGAACCTTACTTATATGTCTATTGTAACACCCAGTATCTAGTTTAACTAGTGCACCGAAATAAATCAGTATTTAAGACCGATGCCATTAAAAATTTCTGAACAGTGAATAATAATTTTAGTGACTTCGAATTAATGATGTATGATATTTTTTCGATGGTCACAGAAAATTGTTCGGACAGATGTTTAAAAATCAGAACAAGGATGACATTTTTGTAAATAAGTGGAAAGGAGGAGTATATAAGAAGCCAAGTTGGAGAATAAGACAAAAATCTTGTCTTCTTCTTCTCTTTAGCTCACGAAAACTCCATGGGAGCTCCTCCAAGCTTCTTTCAACTTTTGTTTCATGAAAGGAAAGGAAGATTCAAG
>JANKOE010000206.1:58618163-58634513 GCA_026284465.1 Erythroxylum citrifolium | reverse complement strand
TCGATATGTTTCCGTTCTTTGTTTCGTTTTGCTTCCGTTCTTTCATGGATGTTCGTTAAGTTTGTGCTTCGAGGTTGGGATTCGGAAACGGGTCCCAACAGTTGAAAGGTACAGTACCTTGGTGGAATTGTTCCACTTAACTTAGCCTACTAAAAGCATAAATATAGACATCAATTAAAGGCTTAATTATAGAATGATAATAGTTATCATTAGAAGAAAATGATTGCGTGAATTTTCTTACCTATAGTAGATATGATATTGATCATATATATTTCTATCTCATGCTTATGAGTATGTGATACTGAATTTAGATTCGACATTATTATAATGTTCAAAGCATGATAAGACATAGATTGTTAAGTAAAAGTAGTTGATCCAATTTGATACAAATAGTTTGTATGTATTGGATCAAAGAAGACTTATGTTTAACATAAGTGGCAAGAATAAAAGTTGGATAACTGACACTATCCTTTTATGTCATGTTGGTTAAATCAACATAACGAGAATCATAAAGTTACATACAAGGATATGCTTATTCTTTTGATTATGAATCATATGAAACTTGTGATACTTGTCAAGTTGAAGAATGAGATTCTCTTGTGAATACCTTCATAACTAAATTCTATAAAAGTATGGATTTATGTAAGGAGGAAAATATAATATGAGATATTGTAGGGTGCAATATTATTTCTTCTATAGTATGCCTAGTACAATGATTTACCTTTAATACTTCCAATTGAATCAATTAGTAAGATTCATATTAGATATGAAATGCTAAATCTTTGAGAGAGTCAAAGTTAATGATTCAAGGATATGATGCTTGGTTGAAGCATACATTATCCATTAAGTTTAGAAATAAATTGGATAATAAAAAGGTATGAGATATGTAAATGGTTGGATATAATCTTACAGACCTGTTGAAAAAAATTGTTTGTTTCAATGTATACTTATAAGAGAATGGTTCTCAAAATAAGTAATGGGAATAAGATGAAATTTGAAAAGTTCAAATCTCATGACAATATATCCAATTAGAACTATTGCCTTTATTGATACATTTGATGTATAGTTGAAAGGCTACGAGACATTGAAAGATTCACTTTCATGATTAATTCAAAGACTTTGTTTTGGAGATGATTGTGAATTTTATCATGTATGCAAGAAGGTTAGTGGGAATATAGTTTTCCTCTTCAGTGGGAGTATGTAGAGACATTTTGCTCACGGAGAACAATAATTTTAATTTTCAAATTGTTGAAAACATAGTTGTCCAAGAAAAACTCCTGTTAGATAAGAAAACATAACATTTTAATTCTGATAATTAGATTTATAGAGATAGATTGGAAGTTGTATACCTATTCTAACTCCAAGTACATAAATAATATACTAAAGATGTTTAATATTTGAGATATCAGATACTTTTGAAGTATTAAAGATATTTATTATTCTATTATGAGTTTATATTTGAGTTCAAGGAGATAAAGATATTTACTTTAGAAGTAAATCATAATTAAAGTCTATTTTACCTAAAAACAATATCTTACAAGATTGGAAAGATTCTAATGTAGCAATGGTTACTAATTAAGCCATAATACATTTTTCATTTAGTGGAAATGGTTAATCGAATCAATAAGTTATTTAGTGAACTTGATGTAGTTCCTTGCATTGTTTATAACAGTAATTTACTGTAGAACATTTAAGCTATTAGGCATGCCAAATGAGCTAAGGTCTCATCAAAGATCCAAGTTTATATCTAGGCAATTTTTCTTAATTATGATGATAATTATGATGAAAGTTGTATTTTTCTTAATTATAAAGATAATTATGATGAAAGTTGTAAGATTAAGTGAGTGTTCATTATAGAGAATCTTGTATAATTCTCTCATTAAGATATTGTCATAGTAGTAGTATAATCGTCACATGGTGCTATGGTATGAGATACTTAAACGATTGGCTTAGTGCAAGTGGGAGATTGTTGGTTTATGCCCTACAACCAATCAGTTTTATTGTAGTTTAGTAATAATTATTTAAAGGCATTATTTATCTTATACATGTTTAGATGTATATGATAAAGTCCATAGGATAATTATATATTGCGAATGAAATAATTATAAGATTTATATTGCATTTATGTATTATCCCTAACTTATTCCTAGTCATTATTCGATTAAGGCTGGACATAAATAAAATGTAAAAAGACTAGCACGCGTTATTTTTTTCCTTATGAAGGAACTAGTTAATCTCATAGGCTAAAGTATGGAGATATTTAAACAAACTTATGGGTGCTTGTTAAAGAACAAGTTCACTGAGCATACCCAATATGAGAAATCCATTTGGAACATTATTTGCATGTCTATGAAATTCTCATTGCGATGATTGTATAAGTGATCATTTGACTTGAGATCACTGAAGTATCTTGTATAGGGATTGCTATGTTTTGATACTACTTATAACATATTTAATCATAGGTCGGTCAATCGGTAGTCATTGGAAGTAGCATGAACTATATGGAGGTAATTGTGTGATCAAGATATGATTCATTACCCTAAAGTAATTAGAGAGAATGTTTCATTGTTCTCGATTAGTATTAATTCGAGAAATATTTGGCCAAGGTAGAATGACACTTTGTAAATGGTTTATAATTGTCATTACTTAAATCGATAGCTAATAACGGAAAATTAATATGATTTGACTCAAAATAGAGTAGACATTAATTTCATGCTTTATTTCTAATCAAAACATTGTATGATGAAAGAATTGAATTATACGGAAAAAAAATCATGCATGAAAAGGTTAGTCAAAACCACTTTGATATTCCTAAATATTTGAGTGATCATGATGCATTGCTAAACACCAATCTTGATCTATTATTATAAATATGTTTATTGGAGAATTAAAAATAAATTAAAATGATTTTTAATTTATCTAATTCTAATTCTAATTTATAATTATAATTTATAATCATTATCAACATATTTGGGAACCTAATGAGTCTCACATATGGATTGGGTAGAGCGAGGTTATTTTAATGAAGTTAGACTTGATTGTAAAGTTTGAGAAACTTTATGATTAAATATGAGATATTTAATTAATAAGGATCAAGCTTCGAAATAAGGTACAAATTATGATTCATACTTTGTTATGATTTAGGTGTTAATCATTTTACATAATTAAAGAGATATTAGTTTTTAGGAAACCAATTTGCGAAAAAATTTCGTAATTATTCCACTGCAATCGAATCCCAACCTAGTTTTCCAACACAAGCAACTATGTGATATCATGTAATATTGGTCACATATTATTCTATAACATGCTTGTGAAACATGGAGAAGGCTGGCTGATGAGACATGTGAATATAGTAATATCATCTTAGCTCTGCTACCAGACAACCATTTCGTTACTTAAAAGTTAAAACTTAAAACACAAAATTTCTCCGAGAAACATATCATCGGGACAAGCAGGAAGGAGTGAAAATTTTCCAAGGGATCGTTGGACAAAACATACAGGAAGAGATCAAAAAGTTCATTAACAACAATCAAGCAACTACCTTCCTGTTCATAACCCCTTTGGTAGCTCATAAACTACATTGGACTTAGGTCTCGTTGAACTTTCCGTCTTGGACTGTAGTGGCTTAAGCAGCGGGATTTTTCTCTTGCTGAGTTATTAACTTTTGACTTTTGGAGATTGAAAGGAACTGAAACCTATCACCAACAGAGGGGGAAAAAAGACGTAATGTTGGTGTTTGGTTTGTTTGCAAACGAAGCCAAAGGGAAACGAAATAGTGAGCAGATAAGTAATTAACCTTGTGAAGATGTAAGCTCATCTCTTCAACTTCCAATACTATGTCGCCCGGCAATGCTATGGCCAAAAAAAAAAAAAAAAGCGAATTCCGTTTTGAGAAAACAATCAGATTGGTGATGGTGTAGAATCACACCAAGCTTGGTTAGGGTTTTCCTCTGTCATTTTCGATGTTTTACTGGACTGAAGAATGAGCTGGATTCATGTGATTGGGAGGAAAGGTGGGGTATTGAAAGTAGAAATTGAACCATGTGTTTATCAGGATGAGCATCGGTAATTCTCGGGTTTAAATTTTTCAAAAAAAAATTCTAGGGTTTAATTATTTTAGACTTAGGGATGGGTGACATTAGTGAATTTTAAAATTAGAATTTTCCTTAAAGTTGGAATAATTTTTTTAATTAATTAAAATTGAGGATAAAATATAATTTAATTAATTATAATTTTTAAATTTTTTAAAGAATGTTTATATCTTATGGTAAGCTCATTTTCAATATAAAATATAATAAATTTTTGTAAGGTCAGATAATCAAAAAATAAATATTTTTTTAAAGTTTTTCATTTATATAGAGTCTAATTTAAATATTTTCAAAATGATAAAGTTTAATTAGAACACAATAAAATGATAAATTTTATGTAGTAATTTTTGCCTTTTTTTTTACTCATTAAATTTTGACAAAAACGTTATGATCTAATTTAATTCTTGTTCTAATTATTAAATTTTTTTGTTAAGAGAAGATTGCTGTAGTTTATATATAATTAAAACATCTGCTATTCAAGTTTTATTCGCTTAGTTTGCTTATTGATACAGTACCCACCCTGGAGCGTACAAAGAGTAATACAGAACAAGGATGCAAGCAGGCTTTAGTTCAAGAGTTAGGCCCTAACAAGTGTAATGCTGACCTTCCCGAGTGAGCTAGCCTAGCGTTTGTCGGGGCCTAATTTATAGTGCACAGAAACAGACCCTATGTTCCAGATACCTACCGTATTCATACTTTATGTCATATCATTTCATCAACACATTTATACGGGAGTCAAAAAAAACTACTCCTTCCGATTCATAATAATTGTAGTTTTAGAAAAATGCACGCTTATTAAGAAAGCTAATGAAATTATAGATATACCCTTAATACTCCCATGAAATTACCAGAATGAAGTAATTAATGCTTTTAGAGTTTCGATGTTTCAACTTTTAGAGTTTCAATGTATTTAAGCACTGCAACTCTTTATCTTCGTTTCTACAGTTTATATGGGCGCCCCTTCATTTCCACCATTATGATTATTCGTTTATTTCTTAAAACAGATTTGTCAACAGAGATTACTCAGTATCTCGTACAACAACCGAGCAGTTACATGTCTATTTGTCTTAACCTTGCATATTGATCTCATCATTGTCTTAACCGGGCAGTTACATGTCGATTCTTGCTTGTAGATTATGTGTAGAGCTTTTATATTTAAAAAAATGAATGAATGTTATTAAGAACTGAAAGGTAAAAAAGAAACATGATGAAGTGCATTGAAAACATAATTTGCAATAATTAGCATGTGAGAGAAATTGCATATTAAATTACCTTGAAATTATGATCTGTGTAATTAAGGTGAGAGAGAAATTAAAGGTTAATTTTGGAAGCAAAATTATAAACATGCATACAAAGTCAAGAATAACACTTATTTTAAATAATTAAAATATATCGACACTTATTATGAATCAGAAGGAGTATGTTAATGAGAGAAGTAGATCTCTTGTGCCACTTGCCCTGTGCCCTCCGTGCCACAAATCATTTTAACCATCCAACCTATTCAAATAAATGGTTGGGATAGTTTGTGACACAGAAGGCACAGAACAACCATTTTAACCATCCAACCTATTCAAATAAATGGTTGGGATAGTTTGTGACACAGAAGTCACAGAACAAGTGGCACAGGAGATCTAAAGCCGTTAATGAGATGGTGTGAAACAAAATAAGAACAAGTTAACATGAACAAAATATCTCATCCTTTATTTTAGTCTATTCTACAGTGCACACACAGCAATGCGTCAGTAATTTATTCTCTAGTACTCGTAATTTAGTACTTCTAATTCTTTTTAGCTGAAGGTAAGAATACAGTTATAAGCATGTTGGAACCATTATTTGGTTAGTTACTGCCTTTTCCTTCTTAAATGCTAATTAGAAAGGAAGAATTGCCCACAACTTTATTTAATGTAATATCAAATTAAGTATAATATCTCTCTACCGGTTAAAAATAAGGCTACATAATTCTGAATTTCTTCGAACTCTATATTTAACGAAATTTTTACTGAATATGTTGTGTATTAAAACAATTTCCAAACTTGAGTGGTGGGAGGCTTTTAAAAAACCCATATAAGGAGGAAGGGAAAATCAATTCATAAATGAATAGAAAGTAGAAAGTAAAATCTAGGGTTATTCATAAAAAAAGATTTTGAGAAGAACAAAACATAAAAGGAAAAAAGAAAGGAAGTCTATTTTTATTTTATGCAACTGCAGTTTAGTTCAGAATAAAGGGAAAGATACACTTCTTTTTCATTTATTCTTCGCAAAAGTGCAAATAAATATGACAATAAACTTGCTAGGCAATAGCGAATACAAGACTCGGGATAGTGCAGAGAAAAGTAACATGCAGGAAACAAAAAGCAATAGCAGACAATTTAGGGATGCTTACAAATAATAGACCGGGCTCTACCCTACCTGTAAACACAAAAGTAAGCTATTCAATTGTACGTTAAAAAAGGCAACTTTCTCAGCCTTTCACTGTAGTCTTAGCAAGTGAACAAGCAGATGCCAATCCCCCTCTCTACCCTGCATGACAAGATCAACAGAAGGGGAAATTTAGACCCACCAAGTCATAATATTCTCAAGTTTTTTCTTCTACATCGAACCAAGCATGAACCCCTGTTTATATCCACATTTCACCATAAATAATAGTTGGAACAAATCGAAAAGGCTGTTGGTTGGACCACCCAACAACTGCAAAAATTAGTCACAGAGAAGTTGAATTACAGCTTACAATAGTATGACCATAGTTGAAATGAAGCTTTCAAGAAGAGTATGCACCTGATCTGTTAAGATGCTTCTGAGGATTCCAAAAGCTCTTCATTGAACTCGCCAAATATATCTGGACATCCTTCCCAGTTTCTCTGCTTTCGAGCCTCCCAATATCCTCCCACATATCTGAAAGTTTCGCCATCTTTTTGGAACCACCTGGGCTTCCATCCGTGTTCTTGCAACTTTCTTGACTGCATGAAACACGATGATGAACACAAAAAAATCATAATAACCTCTTTGACCAACTAAATTTCAATATCAAAATTACCAAAGTAATAATAATAATTAAAATACCATTCTTTGCCTCTTCTCCAAGCGTTGTTTCTCTGCATTTGCCTTCTCATATTCCCCATTCTCCAGATGCCGCTGGTCTGGTCTAAGCCTAGAATCTGTGGGTGGGAGCTTCTCCTTCATCCGTCATCAAATACCCGGAATCAGAAAAAACTATAAAAACCAATTAGAGATGCATAAGAGGGAAATGGGAATTTGCATATTGAAAAAACTGATACAACACGTAATCTCTACCTGCAGTCCGGGCGTTAATTCATTCAGCGTGATTGCAAAAGCTGTTAAGTTGTAGCGGGTGACATTAGGAGGTGGCTTAGTACTTTTCCAAAGCAAATTGGGATTGGATGAAGAAACGTTATTCCTTGATTTGCCAGTCCCATCACCATTAGTATAATAGTACATGCTTTCATCCCACTTCCCGAATAGTGTAGCCACTTTATTGCCCAATACATCTTCAATAAACCCATTAACCTACATAGATGTAGGAGACGTTTCATGAATGGTGAACATAAGCTGCGTTCTATCTCAAAAGGTCACCTATATTAGGCTGCAAAATATAAAAACGTAGTTATCTCAATCAATAACCTGGTGAGGATTTCTGTCGAGAATTGTTTGCTCCTTGAATCTCAGTTTGCATGAATAGTCTCGATTTCCACGTATATGCATAATCCCATGATGATCGCAATAAAGTTTACCAAGGATAAGATTGTAAATGGTCGTTGTAACCTAATGAATAAACCAAACATTTGTTAATCTACACGTATGATAGCAACTTTAGAAAGGATACAAACATCATTAATGTGCATACCTTGCTCCATTGAAATATTTCTCCGTCATCAAACTCTAGAGTTAGATTTCCAACAGGGTCAACCTGAATTGATCGCCCCCAAAATTTAGAGCGAAGGTTGCTGTCACCCCAGAATCTCCACCCTCTTCCTTCACAGTGGCAGGCAACAATTGTTGGGTGATGACTAACCTGTTTCAATGCATCAGAATCTTGAAATTATATTGTTTTTTTTTCTTCTTTTTATTTTTAACAACTATCTAGAGGTATCAAGACATAACTTTCCAGAAGGCTATACATTTTATTTAAAAAGAAACCATTTGCTCAAGGATGTCTGACCTTGACAAAGCTTTGATTATGAGACCATCTTTACTATGAATGCTTAATAATTGTAGCCATCATTACCCAAGTTGAACACTCACCTTCTCAGAGAAAAAGCGAACACCTTTCTCAGGATAGTCAGCTTCATAAGTTTCTCCAAGCAAGGGATTGAAGGGTTTACAATGTCGGCCTTCAGAAGAAGCATATCCAGAAACAGCAAAAGCAGCAACATACAGGATTCTCAATAGACCATTCCCCTGTACAAAATTTTACAGATACAAATAGAATCAGGTTGGACTTCTGAGTTCGTCATTGAAAAGAACAGGCAGTTTTATGTAAATCAGGAATGTAGCCCAGGAAGTAGATGACAAGGGTAAGTACAAGCTTCTTACTGCTTTTCCATACTCATAGGCTTGGTCCAAGAGGTAAGAGTACTCCAAGTCCTCAAAACACTTCTGAAGGGATGATGTTGGCTCATTAAAGTAAACAGGGAGACAAACTCGGGCTAAATCCTTCCCCACATTGTCTTTAATCATTGACCATAGGCTGACACCTTTCTCTTTCTCAACAGGGTCTGGAAGCTTTTTGCGCCTCTGAATTTCTACATAGCCAGGATTACACACTTGCACTAGGGAATGTCTTTTCTCCTCCTGATCAAACTGATCAGGCTCCTTCGAGTAATCTTGGGTTTCATTCATTGACTCATTAGTGACAGTAGGATCAACAAAATACTCTTTAGAGTCATAAAAGGTGGTTTCATCTTCATCTGAGGCCTCTTCAAAATCACGCTTCTCAATATCATCAGACGATTCAGTAGTGCTCCATTCTGAAATGGAAAATCAAACATTGAACTATATGCAGTGCGGTTGGAGAAGCATCTTTTATTAGATTACTGAATTTCATCATTTAAACCTACAGGCATGAACTAGAGAGACTAAACTATTTGAAACTAAATAGCCATGGTGATTATAATATTCCAAATTTAAACTCCAATCTCAATTCGATTTCTCAGAATTGAACTAAACAATGAAAAACTGAAAGAAGTTAACAAAGAAGTTGAGCTTGAACAAATAAGAATTTCACTAACAAATGCATAGAAAGAAAGAAAGAAAGAAGATTAATTCATGACCTTACCACTGTATTTCACACGCCCCAAGCTTGAAAATTCGTGCTTGTTCAATTGATATTCACTATCTGGGATTAAAGAGGTTTCAGTCTCAACATTAGCCGCCTGCACAAATAACAACATAGGTAATTGAAATTACCAATTATCTGACATAGCATACAACCGGCATGTAATACTGAAGTAGAGGTCTTAGAAAGAACTGCCAGAAAAGCCGATACAGTCAATAATTACACCATGTGAGGAAATTGGTAACTAAAAAAAAAAGGGGAACTTCTTGTTCCAACAGTTTGCTAGTAGATTTCGTTTGTTCTGAGCTGCTAAGCAGTGGGAGGGTGTCCTTATTGAACTTTCCAGCATATGAAAAAGGGAAATAATATTTAATTAATAAGTACCTCCAACTGCCTTATTGTGTGGAGCAAATTGGAGCGGTCTTGACAAAGAAATTGCAGTTGGTCTTGTAGTTGAGAAAACTCTGATAGCATGATCTGTTCACAATCCTTGACAAGACTCTCGTCAATTCCATCATCAAGTAAGCGCTGCTTAAGCCTATCGGTTGAGATAGGCAAATGGCTAGAGAAAGTGTGATTGAGTGATGATGAGTGAAGGAGACTCCTGGTGGAGTCCAAAGCTTGAATCCAAGCCACCCTATCTCTCTTTGAATTAGTTCTCAAATGAAGCGTCTTTGCAGCAGTAAATATGTAAAATCGTTTATCATCCGACTTGCTTTCCCGAAATGACGAAATCTGCCACACAAACATTACAACTTCCATAAGCCCAGAACCGTTGTACAATTAATTCTTCAAACAAATGAGATGGACTAAGCATAAATATGCGAATATGCCTAAAAACATTGGAAATATTATTTATTTATTCCCCACTCCCACGGCATTAATTAAACTCAACTTGTTCTCTTCTTCACTAACTAAACAAGACTCCTCAAAATCACTAATTAACTAGCTTAAACAACCAGTCGCTCGCTTACAAAATCAACACGAGAAGTGATTTAAGTGAATCTACACCCCCAGACAGTGTAACATTCACCTGATGAAAATCTCAGTTTCAGGCAAAACAAATGACTGGAAGTGGAAATCAAAGAAGGAAGATTAGTTCAAACTTCAAAGGGTTAATGATATATATCCACCACCACCCCGTGACGTGACCTCAGAAGAAATACCTACACCTACAACGTACCCTATCGTAGCCACAGACTCACCTGGCTGATGTGACCCACTATCCAATAACAGCCAGTTAAACTGTTGAAATAACCAGAGATGAAGATCGAAATACAGAAATTCAAATTAAAATAAAACCCAGAAACTCGCTTCTTCGACTTGCACGCATCGCACTAAAACTACACGACGAACAATGCAAGCAACCTCCGGTTCACCCACCAAGTATTTTTTACTCGCCCGGCCCGGTCATCTACATTTCCTGTTTGTCTTCACACAAACCAGAAAGAAAGCAAAAACCAAAAAAAACACTAAACCACAAACTTAGGGGGAAAAAAAAAGTGACGAGCTTGTTGACCCAATTGGGAAAGACTGCGACTCAATTTTTTGAATCAAAACTTTTCCATTTTTTTAGCAAAACCTTCTCCACCGATACTATAAAGAACACAAAAACCACAAAAATGTGGATTTTTGTTTACCTAAAACATTACTGTTTATAATACCTTTAAATGGACAATGCCAACACCTTTCTGTTGCTTCCTTCTATGACTTCTACTGTCCGTTCGTGGGAGCCGATTTGTGGAGATATCACCAATCAACCGAACGTCTTCGTCTGTGGCCAACATGTTAAGGTTCTCCGGCCGCCGAATCTTCGAATAAGAAAGCACACCGCTTTTAAGCAAAAACCACCGGGGTCTCCACCCTTTGCCGTAATTCGTCCACTTGTAGAGCAATCCTGCGACGGTTGCCTCCGATCCCACCACCTCCGATCCACCGGAAAACGCTGCAGGCAACGACCTAGCTCTGGTCAGCGGCATCTCCGGCGACTGGGCAGCGATTCCTGGACTCTCCAGCGAGATGCAACACAATGGGTGCAATTCCTTGGCTCTCATTTTCACATAACCATCCAAAGAAAGGACAATACCGATAGAAAACCGATCAAATCTAATAACTTTGCATTAACTTCCCATTAAAAACCCTCTGAAAGATTAAGAAAACTGAAACCCCAGAAATTTTCAGAATGTGGTAATGTTTTCATGAGCTCTGAAACCGATGAAGGCAAAAAAAAATCAAAAAAAGAACATCTTTTGGACTGTTACCCGGAAAAAAAAAGTTTCTTGAGATATATATGTGTGTATGTGTGTGTAGCAAAATATTAATAAGATAGAGGTGGGGGAGTTATGATGCCATGTCTGTGGCTTAGCTATATAGAAAGAGTGATATTGGGTTTGTTCTCGGCTCTCTATTAAATATATTCACACACAGACACAACGTTGAAGAGGACAGAGGACGATGATGGCATAAATGTAATTGCAACTGACGTTGAATCCGAGTTCAGTTAATGCGAAGGACTTCTCCTTCCTTCCTCCCTCCTTTTCTCCTTTGCTTAATACTTTTTTATCAGATATGATAAGTTAGTAGAATCAAAAGTGACCTTAAATTCGAATTTTGTTATCAGTTTTAAATAACATGATAAAACATATACGAAAGAAAAAGATATAAATACAAGAGAAGCAAATGGGAGTGATTGGTATTGGTTGTATGCGGCAGTCCACGAAGCTTTCAAGGAGTTGACTTCGATGTCATTTTCTTGCAATGTGAATTATCCCAAAAGCTTCATAATGTGTTTTTTACATTGGCTATCAGTGATGGCAAGTTATTAGAAGGTCGGGAGGTGCCAGTGAGACACCTTTGCTTTTGCTTTTGCTTTTGCTTTTGCTTTTCAAGTTTCTACTTCTATTTTACCATGCGTTTCCGGTCAAAGAAAAGCGCATAAACTTTACTGAAGATTGCCGTCCAATCTGCTTGCTTTATTTTTTTGACCCTCCAGCCACAAACGTGACCAAATCTGTAAAAGGATTACTTTTTGCGTAAAATTAACATTCAGCAGAAATGAAATCTTATTGTATCTTTTGACTTTGTGGCTACCCTACCCATTTCACAAAATCATTTCCAAACCATATTAAGGTTGATACTTGATGTGATTAATTAACTAACTAGCTGAACAGACATCTCATATTTGTGTTTCTACATTCTACATAGAAAGTTTAACATGGACGGCTCCTCAGTGTACTTCTTCACCTAGAATTTAGCTAGTACGTTAATTTCCTTTAAGCTTTAATTAACAGTTCAAAGACGTGTGTCTTGTTAAGTGCAACACTTGGCCCCTGTTTTTGAAGACAAGAAGCAACTGGCGGACAGTCTTGTATTTGAAGCTCTTAAAACAAGCAACAATAATAGAAACACGCTGAAAAATCAGTATCCATGTCAATTGCCTTAAGATGCAGAGTCGAGCTTTGTCAGTTTTACAGCTGGTAAAGCTCAAATCTGTTCCTAACAATAAGCCTCTGTGCTATATGTCATGTGAGGCCTCAACTTTCACCATAGATACATGACAACTATCACTGAGACGATGTTCAAAACTGAAATTTCCGTGTTTCTGCTTTTCAGGTGAGGCGAGAAACACACTGATCAGTCGATGTATCTTTAACCCTTGTCTAGTAAGACTCCTATGGCATTATTAGTTTTTAAAACATTTCTTATGGTCTCAATTTAGTTTTAGAGATCCCCACAATTTACTAACATAATTAATATTTACCTTTGATCATTACTTGTAGGCCTCGTTTGGTTGGCAGGGATTGTTGTCAGAGAAAGTAATCTTTTTCCTAAAATTTAAATTGTTACGTTTGGTTCGTTTTTTTTAGTAATTAGGAAAGTAAAAACTTTCCTAATTTAGGAAAAGTATGGACACTTTTCTTGGTATCTAAATCCCAACACCCCCTTGGTATTTAGATTACTTTCCTCAAGAATTTAATCTAAAAAATACACTAGACAATTTAACCATTCCTTCTCTCTCAACCCTGCAACTTTAAAATATATAAATTTCAAATAAATTTTGATTTAATAATTAAAAATATAAAAAATAGATATTAGTTTATAAATAATTGTTAGTTTATAAATAATTGTTTTTAAATTATTTATTTTTTAAATTAAAATATTTTATTAATATTTTATTAATAAATATTATATAAAATATTAAAATATTTTTAAATAAAAATATTTTTAAGTTTTATTTAATTTATAATTATTATTAGTAATAAAAATATTTATTATTATTTTAAATACAGAAATTAAAAATTCACAATAATTATAAAAGTTGAAATAAATAAAATAACTAATTAAAAAACTTTGAAAAATGAGGAGAAGGAAAGATAAGAGGGAGGGAGAGAAATTTTAAAAAATTTTAAAAAATTTGCTAAAAAATTTTCCTATTTTTTAAAATTTTCAGTATCGGTCAGTATTTGGATTTTGGATATTTTTGCTCAGAAGTTTCAATCGACAATCTTCAGGTTTATATTTTCCTTATTTAACGATTCCAATTTTTATTTTGTTTGTAAGAATATAATTGAAAACACAAGTCAAAATTAAGTTACATTCATAAAATATTGTTACATACCAAATACTATAATAAAAATCTACCCAACTTTCCTATTAGAATTCTTATAAGTATCCAAACATATGAATATCTTTACTTTCCAAAGATTTATTTTCCAAAAAATCATATTCCAAATTCTCTTTATAACTTTCCCGCCAACCAAACGGGGCTTTAGTATATATTTTTATAAAATTTTTATAAATATTCACAATTTGAGAAAATTAAAGGATTGAAAGAAAGAAGAAATGAAGAAGAGAGAAAGAGAAATGATGAAGAATAGTTATTGCATTAGCTCTCACGATACGTACAGAGAGTTCTAGAATAAAAATGCAACTCACTATCTAAATATAAAGACCTTTTATATACAATTTTACACGTAATAAGAGAAATAAAATAATAACAACAAAGTCACTATATATTTCACATCCTCTCCTCAAGTTGGAGCCTATGTAAGACCCAACTTCGCAGAAAGAAACTACTCTTACACTTGACACAAGGCCTTAGTCATAATGTCAACAAGCTATAAATTTGAAGGGATGTAAGTTGTTTGTAAGAAGCGCTCTTGCACCTTGTCTCGTGTGAAGTGAGAATCAATCTCTAGGCGCTTTGTTCTCTCATGATAACAAGAATTTGTTGCAATATGTTGTGCAGCTTTATTGTCACAACAAGGAGTCACTGGTAGCTGTATAGGAATATATAAATCTTGAAGAAGGATATTGAGCCATAAAAGTTCCTATGTGGTGGTTGTCATACTTCAATATTCAGCCTTAGTAGATGATCATGAGATTGTGTTTTTCTTCCTAGTTTTCCAAGAAACAAGGGAGTGACCAAGGAAAATACAAAATATCCTGTTAAAGATTTTCGTGTCATCAAACATGAAGCCCAGTCAGTATCTAGAAAACCAGTTAGTTTGAGGTGCTGTTGAACAGGATAAAATAAACCTTTAGAAATATCCCTTTTAAGATATCACAAATCATGAATAATAACCTGCATATGAGGTTTTTTTATTGTCACATCTGTATGTGAGTCTACCGAAAAAAGCCTCTCTACTATGTAGGGATAAGGCTGCACACTATCAGACCTTCCCAGACCCTGCTTTATTGCGGGACTTCGAACTAGGCGTGATAATGATGATGATGACGATATGAGGTCCTTTAGGGGCAAAAACAAACTGACTTAAGCGTTCGACAATATATGTGATATTTGACCTGGTTATGGTCAAATAGAGTAATCAACCAATGAGTTTACAATAAGCTGCTGCCCTCAAAAGAGGCTGACCTGTGTTAAGGGATAGTTTCAAATTTTGAGGAAGTAGAAATAAGGCAGGTTTGGCAGTAGTGAGGCTTGTATCAGTAAGGATATCTAGGATATATTTTCTTTGGTTCAAAAGTGTACCAGAAGTTGTCCTGCATATCTCTATACCCAAGAAGTATCTAGCCAAACCCAACTCCTTTATAGTAAACTACTTATGAAGGGCAGCTTTAGTGGTTTGTATTTCAACATCATAATTTCCAGCGAGTAAAACATCATCTACATACGCCAATGATGCAGTAAAAGTATCACCCTCTGCCTTGACAAACAATAAGTAATCATGTTTTGATTGCACATATCCAAGACTAGCAAGCAACTTGGTGAACTCGTGATTCCACTGTCTAGATACTTCCTTGAGTCCTTATAAGGACCTTTTCAGTTTACAAACTTGTCTTGGAAGAACTTTTGTATACCCCTCATGTGATTGCATATAGATATCTTCTGCAATGTATCTATGGAGAAAGGCATTATTAATGTATAACTGATGTAAAGGACAACCCTTTGCAGTAGCTAAAGCAATCAACACTCTTATAGTTGCTAGCTTGGATACAAGAGAAAATGTGTGCTTGTAATCTTTGCCTTCCTTTTAATCAAAACCCCTTATAAATAACCTAGCCTTTAATCTCTCGACAATACCATTTCGGTTGTACTTAATTTTGTACACCCATTTTGATGAAACGACCTTACGACCTGGTGGCAATGTAGTCAAGTCTTATGTATCATTTTTCTCAAGAGCTTCTAGCTTCTTATTCATTGCCTCAACTCACTGTTTATCCTTCTTAGCTTGTGAATAACATGCAGGTTCCTGAACAGTAACACACATTGGCTAAGGATGCAAAATATTCAATAGGTAAATGTGCTAGATCAGGAGATGTAAACAAAGGATAAGGTATTGTGTGCTTAAGTTTTGTGGTAATTGTGCTACTGGCATATGAGTTATGCTGAACATTTAGGACAAAATCCTTCATCAATGAAGGTTCAGTCTGTAACGCCCCAAATTAGGGGTTAGCATATTAAGCAAATTTAGTCCGATTTATGTTCTGTCTCTTTGACATTTTGGC